>JAVLUX010000046.1:7272500-7770000 GCA_032164185.1 Moxostoma hubbsi
TGTGGGGGTGTTGTCCCTGTTGTCCCTGTAATAAGTTCACATAAGTCTATTTGGATAAAAGCGTCTGCCAAATGCATAAATGTAAAATCCTCCACTGCCTATTTTCTAAGCTCAGGGCACCCCTATCTGAATGGAGACATCAAGCAAGCTGTAATGTGTCTGCTTCAAATGTTTGCAAGTAAAATGTAATTCTCACTTGCACCACCTTTATAGTACATATTGGTTCCACCCTCCTTGGAGTGTCTTCCTCAGTTCATTCCAACTGAATTAGAATTAAACTATTCCCTTAGTTTTGGGATCACACACACACACACACACACACACACATATATATATACAGATGTATATATGTGTTGCTATTCTACGTTCACCCTCTTTATACAGGGTGATTGGTGTTCACACACCTCAATATCTCCACCAGACAGTCCCTAACATAAAATAAAAAATCTACCTACCTTAATATTGGTTGATGGTTGATCAAGGTTACACCAAAGAAGTTGCCCGCATCCTCCACCATAAGATGTTGGAGGTAACAGCTGGGTCCAAAATATGAATATTGAGGAATTAAAACTCAGAGTCAGGTTTGGAATCAATTGAGAAAAAGTTTACTGATTGTTCTCTGCAGTTCCAACAAGTATTACAAGTCAATGGGTTAAGAAAGAAAGAAAGAAAGAAAGAGAAAAAGAAGCCCCCACTCAAAAAAGTTCACAAGCAATTATAATTATATGCAAACTGAATAATAGCTGTCACGGTACAACACTTTCTAAGATTCTGATGGGTCACTTTAAACATTTTAGCACTTGACAAATATGGTATGTTTCCACCTTCATGCAAACAATAATTAGTTAGCCATAACATTAATCAAGCTCACATTATTGGTTTGACAGCACTTATGTGCAGATGTCATGGGTTAGCTATCAGTTATTACTACTCCTTTATCTCTCCATCAAGAAGGTACCTAGGAGAGCAATTAAAATCCTTGAGGTTTTTGACTATGACAAAGTCACATGTTATAGGGTACCATAAACAATCCAAACACTGAGTGAGTTAGACATTGCAATGGGTAGGCGCTATCTCCTCTAAAATGGGAGGCCTTCTCCCTTATCTGGGTGGAATGCGGCCTCCTCACCATCTGCAGGAAAGTTAGGACAGAGCAGAGAGAAAGACAAAGAGACCACACACACACACACACACATAAGCCCAACAAAGCACATATAACAAATAAATGTGTGGTTTCAGTTCAATGATTATATGAGGTAGATATGTTGTATGCAATGATTACATTTACGAACCATATAAAAACATGGATGATAATAAAATCATAACTAAAATATCTCTCTCATTCAACTAATAATGATTTAATTAAAATGTAACCAAATGGCTAAAGAATAGTTGATTAATTATGTAATAATTATAACAGATATATATATTTGAGAATAAATGCAGTACAATCTAAATTAATAATCACTGTTACTTGCACCTTATTGTAAAAGGAAAATAGAACATTGATTAATATATTAAGAATAAATGGATGATAAAAGATGAGATTTAACTTGTAAGAGTAAAAGGGCATTGGACATTCACCCCTTCAGTGTGATATGTCTTCTAACTGATTGGAATTACAGTTTTCCCATAGCAGTCAATGAAAAAATCCCAAAATCCTATAGACTTACATTGACGGAATTTTCAAACAAGCCAAAACTCAAACTGTCAAAGGTAACATGCACACACATGTGCAAGACCTCTTTTTCTTCTACAGTGTATCTGTCTAGCAACACTCTAACAACTAGCTAGAACAGCATTACAACGCCTAGCAACCATCCATAAAATCCTCATAATGACGAACAACAAGCTAATACAGCCTAGCAGCAACCAGCCAGAACACCCTAGCATCAGGCACAGTCCATAAGTGTGTTTGTGTGTATGTGTTTTATGGAACATTTTAATTTGAACATTCAGTTAATACATTTTTTTAATTAATATGTATGCAATATGCATCTATGATCTAAAAATGGCAATGTGTAATCAATGTATTACGATAAGCTGCATTATCAATGTTATTTGTTGTTACATATTTAATCATACTATTAATTTCATACTCTGATTATTTAGATACAGTTTGAAAGTGCTGAAAACAGCTTAGCTTGCAGTCTCTCTCTATGTAAAGCCTTTGTGTCAAGGAAAATTTTATTGATGTAATGCAGAATGTAGGAGACCTTGGAGACAGGATGCCTGTGTCAAGCGAATGAGTAAGGAGGTTTAGATAAGGAACATCACCTGTAGCAGCTTGGCTTTTAGAAAGAATGATGTGCCTGTGGATATTGAAAGGATAATTTAATGATCAGGACTAGTGCAGATAATGCCAAAATTACCAAATAAGGCAAAAGATATATGTGCATTACAAATTGCTAGCATTAAGATAAAACAGCAAGTTGGGGCCAAAGGTAACCAGCTGGAAGGGAGACGGCAAAGATGAAACTAGGGAGGCATAAGATGAATTCACTGGATGAAAAGTCCATCCCTCAAAGAGTTTTCCCTCACAGCTGTGTAAAAATGCATGATTCTGAAGTTCAGATGTTCCATGGACCACCTCGGCTTTGTTACTCTGTAATAAAAGTCTACTTTTTGAAACCAGAAACTAAGTCACCAGAAATTATTGACTTGACTACACTTCAAGTGCTGTTTTGAAGAAATCTGCTATGACAGTTTCACCCTGACAGTTTGTGTGTGCTGTATGGCTGCAGTGAAGATAGGTGTGTTCAAGACAGGTCTACAGGAGGCAGCAGGAGAAGTGGGCATGTGTGTTGATGTGACAGATGACTCCAGAGCAAAGCCTGGACAATTAGGAAATTAATCTGGAGAAAGACAACAGCTGGCTACACTTCAACACAAGTACATCAAACTTGGTAAAACTTTAATTTACAGGACTGTTCTTCATTTACACACTACATAATTACAACAACTACAGTAATTATTAGGTGCTAACCCTAAACTTAACCCCAACCCTAACCTTAACCCATGTTAAGTACATGTATTGACCTAATATTACTCTTTATACTTTCTTTATACTCATATTACTTTCTTGGATATGTACACTGAAATTACACATACTGTAAAAACAAAGTGCAACCTCAAAGTCTTTTATATCAAAATTTATAAAAGACTTAAACCGGAAGTGCATCAAAACTAAATGAAGTGCCCATTTTTAAATGTTACTCTTACATTTATAATTTATATAAAAAAATATGCCTTGTATATGTCTTTTCATAATAATAGCCAAATAATAATAATAATAATTACTATTAATATTAGCTCTGTCCAACAGGAAGTCGGCCATTTTGGTTTGTATGTAAAATGCATGCTCTGGAATTTGAAACACTCCTCCTAGGGGATTTATGTGACAGGCACCAAACGTGGCCAACATCATGCCAAGACCATGAAGATGCTAAATGTGACTATTGTGGTCATAGTGCCACCAACTGGCAGTAGGAAGAGTAACACTTTTTATAGACTTTGGAATAGCTCTCTCATTTTTACCTGAATTGCTTTAAATATGTTTAAAATAATGTCAGGACAATGGTGATGTGAAATTAGTAAGGATTTAGTGATATCTTTTAAAATGTTGCCATGGCAACGCATTGAATGTTATTATTCCTTTCTTTATATATTAGGTGTGTTTTGAGGCACTTGGAATGCATCAATTTACATGACATTTGGTACACACATCAGAGATATTAACCATTAGGACTGGGCAAGTATATTTAGATGTCATTTTCTTGTACACATGATCAATCAATGTTCCATTTTCAGTGGTAGGTTCTTTGACACACAGAACATAGCCTAGGTTTGCCATCAATGTAGCATTTTGTGTGTTTTCAATTCATCATGTTTCCAATCACCATTTAAAAAGATATTATCTGACATATTGTTCAATGTATTGCAGTTTGGTAATATATTTTTGAAACAAAGATAAGCAATGGTGGCCTGTAAATAACATCTATGATTATATCAAGTTTGTTGAGTTGACATATTATGCACTCTATGTTAACATTTGGAATATCCAAAATATTGTTATCATTAATAGTTCTACAGTATATCAAGTCAAGTCAAGCGGTTTTTATTGTCGTTTCAACCATATACAGTTAGTACAATACACAGTGAAATGAGACAACGTTCCTCCAGGACCATGGTGCTACGTAAAACAACATAGGACAAACACAGAACCACATGAGACTACACAGACTAAATAACATACCTATATAAAGTGCACGTGCAAACATGTGCAAAAAGTATGGGACAGTACAATAAATTACTAACAATGAACAAGACAATAGACACAGTAAGAGACAGTGCAGCGCCGACCAGTAAACAGTAGTGCAACAATGACATTTTCTAAAAATGCCAAATGTAAACATAACATACTATGAGAGAGTGTTGTATGGACATAGCAGTAATTGAGGTAGCAGCCAGTAATAAAGTGACAATAATTAAAGTGCAACTCAGGACACGTGTGTGTGTGTGTGTGTGTGTGTGTGTGTGTGTGTGTGTGTGTGTGTCAAACCAGTCTCTGAGTATTGAGGAGTCTGTTGGCTTGGGGGAAGAAGCTGTTACACAGTCTGGCCTTGAGGGCCCGAATGCTTCGGTACATCTTGCCAGACGGCAGGAGGGTGAAGAGTTTGTGTGAGGGGTGTGTGGGGTCATCCACAATGCTGGTGGCTTTGCGGATGCAGTGTTTTTTGTAAATGTCATTAATGGAGGGAAGATTAATATCTAAGAAAATTACCTAAGAAAAAGCATTGCTACCCCAGCATAAGTATCCAAATGTATTAAATAAAAATGTACGATAAAATATCTGATAAAAAAAAGTATATTATCGTTGATTTTGACATTGTGTAGGGGTTTAGTCATGTCATACTGCCTAAACACTCACTGAACGCACAAATTACTACAGACCCATTGATTGATTACAGCAGCAACCAATCCTGTGATTGTTTACAGCACCGGCCAATCACATCATCAACCAATTGTCTACCTACTATTCCAGCATGTGTAGAGTGTTCTTCAGTTGGAGTTTCTATTTCATCGTTGTGTTTTAACTGGCTATCTGGCTGTCAGGATCCTGTCACCTTTGTCAGTCAGGTTTATTGTGGTGACAGGATCCTGACACGTATGTTCTATGTCTCTGTTTTGTTGTTTTCCTGGCTGTGTGCTCTTCTGTCTAGTCTGTGTCTCTTGTTCAGAGCATGGTGTCTGCATCCTGACTCTTCGGTCTGGTTCGTGCATGTTTCTGAGTTGGGATCTGGACACTCATGCTCCATGTCTTGTCTTTTTGTTTGAGCACATGACCAATGATAGCTTCATTACCATGTGCTCTTTCAGTCTGCAGAGGTGTATAGGAACTTACTGTACTTAAGTACAGTTTTTTAATATTTGTACTTTACATGAGAATAATTATTTCTTTGGACTTTTAATTTCACTTCACTACATTCTGAAGAGAAAATTGATACTTTTACTTTTTTCTCCAGACCCTCATTTTTGTGACTGAACACCGCAAAATAATAACAGCTGTATGTGCAAAAATGCATGCAGATCGGCAATGGTGATGTGTGATTCGTTAAAAAGAATACATTTGAGTCAAATCTTTTAAATTTGATTCCTTTGAACTGAACAAAAAAGCAGTCTGAATGATTAGTTTTGCAAATCATGAATCTGAATCAAAATCAGAAGTGAAGTGCACGCCAGATTACATGTTCAGTCGTCTGTCTCCGCTGGGGAAGACAAGAAACTGCTCGTGTGAGTTTATTTATTTGATTTGTTTACTAATTATTTAGATAAGTTTAGGCTTAAACATTATGAAAGTTGTTAAGTATGTGGTTGCCAGGTTGTTACTATGCTGTTGCTAATATGTTTTCTTTGTTTTTTTGCACATTGCTCTGGAGTTCACAGGATGTTCTAGGTAGTTGTCAGGTTGTTGCTATGCTGTTGTTAAGTTGTTTTAACTGTGTTTCAGCACATTGCTATGCAGTTGTCAGGGTGTTCTGGGTGGTTGCTTATTGGCCCAAATGAAAAGAGCCAACCTCCACAAGTCTCTGTTCTGATCTGATATGACTCAACTCCTTCCTTCAGTGTTCCAATTTTTATGAACTGTGGTGTTCATTTACACTCTTCCCATAAATATGATAATTCTGATGTGAATTGAATGCGCCATTAAAGGGATAGTTCATTTAAAAATGAAAATTCTCTCATAATTTTCTCACTCTCATTCGATCCAAGATATGTATGACTTAAATTGTTTCTCTGCAGAACACAAACAAAGAAAAACATTTCAGAAGAATATCGCTGTTATGTAGGTCAATTCAATGTAAGTGAATGGTGGCCAGACCTTTGAAGCTCCAAAAGCAGAGAATAAGAGTAATCCATATGACTCCAGTGGTTTCACCCATATCTTCTGAATGGTTCCAATTGGTTTTGTGTGAGAATAGACCAAAATATAACTCCTTTTTTGACTATAAATCTTGACATTAGCATTCTCCTTGGTGATCAGGATTTCAAGCTCGATTACACTTCCTATAGCGCCATCTAGGGCTCTGCGCATGTGTCATGCACTAGAAAGTGAAATTAATCAAATCAAATCAAATCAAATCACTTTATTGTCACACTACTGTGTACACGAGTGCAACAGTAGGTGAAATTCTTGTGTGCAGTTCCGAGTAACATAGCAGTCATGACAGTGACGAGACATAAACCACATTACAATAACAACATATTTACACAAAACAATTTACATAACAAATGTACACATACTTACACAACAATTTACATAACAAATGTACACAATACACACAATGTAGAATACACATACACTAGATACGGGTAAAAATATATATAAACACTAATTGAATTGGGAGAATATATTGACAGAGTGATGATTAATAAAGTGCAGTGCTGATTGTTGATCGTGAGAGATCATGTGTTCAAAAGTCTTATTGCTTGTGGGAAGAAGCTGTCATGTAGTCGACTGGTGCGGGTCCTGATGCTGCGATACCGCCTGCCTGATGGAAGCAGTGAAAGCAGCCCATGACTCGGGTGACTGGAGTCTCTGATGATCCTCTGAGCTTTTTTCACACACCGTCTGTTATATATATCCTGGAGGGAGGGAAGCTCACCTCCGATGATGTTTCTGGCAGTTCGCACCACCCTTTGCAGGTCTTTGCGGTTGTGGGCGGTGCTATTGCCGTACCAGGCGGTGATGCAGCCAGTCAGGATGCTCTCTACAGTACTGGTGTAGAACCGTGTGAGGATGTGTTGGTTCATTCCGAACTTCCTCAGCCATCTCAGGAAGAAGAGGCGCTGGTGAGCCTTCTTCACAACGGCCTCAGTGTGGACGGACCATGTGAGTTCCTCAGTAATGTGGACACCGAGGAACTTGAAGCTGCTGACTCTCTCCACCGGTGCTCCATTAATGGTGATGGGGCTGTGCTCTCTGTCTTTCTTCCTGAAGTCCTCCACAAGCTCCTTGGTTTTACTGACGTTGAGGAAGAGGTTGTGCTCCTGACACCAGCGTGTCAGAGTGTGCACCTCCTCTCTGTAGGCCGTTTCATCATTGTCAGTGATCAGACCTACAACCGTCGTATCGTCAGCAAACTTAATGATGGCATTGGAGCTATGTGTTGCCACACAGTCATGTGTGTAAAGGGAATACAGGAGTGGGCTGAGAACACAGCCCTGCGGGGCTCCAGTGTTGAGGGTCAGTGATGAGGAGATGTTGCTGCCCATTCTAACCACCTGACGTCTGCCTGACAGGAAATCCAGGATCCAGCTGCACAGCGAGCTGTTTAAGCCCAGAGCCCGGAGTTTCTCATCAAGCTTGGAGGGCACTATGGTGTTGAATGCTGAGCTGTAGTCTACAAACAGCATTCTCACATATGTGTTCCTTTTTTCCAGGTGGGAAAGAGCAGTGTGTATTGTAGATGCAATGGCATCATCAGTGGAGCGGTTGTTACGGTAGGCAAACTGCAATGGGTCCAAAGAGGTGGGCAGAACAGAGCAGATGTGATCTCTGATCAACCTCTCAAAGCATTTGCTGATGATGGGGGTGAGGGCAACAGGACGCCAGTCATTTAAGCAAGTGATTTTTGATTGCTTCGGTACAGGCACAATGGTTGATGTTTTGAAGCATGTGGGGACTACAGACAGGGATAGGGACAAGTTGAAAATGTCCGTAAAAACACCAGCCAGTTGGTTCGCGCATGCTCTGATGACGCGGCCCGGAATGCCGTCTGGACCCGCGGCTTTACGGATGTTCACCCGTCGAAAGGATCGGGTTACATCCGCAACAGAGACGGAGAGTGAACCATCATCTGTAGTATCGGCCGCGAGTGCTCTCTCTGTGAGGGCGGTGTTGTTGTCCTCGAAACGAGCATAAAATGTATTAAGCTCATCCGGGAGAGAGGCAACGGTGTTCATGGCGGAGTTTTTATTCCGTTTATAGTCCGTGATGGTGTTAATTCCCTGCCACATACTTCTGGAGTCAGTGGTGTTAAACTGTTCTTCAATTTTGTGCCTGTACTGGCATTTGGCTGCACGGATGGAGTTATGGAGGGCATAACTGGCTTGTTTACGCTCCTCCGCGTTCCCGGAATTAAAAGCGGTGGTCCGCGCAGTAAGTGACGCACGAACATCGCCGTTAACCCATGGTTTCTGGTTGGGGTAGATCCGTATATTTTTTGTCGGAACAACGTCCTCTACGCACTTTCTGATGAAACACGTTACGCTATCAGTGTAAACCTCGATGTCGTCATCGGAGGCAGACCGGAACATCTTCCAGTCCGCGTGATCAAAACAGTCCTGTAGCGCAGAGTCTGATTGGTCCGACCAGCACTGGATCATTCTGAGGGCGGGTGCTTCCCGTTTCAGTTTCTGCCTGTAAGCGGGCAGAAGCAGAACGGAAGAGTGGTCAGATTTGCCAAATGGTGGGCGGGGGAGGGATTTGTAGCTATCCCGGAAAGGAGAATAGCAATGATCCAAAACCCGGTCCCCTCGTGTGTTAAAGCTGATGTGTTGGTGGTATTTTGGTGCTATTGTTTTGAAGTTGGCTTTGTTGAAGTCCCCGGCAACAATGAACGCGGCCTCAGGGTGCGCGGTTTCCTGCTGACTTATACTGCCATACAGTTCCCTAAGTGCCCGGTCTGTGTCGGCTTGTGGGGGGATGTACACAGCAGTGATAATGACCGCTGTGAATTCCCTCGGTAGCCAGAATGGTCAACACAGCAGCATGAGAAATTCCAGATCAGGAGAGCAGAAAGACCTGATAAAATGTATATTCCTCTGATCACACCATGATTTGTTGATCATAAAACATACACCTCCACCTCTGCTTTTACCTGAGAGGTCTTTCGCTCTGTCCGCTCGGTGCACAGAGAAACCCGTGGGTTCGATGGCCGAGTCTGGAATCTCCGCGGACATCCAGGTTTCCGTAAGACAGATAACACAGCATTCTCTCGTCTCTCGTTGGAAAGAGATCCGCGCTCTCAGCTCGCAGAGCTTGTTGTCCAGAGACTGAACATTTGCCAGTAGTATACTGGGTAGCGGGGGGCGATTTGCGCGACGTCTTAATCTGATGAGAACGCCGGCTCTTTTTCCCCTTTTCCGTCTGCGTTTCCGCGGCCGGGCAGCCCAAACAAAGGGATCCGCTGGCGTGTTTGTAAACCGCGGGTCGGCATTGAGGAATGTGAAGTCCGGTTTTCGGTGTGTGATTGCCGAACCAATGTCCAAAAGCGTTTGTCTGTCGTACACAATAAGGCAGACAACATCCAAGACAAAAAAACACAGAACTGTAAACAAAACAAACAATAAACTGCAGTGTTTTGATGGAGCTCGTGACGCAGCAGCCATACTCGGCGCCATCTTGCCACATCTTGCCACATCTTGCCACATTAAGCTTGACTACTTTCCTGATTTCTCTCCTTGTTTTCTTTCCTATTTAACCCCATTGTGTTTTTTGTCGTGTGCCAGTTTGTTGTGGTTTTTCACCCTGTTATGGCACTTCTTCACTGCACGTTAGGGTTCGACTCAACTCTACTCACTCTTCTTTTCTGAGCATGCTTTTCCACTGCTGTTTAGTGCCACCTCAACGTGGGTGGGATTATAGGCTGATCGTCATAGTTGCACCACCTCTTCTGCATAACATCATCTTAAACTTAACAAAAAACAATAAACAATGAGCTGCTAGCTGTTAGCTACTAGCTCATTGTGCTGCATAAAGCAGTTGTTGCATGGTGATTTTACACAAGTGAAAAAGTTAAATTGACCTGGTTGTTTAGAAGCAAGCTTTCCAGTAGCTGGTCAACTAAATAAAGTGAAGCTGTCAAGCAGAGTAGAGTTAACGTACCATCCTCAATCGTGGACTCCAGGGCACTTTCCCTCCCATTACTCGCCAGTCTAGATAGCGTCCATTGGGTCAAACCACTTCCACTTTTCCTTGATGGTTCTGTAGTCACTCAAGTCTCTTTTTATTTTCCCTACACTGTTGGTAGGTCCGGTGGTAGACATGTGCGGCCAAAAGCTGAGACACTTCCTGAAATTCTTTATCGTTTTGCGTCGTTTCATTAGTCGCTGAGGAGAGGAACGTCTGCTCCTCGTTTATTGACCACGGCGTGGTTTTGCGCATAGCCATTTCTTTTTACAATTCGAAAGTCGCATGAACAAATGATACTGCTATAGCTGTAGCTACCTTTAAATCTAGCAGGCTGATGTCCCGCGTTGCAAATCCAGTGACGCTGGTAGTGATGATTCTCTCTGACCAATCAGTGATCTGTAGGGTTTTGATGCCACATTTAGTATCGGCTTGGCTCGCTTGGAATCTCGAACGAGGTGATACTAAAATAAAGTACCAGGTACCAGGTACTATCCACAGTGGAAAACCCCCAAAAAGCAAGCAGAGTTGAGTCAAGTTGTACCGTGCAGTGGAAAAGCCCCATTAGGTCCTGCTGTGTTCTGCCCAGGACCATGGAGATTTCCCTTTCGGGGTAGTTTTTGTTTGTTTTGTTTATTTTTTAGTGTTAAATAAAAAGCCCATTCTTCTCAAATTTTCGACAAGTCTTCACCCTGTCTTCAACCTAACCCTGACACCGGTGCTGGAATGTGTTATACTGAATGTTATGATAAGGGTTCTTTGCGGCTGTTATCAGTGCCGTTAGTCTTAGCCATTTTTCCACACCTTGCACTCTTTATAATGGCCTTGTTGGCATATTGTTTGTGCATGTAGAGTGTGTGTTGTCTTTTTCTATTTCTCTCCCTCTCCCTCTCTCTTAATCGCTCTCAGGTATGTGGTAACCAGGTGAGCTGATTATTGATGGGGTACACAGTGTGTTTGCTCTCTATATAAACTGAATGTTTCATGGCTGGGCTGTGTGATGGGAGACGGTTGTTTGTGAACTGTGTCATCTCGTTCACGGGCACTCAGGTGCATTCCAGGTTCCCGCTGCTGAAGCGGGTGTTTGTGGTTGTCCCTGTCTGAATTTTGGAGTTCTGTTCTTTCATATACAGAACTGTCAATACATGTGTCTGTATTTCCACTACTCTCGTCTGCCCATATCTTTTATTGCATTTTATTTTTAAAGTTTATCACCCATCCACTGACGTACAGATGCAGGCTTGTTTTATTTAAATAAAAAGTAATATTTGGGCAAATTAGAATCCAAAGCCTCTAGAAACTATAGGCAAACATTACCAGTAGTCATGTTTTTAATCAAAGTGGTGATCTACTGACTAGCAAAGTCTCCAAGACTTATAGCGGCAGATGTAGAAATGAAATTACCATATTATGTGAAATATTTATATGGATGCTTGATTTGGTCAATAAGTATGACTGTTGATCAAAACAGGTAATACAAAATAATCTTTTATTGTGCATAACATAATTAATATTCATGAGTTTTGCAGCACTGCCCCCCACAGTGCAAGTTTCTGTACAGTTTATTTGTATTTAGACCCACCTAACTTTGTGTTAATGTTTACTAGGAACATTTAGAATGTGTTGATGTGTTTAAAAGACAATGTCTTAGTGCTCTGAAGATAGAAATTTTGTTTCGCATTTTTTTATGTAAAAAAATAAAATAAATGATATATATATATATATATATATATATATATATATATATATATATATATATATAGTTTATTTTATTTATTTACATAAAAAAAATACGAAAAAAATAGTTCTTGCGGAAATGCAGTTGTATCACAAATTCATGGACATTTATCAACTTTGCAATGAAGCTTGGTACCTTAATCCATAAGAACTACGCATGGGTGCTTGTTTAGCATTGCCACCCCTCATAGTCTGCATGTCACTCCATAAAAATATGTCTAGGGGGGGGCCCCGGGGGGTCCCATGTGCCCTCCCAATCACAAATTGAGATAATGGAGCTGTCCAATAATGCATGTGAATAACGCACAAACAGGTGTAACCTACAAATATGAAAGCTTTGAACCCTAGGAAAAAATTATGAATTCATTTCCCACAGGCCAAGAAGCTACAAAATTTTGTTGCTAAGTTTATACTCGCCGATATGCAGCAGCCGATTAACGTGGTAGAGAGTCCCTTTTTCTGAAACATGTTAGAGGAAATTAAACTGGAGTCTTCTGCTCACACTTTGTTAACTTTGTTTTGAGAAATACTGTATGTATGAAGAGACAAAAACTATTGCGCAATGAGTAGCCCTATTTAAATATGGAAAAAATAAATCATATATAGTTCAATAATCATCTGAAAAAGCCGTGTTAGAGTGCCACCTGCATTTCAAATCTGTATACTGTGATAGAAAGTGATTATGGAAAAATTATTGTTCCTAGTGTTTGCTGCCATCAAGTGGAATGAAATAATACTTTTAGCAGCGATAGAGCAAACAGAGCCTGAGTCACAGGCTTTCAAAGTCAGGATAAAAAATACATGTAAATTGATCATAAGTCTGTAAATATATAAAATATTACTTATGAATTATGTTTATAATTTATCTTTTAAAATGAGACCAATATTTTGAAATTAGTCCACTGTATCTGTGTAAGGTGAGGTGTGAAAAAAGCAAGCATCAGCCATCACTACATTTTTCTTTAAAGAGTGTGAAAATCTAGTTTTTAAGTGTAGATATCAGTGCAAATGGTAGTATGACAGTAGTCTCCAGTGTATACTTGCTATAACATCATTTCCTGTATATTTCCTTGTACAGATGCACCCTGCACTCCTGGCAGTGTCCTTGTTATGTCCAGATGACAAAGTTTACACATTTGAGCACAAGGGCCCTGCAGGTGCTTTCCAGTCGAATGTTAGCAGGTGAGTGGAGGTCATAAAAAAAAAAAAAAAAAAAAAACACCTCTTCCAGACAGGAATGACTGACAGCAATAACCGCACCAGACAGTGACAGCACTGTGCCTGAGGCCTTTTCACAGTGTACATGAGGGAATTCCACTGAGATGAGAATGTGTGCCACTGTGACGTGCATAGAATCTAAAGGCGCCCTTCTGGTCATCCAGAAAAATGTCGAAATTTTAATAGTTAAATTAATATAGTTAAATAATACAAAATTTGAATCACAAATAATAGCACAATAACAGTAATAATGTGTTATTATGAGGTTTCCTGTAAATCATGGGGGTATTAAAGAAAATTAATTGTAGGTGCCTTTAAAACTGCTCGCTACAGCAGATTGGGGGCAGATTCTCCTCCCTATGCCCTACTCACTCCAAAGTGCAGAGCCCTTGAAGCTGGAACTCTGAATGTGCCCTTTGTCTTGTGGATGAGCCCATACATTTTCTCACTTTGTTGGAATGAGCTTTCGAGTGGCGTACCCTCCCGCAGCAGTGCCATTTGAGGGAGCAAAAATGTCATTATAAATTTGAGCATCAAAGTGGAGTCACAGATCATGAGCTGTTTTTTTTTTTTCCATTTGTGTTTCATGAAGTTTCAAGAGAAACGTGACCGCAGATATCTGTTTACAGCATACGTGTATAAACTTTAAAAGTTTTTTTCTCCAGACCATTACTTAAAATTTATTTAATATGTGAGTTAAAAAATGCTGTCACAAAAAAGCACATGAACACGGAGAGAGATGCAGTTGAACCCAAACGCAGAATTTATTCAAGATGAAGACAATATACAAACAGAAATAACACTAGGAATTCAGAAGATAATAACAAAAGAATGGCTTTAGCTCAAGGCCACAATATACGAGACTAGACAATGAGTGAGGAAATACAAGGGAATATATACAGGCATGAGAATTAACAATACGAGAACATCTGTGAACACTGATGGAAAACAGGTGAAACTAATGATGATGGTGCTTGCTGGGAATTATTTTGCTGATTAACACTTTTTAATGATTCACAAAATGGACACAGAAAAGCAAAACATATATTCACAGAATCAACACTTAACCCCCATTATTCCCTATCCCCCTCTCAATCCCCAGCTCCACCCTGACCCTCAACAAATATCCCTGTGGTCACACTTGAGTATACATGCAAAAAAAGAAAAGAGATAAATATATTAAAAAAATTAATCACAGGGCCTGGGTAGCTCAGCGAGGATTGACTCTGACTACCACCCCTGGAGTCACGAGTTTGAATTCAGGGTGTGCTGAGTGACTCCAGCCTGGTCTCCTAAGCAACCAAATTGGCCCGGTTGCTAGGGAGGGTAGAGTCACATGAGGTAACCTCCTCGTGGCCGCAATTAGTGGCACTCTCAATGTGGCGCGTGGTAAGTTGTGCATGGATCGTGGAGAGTAGCATGAGCCTCCACATGCTGGGAGTCTCCGCAGTGTCATGCACAACAAGCCAAGAGATAAGATGCCTGACTGACTGTCTCAGAAGTGGAGGCAACTAAGACTTGTCCTCCATCACCCGGATTGAAGTGAGTAACTGTGCCACCATGAGGACCTACTAAGTTGTGGGAATTTGACATTCCCAATTGGGTATAATTTTTTTTATATAAAAATAAAAAACAAATGAAATAATATAATAAATAATTAAAAAAATAATCACACACATTTAAAACTACACTCCTCTCTCCACTGCCACTCCCCGAGAACCCTCCAAAATGGCCAAATAGCTGCTAAAATTTTTAGTAAATAAATCTAAGATTCCTAGCCTTCTACATGACATTTCCTCAAATGCCGCTACTCTCCCCATCACCGTGCACCACTCTTGAAATGAGAGTGCTCCAGCCGACTTTCATCTCCTAAGATTAATCTGTCTGCCAATCATAACACGGGCTAGGACACCATTTTTTCGGCATTTATCCCCTATATTAATTACCGGGTCTGGGTCTGGGGCAAAATGAAACTTGAGTGCACAAAACGTCACACACAAAACTCTGAACCCTCAATCAAAATTCTTGGATCTTAACACAACACCAAAAAACATGGGTGTTGTCCCCATCTTCTGATTGGCATCGCCAGCAGGTGGGTGTGTCTTTAAGACCAAGCCTATACAATTTAGTGGGGGTCCAATAGAATCAATATAAAATCTTCCCTTGTATCTCTAGATGCAGACTTGACTTTTTTTACAACCCCAATTCCAAAAAAGTTGAGACAGTGTTAAAAATGCTAATGAAAACGAAAAGGAGTGATTTGTAAATTATATTCACCATTTGCGTTATTGAAAGCACTACAACTACACATTACATGATGAAGTTTTTTTGAAAATCTACAGTAATTTCAAATTAGATGATTGCAACACATGTTTACCACTGTGCAACATCACCATTTCTTCTAATAACACTTATTAAGCACTGAAGCCACAAGTTTGTTAAGTTTAGAACGTAGACTTTCCCCCAATCATCCATTATGTAGGTCTTTAGCTTCACAATTTTACAGGGTATTCATTGCCATATGATATGCTTCATAATGCTCTGCACATTCTCAATTGTGGACAGGTCAGGACTGCAGGCAGGCCAGTCAAGCACCCACACTCCTTGCACACAGCCATGCACTTGAAATCTGGGTAGTATGTGGTTTGAAGATGTCCCTGGAAACAACGTTGTTGGATGGCAGTATATGTTGGTCAAAATTTTTTACATATCTGTCTGCATTCATGGTGTTCTCACAGATGTGCAAGTTATGCATGCCATGGGCACTGGCATACCCCTGGCCCATAGAGACACTGGTTTTGGACCTGATGCTAATAATAGCTTGGATGGTCCTTTTCCTCTTTGGCCCGGATAAAATGATGACTTTTCAAAATCCTTTTGAAATGTGGACTCTTCAGACAAAAAACAAAGTTCCACTGTTTTACTTTCCATCTAAGATGAGCTCGAGCCCAGAGAAGTCGGCAGTGCCTCTGAACAGTGTTGATGTAGGGCTTCTGCTTTGCATAGAAAAGTTTTAACTTGCATCTGTGGATAAAGCGGCGAGTGGTGTTGACTAACAAAGGTTTACTAAAGTTATCCCAAGCCCATGTTCATGACAGATGAATACTGTTTTTAATACAGTGACATCTGAGGGGTCAGAGATCACGCGCATTCCGAAATGGTTTTTGTCTTGTCCATTACGCACCGATATATGACCAAA
Organism: Moxostoma hubbsi; assembly: GCA_032164185.1. Lineage (NCBI taxonomy): Eukaryota > Metazoa > Chordata > Actinopteri > Cypriniformes > Catostomidae > Moxostoma > Moxostoma hubbsi. Next base: position 7,289,069 of record JAVLUX010000046.1, read on the forward strand.
TTCCTTGAATCTTTTAACTATATTATGCACTGTAGAGGGTGAAATTCCGTCCAATTTGTCTTAGGGGAACATTGTTCTCAAACTGCTAGATTGTTTGCTGAAGCATCTGTTGTCAAATTGACAAGTCTTGAATGATCCTTGCTCTTGAAGGACTAAGCTGTATTTGGATTGCTTCACCTGTTTAACAACTCCTGTTTCACATTGCATTGTTATTTCAACTTCAAATTCAACTCAACTTTTTTGAGTGTGTTGCAATCATTTGATTCAAAATTAATGTACATTTTCAAAAAACAATGAAATTCACAAGGAAAACAACATATAATATGTAGTTGTAGTGCTTTCAATATGACAAATGTGTGAATATAATTTACAAATCAATCCTTTTTGTTTTTATTAGTATTTTTCATACTGTCCCAACTTTTTCAGAATTGGGGTTGTAGAATCCTAGCCTACACTCCCTCCTCCAATACCAAGTTTAAATATTTCACCCATAATCTCTTGAGAGAAGTTGAAGCTCCATTCCCCAGACTCTGAATTAGCAGGAAGTAATTCACTGATGCCTTATTAATCACCACTCCCAGAGTATCTGCTGCTTTAGGGGTGTGCATGCTACTCCCAAAAATAGTACAGTGCAGGTGGTGCAGCTGTAAATACCTGAAGAATTGAGACTTGGGAATCCAAAATGTTAAACCATCAAAGGATCTAAACACTCCACTCTCATATAGGTCACCGAGCGTATTAATCTCCCTCACAATCCACTCTGTCCAGCAGAAAGGGGACTTATTAATAACTTTGGGTTCAGCCATATGCTCGAAGCAACATTTAAATAAATGTCAGAATTAAACACTCTGGACAATTTTGAACATACCATCTGCAAATGCGAGATAACGGTGTAACTTAACTTCTCCGATTAGTTCAATAGAAAGGCTTTGCCATGGCAAAATAGGGGCAAGAAATTCCTGTTCAATATAAAACCAGGGAGGGGTTCTCTCAGGTGGAAGTGACCAATGAACCAAATATCTGAGACCAAATGCATAATAATATAACAAATATTGGGAAGGCCTAGCCCACATATGTCAATTGGCCTATGCAATTTACTGAAATGTAATCTGGGACGTTTACCATTCCAAATGAAGGACTTCGCTATGCTATCAAATTTCTTGAAATAAGAGAGGGGGACATCTATAGGGAGAGACTGAAGCAGGTAGTTGAATTTTGGAGTACTATTCATTTTTATAACATTAACCTTCCCAATAATAGATAAATGTAATGAAGCCCACATCATTCAAAAATATTTTTATTAAAAGGTCAAAATTAACTCACTAAAATCATGAAAAAAATCTAAATCACATACATTTGCAGGGAATAAAATGCCCAAATACTTTATGCCCTGTTTGGGCCACTGTAATGCACTTGGCTGAAAAGCCATACCAGGCAGTACGCTGTCTGATTCAAAGCTTCGGATTTAGACCAATTAACTCTGTGTACTTGAGAATTTAGAAAAGGAATGAATAATTCTGTGGAGGCAAGGCATAGATCTTGTGGGGTCGGAGACAAATAATAAAATATCATCTGCGTAAAGCAAAAGCTTATGCGCCACACCTCCCGCCATCACCCCTGGAAATTATCCTACTTTTTTATCGCGGTTGTTAATGGTTCCAGGGCAAGACAGAACAATAATAGGGAAAGAGAATAACCCTGCCCCTTTCCAGAATAAAATAATCTGAAATTAATTAATTTGTTTGTACCACCCCTTCCGGGAGTCTATAAAGTAACTTAATCCATCCAATAAAAATATTCCCGAACCCATACTTTCCAAAATCTTAAAAAGTTCATCCCATTCTACCATATCAAACACCTTTTTGGCATCAAGTGAGATGCCAGTGATTGGAGACTTGCCTGTGGGCAAGGCCTTAATTACCTCACCAAGCTCCTCCAAGGTTACCTCAGAATCAAGACAATTTTTTTGCTCAGCCGACAGATTAGGAAGATCTAATGGTTCCATAAAGTTTCTAATATCCTCTTCAGATGACGAAGATGTGGAACAATAAAGATCAAGATAGTATTCTTTAAAAGCATTATTAATATCAGTGGCTGAGGTAAATATTTCACCACCACCATATTTGAAAATCTGTAAAGTGCTGTTGCATAATGGAAAAAATTCAATGATGGCTTATGCTATTTTGGACGATGGCTCTGAACGTACAATCCTGCTTCATGGTGCAGCACAGCAGCTTAAACTTAATGGACAGACTGAAACCCTCTCTTTGAGAACAGTTCGACATGACTCCCAAGTCATACAAGGTACAAAAGTATCTTTCACTCTGTCTCCAGCATTTCAGCCAAGCAAAAGGTTCAAGATAACGGGTGCCTTTACAGCTGAGAATTTGGGCTTGGCCAAGCATTCACATCCAGTTACCATTCTGCAAAAAAAATACCAGCATCTCAAAGGACTGCCTCTTCATGCCTTTTCTCAGGTTCAGCCATTGTTGCTTATAGGCTCTGATCATCACCATTTGATCATCCCCATGGAGCCAGTGTGCTTCGGCCCACCAGGTGGGCCAGCTGCTATAAGGACCAGATTAGGCTGGATGCTGCAAGGGCCAGCTCATGTAATCCAGCACCAAATCCCCGAGCAACAATGCTTTTTCACATCTGTGACTTCCACCTCATCAGAGCTGTTGCAGCATGTTGAGAGACTCTGGCAGCTTGACATATTACCATACCGCAATGCGAAGGTGGTGACACGCTCACGTTGTGATCAGGAGGCCGCCACTCTGCTTGAGACCAAGACTGCAAGGGTAAATGTAAATGGAGTGTTTCGTTACGCCACACCGCTTCTGCGAAAAAAAGGACATGCCCCAATTGAAAGCGCCGAAAGAGTCAGTTCTTCCCCAACTCAGAGCCTTAGAAAGGCGTCTCAGTAAAAGTCCCGAACATTCAAAGGCATATAACCAAGAAATTGAAAGGCTGGATCAATCTGGTTATGTTGTCAAGCTGGCTGATGAAGAAGTGGATCAAACCCCTGAATCATGGTACATACCGCACCACATGGTACACCATAATGGAAAGCACAGAGTAGTGTACAACTGTTCCTTTCAGTACCAAGGCCATAACCTCAATAAGTACCTCCTAGCTGGGCCTACCCTCACTTCCACTTTACTAGGAGTGTTACTCCGTTTCAGAGAGCATGCGATTGCCATCACAAGCGATATCAAGGGCATGTTTCACCAAATTCGTCTTCTCCCAGATGATAAACCACTTCTCAGATTTCTGTGGAGAAACATGCAGCGTGATACACCAGTCAGTGTCTATGAGTGGCAGGTTTTGCCTTTTGGGACTACATGCAGTCCATGCTGCGCAACATTTGCTGTCCAAAAACATGTCCAAGAGAACACTGATCCAGAAGAAGATACACGTGTGGCTGTAGAGAAACATTTCTATGTGGATAATTTTCTGCAGAGTGTAACTTCTACTGACAAAGCAACTGAACTTGTGAACAAGCTTCAAGCTCTCTTAGTATCTGGTGGGTTCGAGTTAAGACAATGGGCTAGCAACATTCCCTCTGTCATTGCACACCTTCCTGTAGAAGCCAGATCTGAGAAAAATGAGCTTTGGCTTACTGAAAAGCAATGGGACGTCTCCGAATCCACCTTGGGTCTACATTGGCTTTGCCAAGCAGACACACTTGGTTACAAAGCTCATCTGAAGGAACCACAAGTTCCCACAGTGAGTTATGTCTATCAGGTCTTAGCTAGTCAGTACGACCCACTAGGCTATATTATCCCCTACACAACTAGAGCCAAAGTACTGGTACAGAGGCTGTGGGATAAAAAACGGGAGTGGGATGACCCATTGCTACCAAGTGACCTCTTGCAAGCCTGGCATGAATGGGAAGAAGAACTGCAGTACCTGAACAAGATTTCTATACCCCGATGCTATACTAGCCCAGATCTGGATTCTAAAGTGTGCAAAAGAGACATTCACATATTCACATATTGTGATGCTTCAAATCATGCTTATGGGTCAGTGGCGTACCTTAGGACAGAGAGTCCTCAAGGCCAAGTCGAGGTTGCATTTATCACAGCAAGATCAAGGGTGGCACCAAAGCGGCAGTTATCTGTTCCCAGGCTAGAACTCTGTGCAGCACTCAGTGGCGCTCAATTGGCAAGACTTCTGGAAAAGGAACTCACCCTGAACATTGAACAAGTGACATTGTGGAGTGACTCAAAGACAGTTTTAGCTTGGATCCAATCAGATTCATGAAGATATAAAGTGTTTGTGGGCACAAGAATTGCAGAAATTCAGGAGCTGACTGCTTCTCAAGCATGGCATTATGTGAAGTCTGAAAACAATCCTGCAGATGACATAACCCATGGTAAAACACTTCACCAACTATCAGTGCCAAGTCACTGGAAACAAGGACCACATTTTTTGTGGCAAGACCCAAGTACCTGGTCTAATGACCCAGAGGAATTGGTCCCAGACAGCACAGATGAAGAGAAGAAAGTAACCTTCTGCAGCCTGACCACAGTAGATTTCTCCAACATAATGCACAATTTCTCACCATACCGCAGTTTTGATCAACTGGTGGAACATGAAGCACGGGAACAGTTAAAACAAGCCAATGAGACAAGAGATTTATCCGCCCAAGACTATGTAGCTGCTGAGATCTCACTCTTGAAAGAAGCCCAAGCTATGTGTTTCCCAGTTGAACTTGATACATTAATATGTGGTAAATCTTTGCCTTCCAACAGCAGATTAGTCTCACTTGCACCAGAGATTGACCAGTCTACTGGGCTCATAAGAGTTGGTGGCCGTTTGCGACGTAGTGAGCTGCTTAGGCCAGATACTATCCATCCGATTGTCATTGATCCCAAACACCCACTCAGTCAACTCCTGATCCAACATTATGATGAAAAACTTCATCATCCTGGCCCAGAAAGAGTATTTGCTGAGTTACGCCGTAAATACTGGATCATTAGAGGGCGTGAAGCAGTACGGCGGCACCAACATCAGTGTCGTGAATGCACAAAATGGCGTGGAAAGCCTGAAGTGCCAAAAATGGCTGATTTACCACCAGCCCGACTCCGTCTCTACCGCCCAGCTTTTTATTCGACAGGTGTTGATTGTTTTGGGCCTTTCACAATCAAAGTAGGCCGGCGCAATGAAAAATGTTGGGGGATCATCTTTAAATGTATGACGACCAGAGGAGTCTACATTGATTTACTTCCCAAAATTGATACAGATTCATTCCTCATGGCCCTACGCAGATTCATTGCACGCAGAGGAACTCCCCATGAACTCTATTCTGACCGGGGAACAAACTTCAAGGGAGGAGAAAGGGAACTATCAGAGGCATTGGCAGCCATGCAACCCACTTTGCAAAGTCAGCTTGCAAAGCAGAAAATTCAGTTCAAATTCAATCCTCCTGGAGCTCCTCATTTTGGTGGATTATGGGAGAGGGAGATCAGGTCTCTAAAATCTGCTCTCAATGTTACACTTGGAGCCCAACATGTTACTGAGGAAGTGCTATGTACAGTGCTTACAGAGATGGAAGGCATGTTAAACTCCAAACCTCTGGGCTACGTGTCATCGGCCGTAGCAGATGTTGACCCCATCACTCCAAACAGTCTGTTATTGGGGTGGCCAGACCCTGATTTACCCCAAATTGTATACCCTGAGTCCGAATTACTTAGCAGGAGACGCTGGAGACATAGCCAGGTCCTTGGCGACCATTTTTGGGCCCACTTCATTAAGAGATACTTGCCTGAACTGCAAACCCGTACAAAGTGGATGACTGAGACTGGCAAAGATCTAAAGACTGGGACAGTAGTGATGATAGTGGATCACCAATTGCCTCGAGCCCTCTGGCCAGTGGGTAAGGTCTCATCCACAGTACCGGGGGCTGATGGGAAAATCAGAACAGCTGAAGTACAAGTGCAGGGTCGGAAATACATCCGACCAGTGAGTAAACTTATCTGTTTGCCACCACTACCTGAGGATGACAAAGAATCGTAAGCCTTTTCTAAGTAGAATTTACAACGTAAATTGGGGCGGCTTTTGAAAAGGCTCAGTAAGTTAATTCTTATTGGTTGGTTGTGAATTATTGACAGTCGTGACTTAGTCCCGCCCCCAGAGTTTGACGCAACTGGTTATGTTTCGCTTGAAAGCTGTGGAGGGTTTGCGTGTATTCAAGCCATAAATGAGTGTGCGTAACTTTGAAAGTAAGTTTAATTTCCACATATACCGTCTTTAATCTAGTTTATATCGCCATTTGTTGTATTATGTGTTGAAACGTTCTGATGTTGAGTGTATTCGGATTTCCGTGAAGCTAATGTTAGCGGTATGACTGTGTGCATTATCTTTGCACGTGTGTTCCGATGCGCGCTGTATAAGTGACATAATGATAACGACCCATATGTTCCATATGTTTACTTCAGTATTTACACTTTACAGATGTCATTAAGCCATATTTATGTGGATTGTTAAGATTACACTCGATTTAGATATAGTTATAAGACGATAGTCACGTGTATATTAGTAGTCTGTATCCTCACGTGTTTATTCTTTTTGAGTTACATGTTTATCATTTATTACTGTAAACTGATTATTTATATTTCTGTTTTTATTATAGAAACCACATTCACACACCCTATCACATACACCTGTTTATGCACTGCATTGAGTATGTTGATGGCTTGAACCTACCATTAAAACCATTGATTGCACTTTTGGACTTTTGTGCATTTTTACCGATGCCCCGTGATGATCCCAATTAAGTCAGACCCAGTCAATACAGTCCAGAAAACTATTTAACAGAGGGAATGGTAGAAAAAGACTCTCTCTGTTTTATATATCTACCCAGAAGCTTTCCTGCTTTATCCCCTGACTCAAAGTATGACTGTCTTGCCATGAATAGCCAAAACTCCGCCTTCTGTGACAAAATAGTATTATATCTGTATTTCATTCGGGTCAATTCTCTGAGGCCATTAGACGACATTCTGCGCTTCAGATCTGCCTCTGCACTTTTAATATTCCCTTCCAACTCCATGAGTTCTTGAACTTTGGATTTTTTTTGTGAATGCGACATACTGTATGATCCGGCCCCTAAGAACCACATTAAGTGCCTCCCAAGCCACGCCCAAAGAGGATAGTGAGGACCAGCTGGTATTCATATAGACATTGATTTCAGCCTTTAGCATTTTTTGTAATTCAGGATTTTGCAAAAAGGATACAATTAAAGTGCCAATTATATGATTTCCTTTTCTTCATATGTGGCAACACCTCTAAACACACCAGGGCGTGATCTGAGACTAAAATGTTTCCAATTGAGCAATTAACGACAGATGAAATGAGGGACTTAGATATTTTTTAAAAATCTAGAGTAAATCTTATGGACTTATGAAAAAATGTATTGTCCCTACCAGATGGTTTCAAAAGTCTCCAAATATCAGTAAGTCTCCTCCCAGTATTATATCATGAGGGGTGCCATCAGCTTGCAACTCCCCTACAAGATCTGTAAAAAAAAGCCCTGATCATCAATGTTAGGTTCATAAATATTAGCCAAAATAAGACTTTGTCCATGAATTTCAGCTAAAACAAGAATGACTCTTCCTAATTTATCTTAACTCTGTTTGAGACATTTTATTTGTAGATGTTTAATTTTCAGCGTAATGACTCCCCTGCTCTTCCTCGAGCCAGCACTATAAAAAAATCTTCCTGCGGAGAAAGGTGCATTTCTTGAAGAAACACTATATCATATTTCTTATGCTTTAGAAGAGAAATAACCTTCCTTCTTTCATGGGGTGTCCCAACTCATTCGCATTCCACGTGGAGAGAGACAATCCACTCATATTAACATTTGACATTTTGACATGAAAAAAAAATCGATTGTGTCAAAAACAAGATTATAAAGACTATATTCCAACATTAGCGCTACAGTCAAAACCCAAACTTCGCCTAGAACAAAAGAAACATGCGCATTCCCATGCAGCGCCAAATGGCATCCATCCCTCCAAACTCAAACACTCTGTACGCCTTAGAGAATTTTGTGAGACAGAATTACACAGCAAAAGATAATCTATAAAACAAACTCCAGACAATAGACAGATTACTTAATCACTCCAATGTTTTTGCAAGAAATACTCAAAAAAACAAATTCCAGCCAATAGGAGGAACAAGCACAAAGCGCATGTAGATTCATCTATAAAACTGTCCTGAAGATGTGTTACTCTACAAAATAAACTCCAGCTGATAGGCGGAACCAGCACAAAAAGAATGCACAGATTATTCAAACAGTCAAATGAATGTTCATTGAGCCGGACCACTCGGCTGCAACATGAGTACAAACAATTGACTTAATCGCTCCAGTGTCTTTGCAAGAAATACACTAGGAACCAGTACCAAAACAAGCGTGCAGAATCTTCAAACAGTCAAGCGAATGTTAAGTGAGCCAGTCACTCCATTTACTTCTTGAAGGACATTGCTTGCTGTGGGCATGTAGATGTTTTACAGCCGTTCTTAGCATCTTTTCTCAATTTGGCCGTGAATATCAATGCCAAAGCGACCTTCCGTTGGTGTAAAAATTTCTTGCATTCTTTGAATCGATCACGCTTCTCTCTTGTCAAATTTGCAAAGTCTGGGAACAATATTTCCCTCTCCAAATCCGTTTCTCGACACTTCCCCCACTCTTGTAACCAACTCAGTGAACTTCACCTCCATGGCAGTGATCGATCGACGTATCACAGCAAGATCCTCCAAGTCAGCGACAACCTTCGTTCAGCATCTCTTGGCATTTCCTGCACTTCTCCGACTAAATCAACTCCAAGGCTTGCTACCTGCTCAGGGGCATCAGCTTGAGCATGTAAGTGTCTTTTAATTTCTCCAGATTTTGAATTCTTTGACATATTGTCCTCCTACTACAATTATGGAACAGAGTGTATCGAATCTCACCGATTTATGTCATTAAAAGTGTTAAAACTAGCAAAGTGCACAGAGCTCACCGTTCACACGCCCGGTCCTCGCATGGCGTCAAGTGACCCTGCTTGCTGGGAATTTTAGAGTGGGTGAACAATTACAATACGAAGGTAAATGAAGGGGTTAAACTAAAAGTCTGTGAACATGAAGGAAAGGTGAGATGAAGGGATGTGACAAATGTGTTGTTTTCTACTCTCAAATTTCCCAATCGGCACGATTTGATTGTATGTTTGATAGTTTGTGTACAGTAAATAGACATATTTTGAACTGTGGCGAACAGGGCTGTGTCGAGCGGCATCTGGGCAGAGATAAGTAGTGAATGAGTTCCACCTTTGTGCCACACTGGTCTCACATTCCAGTGAGGGGCGGTGGAAGAGAGGAGACAGTGGCAGATGGGGAGAGACACATGGATCTGTGTGTGTTTGTGTTTATGTATTGAACGTAAAAGCCGATGATGTTTGTAACAGTGAAAAGTTTGTGTTTTAAATAAATGTCTACGTGTTTATTAAGCCGGACACAGCTTCCACCTTGCCCGTGCATTACTTGAATTGTTACACTGGTGCTGAATCCCAGGAAGGTAGAAGGATGCGCTGTCGTGGAGTCCTCGTTGCTGCCATCCACCAGGAGAAGGAGGAGCCATTGCCATCTGCCAGGGGATGGAGGAGTGGCTATCATCCGCTAGGGGGAGGGGAGGAGTGGCTAAGGACCAGTCAACAGCGTGTCTGGGGCCGGCGAGCCTGTCTCTCTCTCCTCTCTCTGCTTTCTTCTCTCTCTCTCAGTTATAGAAATTAAATATAGAATACTGCCATTAAATGAAGGAGCTGTCTGATTCAGGCAAAGCCAGTTTGGTTTTTGTTTAAACTAGTAGACTATTCACTTTCAGAAAAAAGCCATGGTATTACCCTTTTTGGACATGTGGGATACCCATTCAAAAATACAAATAAACTTGTAAGAGAGTGTGCAGTTATATATTTTTCTTTTGAAAGGACACCCATTCAAAACCATGGTGACAAGGTCAGAATGGAAGCAGCAGAAATAAAATGATAAAGTGAGAGTGCAGAGATGATAGAAGTGAAAAGAGTTATGAGTCAAGAAAAACAATACAAAAAAGACACTGTGCCGTTACCAGGGTAATTGCATGGTACTGAATGATTTTATACATATTTCATGATACTGTCATAGTACTCCAAGATACTTAAAAAAATACCGTGGTTTTCCTGACACATGTCAAAAACATGAGATTATCACATATAATGAGATTATTACTGATTAAAAAAAGATCTCTTTCTCAATGGCGATAGCGGCAGTGATGACAGTCGACCTGTCAGCAAGAGCTCGCTCTCTTCGCTTTCAAATTACGTCACTTAAAGCGTGATTGGGTCACTCAAAGCCAGCTAGAAGGCCTCGACCAGGACATATCCTAAAGACCCACCAAGAACAAATAAATCAATCTGATTGTCTGTTGAATCTGACAATCTGACTTTAGTTGCACATTCTTTTGCACTGTTGAGGGATTCTGTGGAAATTTTGAAGGCCTGAGAGGTGGAGCTCAAACTCATGCGCTGCTTCTGCTAACGAGCTTGGCTTTGGCCTTGTGATTTGTGAAACAGTTGTCACGCTTCGCTTGTAAGCATTAAGGAATAAATTCTGACTGGATAAACTTTTTCTCTATATGTTTGTAGATTAATTAAGAGTGAAAGCAATTAAAAATACACAGGCAAAAGGGTGATTGAGAATGAAAGGATGAAAAATATATTTATTTACTTGGCATGTTAGGCCTGCAGAGAAGGCTTTGCTGGCCCTGAGAATTCACCACTTACTCTTTACACCCCCTTTAGAGATTTATATCGTCCCCCTTTGGGTGTCGGGACTTCCAGGTTGGGAAACACTGAGCTGAGAAACCTAACCATTTATTTAGAAACCTAAGATTTTCTGATGCTCTGAGTCTGAGTTTGTAACATTTATATGAGAAATTCCTTCAAGCTTGCATAAAACACACGTTCTCAAAGAAGAGATTAAAGGAGTAATTTTGATGCATGGTATACTGTACAGTAGGTCTTAACAAGCTATGTGTTATATTGATAGGTCTATGAACATTTTAAATGTATGCCTTATTCAATTTAGCATTGCTTTTCATGTCAGTCTTACTTTTACAGGCCTCAAAAGTGTTATATAATAGCTGATAGAATTACATTCCTATTGCATCAGCAGCATAATACATGATTCTCTTTGAATTAAGCAAAGATTTGATTGTCTACTTTCTAGTGTCATGCTTTATTGATGCACATTCAATACTTAAATATGGCGGTCTGGTCAGTCACTTAGTTAATAGTGAGGAAGTCTGTGTAGATGTGTATCAGCATGGAGAGTACTAGTTCAGCGTACAGCATCACTTTACTGTCATCAAAGAAACGCTCTGACACTCAAGACATCCTTATAGCAGTGGAGCAGAGCACATCAGTTACAGTGTCTTCACAAGCATTTCATCATAAAATGGCTAAAAACCAGAAATACACACACAGGTTAATGATTATCTGTCTGTCTGTCTGTCTGTCTGTCTGTCTGTCTGTCTGTCTGTCTGTCCGTCCATCCATCTATCATTCTATCTATCTGTCTGTCTGTCTGTCTATCATTCTATCTGTCTGTATATAGTTCTATCTATCCATCTACAGTCTCTGTCTGTCGTTCTATCTTTCATTCTATTCATCAACAGTATCTATCTGTCTGTCTGTTGTTCTATCTTTCATTCTATCAATTTACAGTATCTATCTGTCTGTCTGTGTCATTATATCCATCTACAGTATATATCTGTCTGTATCTGTCTGTCATTCTCTCCATCTACAGTATCTATCTGTCTGTCCGTCCATCTATCATTCTATCTATCTGTCTGTCATTCTATCTGTCTGTCTTTCTTTCCATCTATCTATATATCTATATGTCTGTCCGTCCATCTATCGTTCTATCTATCTGTCTGTATGACATTATATCTGTCTATCTATCTGTCTGTCTTTCTGTAGTTCTATCCATCTACAGTTCACTGTCATTATATCTATCATTCTATCCATCTACAGTATCTATCTCTCTGTCATTCTATCTGTCATTCTATCCATCTACAGTATCTATCTGTCTGTCAATCCATATATCATTATATCATTATATCTGTCTGTCTATATATCTATCTGTCTGTCCACCTGTCTATCGTTCTATCTATCTGTCGTTCTATCTGTCTGTCTTTCCTTCTGTCTATATATCGGTCTGTCATTCTATCTGTCTGTAGTTCTATCCATCTACAGTATCTATCTGTCATTCTATCTATCATTCTATCCATCTAAAGTATCTGTCTGTCTGTCATTCTATCTATCATTCTTCTATCCATCTACAGTATCTGTCTGTCTGTCCGTCCGTCCGTCTGTCCGTCCACATAACCTTTTTTTTTTTTTGTAGGGCAGGATAAGATGTGGGAAGCATTCAAATGGCAATTTCATATCAGCAGAGGATCTATCAGTCGGGCTAAAGGTTCACAGCACTCTATATAAGTGGAGAAAGAGATAACAAAAACAGCAACTGGCCCAGTATGATAAAGTCCTCTTCCTCCTTTTTCTCTACTCTCCTTTTTTCTATATTTCTCTCTCTCTGCTCCATCCTTTTTCACTCTCAGGTCTTCTTTCTCATACAGATCTCACAGGTCAGCTGGTATCAGAGCTCTTCTGAAGGCTGTTCTTCTGCAGTGGTGCACATTCACTCAGGCTGCTCTGTCTGTGGAGTTGTGCTCTTCACAGTATTGGATCAGCTCCATGTATCATCAAACTCTGTCTCTCTCTGCGCTTCTCCTCTGATGATCACTGCTGTGCCACAGGTACAGGCTCAATGCCAGCTGCCCACTGCCAGACTTCAAAGAGAGAGGCGCATTTTAATTTTATACACTCAAAATGTACCATGTTACTGAGATGTGTGATGTCTGAACTTTGCTGAGTTTAATACATATGGAATATGTTGTAAGTAATCAACTAAAAAATGTCATTGAACTAGTTTTGTTTATTTTTTTCAGCATACTGGAAAATACTTTGAGATGTCAATATTTTATCAGGGTGCGATGGCGGAGTGTAAAAACAACACCGCAGAAGATTTTGGATCGAGGTGTGTCGACAAACAGAGAGAGAGCAACACTGCCCCCTGCAGGCTCGTACTGCACAGTACAGGCACATTTCATGGTCAGTCGCAGTATAACGCTCATCGATTCTGTCACTTTGACAAGTGCTTATGGCCTGTTCAAATATAGCTACATAATATCAAACTAATCTATATTTTCCAATAATTTCAAATCATTTTGAATAAAGCCCATCCTGCTTTTTTATTACCCACAGTAAAGTTGTGGAAGAGAATGGAGGAGACCCAGAAAGGAAGATTTATGTTTGCTGCTACAATCACTGCAGAGCTTGGAGGTTTAGGTAGTGTTAGTCGGCCAGTCACTATCACTAGAAAGATATAAACAATTCAAATGAACTGCAAAAAATAAAAAATAAAAACAGTGCTGAATATGTTCAGCCCCTAAAACATACTACATAAACGACAATGAAAAAAGAAATATGTAATATAAAAGCCAGGTGTGTGTGTGTGTGTGTGTGTGTGGGGGGGGGGGGGGGGGGGGGGGGTTTGGTGGGTTTGGGTGCTTTAACCAATGAAAAATTAATTTGAAATTATTTTATTAGCGTACTTGTAGAGATCGCACAGTGATCCGAGAAGCAGGAATGATGCGGGTGTTACAGAGAAATCGCAGACCACTAGATGGCACCATTGACCAATCAGAATAGAGTATTCCTGAGAGCCATGTAATGAATCTATAAATCAGGGTCAGATACGGGTGGATTAAGGGCAGCTCAGGGCAAAATGCCATCAGAATTGACAAGAATGCCCCCAAAAAATGTGGGGGCAAAAAAATAACCCCGTAATTACATTTTCAAAATAAAATTAAATGGACCTACTTTATATTGTGTGGCCTTATCTATTATGTACTTAACCATTTGATACAGTGAACATGTATGTACATACATGTTGCTGCATTGTAATTACATTCAAAGTACATTTAATTACATTTGTAGTTACACTGTTAACTTTACCCTTAACCCAACCCTTACCCCAAAACCTAACCCTAAACCTACCCTTACTCCTAAACCTACCTGTAACTTAACCTCAGTAGCAATACATGTGGGAATTTGCAGAACAATGTAGTTACACATTAAATACATTGTCTTGTATATATTAAATATTAGTACATAGTAGTCAAGGCCCGCACATATAAAGTGTGAGCAATTAGATAATATAATTTTTTACTATTAAAAATAACTATTAAAATTTTTTAATTTAAATTAAATTTAAATTAATATTTAATTTAAAATAAAGTTTTTTAGATGGAGAACTATATAAATGAATTTATTAAATTGAAGAATTTGAAATGGAAGGATGACACATAGTATATTTTTATGTTTAAAACAAAATATGCCCTCATAATAATATAAAATGCCAAAATCAAATCCAGGGAGCAATTAATACCCCTTGATGGAAAAGTTCATTTTGGACACTGATATGTGATCGATCGATCAACAGACAGACAGACAGACAGACAGACAGACAGACAGACAGATAGACAGATAGATAGATAGATAGATAGATAGATAGATAGATAGATAGATAGATAGATAGATAGATAGATAGATAGATAGATAGATAGATAGATAGATAGATAGATATGCTATTTGTCAATTACCCTTATGCATGAACCCTGATGCATAGTCATATATTTTCCATAAAGAAAACGAAGCATATTTTTCATTATGAGTCATGTTCATAACAATTAATTCCTTCAATTCTTATTTCCATATTAAAAATAAATAAATGTAATGTAAAAGCAATAATGGTTAAATTTAATGGCAACACTTTACATTAAGGATATATACATGTATATTAGTCAATGTATTAGGTATCATGAACTAACATTAAACACTATGTATTCCCTTATATATTCATCTTGGTTAACGTTTAGCTATAAATAAACTGTTGTTCAATGTTAGCTAATATTAATTCTAATTTAAATGTTAAAACTTTAAATGTTAAAAACGTATTATACATATAGAAATTAACATTAACTATGGTTAATACATGATGTAAAATAATTGTTGGGGTCACTTGTTTAGTATCCCAGTGATTTGTGACCTCATTTAGGAGGCTATGTCTTCATTCTTTAAGCTATATTATGTGCAAAATCACTGTTTTGATTTGATTTGTGATTCACCTTTATTCCTTTAAAAATGTTCTGTTGAAAACAGGGCAAGCCATTTCCATATCAGTAGTTTTTATTATTTTATTTTTTTAAAATCTGCCAGTTTTAATACCTTCTCAGGTTGTGTTGCTAAAAGCTCTCACCAGGATGATGCACTTTGATCCGAGTGGGGCTTTTTCCCAGTGGAAGAGTCTAGTGCACACAAACAGAGAGATGAGACTACAGGCAGATCTCTGTAGAAGCAGCTGGAGGCATAAAGAACTGACTGTGTCTTTCAGGATGTGGAGAGCTAATACACATGCACTGCAGTGCTGTTCAACACAGGGTACATAAACACATACAACAATTTAAAGCTGAAGTGTGGGTGAGAAACAGATCAATATTTAAGTCTCTTTTCCTTCACTTTCACGATCTCCTTCTGTTTTTGATGATACACATTCTTTTTGCATATTGCCCCCTGGTGGGCAGGTAGGAGAATTTATGACAAAAGATGATTTAAAGATATTTTTAGATTTTTAGGATTTCATTTCAGGCCTCCTCCTTTAAACAATGCAAGTGAATGAACTCTTTTTACATGGTCCAAAATGCATATTTAGGGTGCATCAAAATAATCCACATGACTCCAGTCGACAAATAAAGTTCTTCTGAAACCAAACGATGCCCTGTATAAAGGGGGGGTGCTCTGTATAAAGTGTATCTGTATCGAAATTAAAAAAAAAATTCACATGATCTGTCGCTGAAAATAACAGCAAAATTCTGTGCCTGCTGATTAGGACATACTGATTTGCACAATCATACACGTTTATATGTTTTGATGCAGCAGTTGTGTGTTCACACACTGCAGGGATTTGTGTGTGTTTGATGGGATTCAAGGAAATCTGCTTGCCAGTTTACAGTATTAGACTTACATATTCAGTTGAGCAGAGGTGTGCAATTGTTTTGGTACAGGGGCCACATTAGCTGTTTAGTAGAGCATGAAAGATAAAAGATAAAATTGTCTGCATAGTTGTATCTTTTAATCCCAGAAGCAGTAGTGCACTCATGCACTCAATGACTGATTCATAATTTTCTGAAGTGTGTACTGACTGATGGGACCATTCTGCGATTACTTGAAGTTTTGCTGCTACATTTCTATCACGTGTTAGTAAAACTGGATTAAGATGAGTATAATTGTTAATTTTTTATTTGACCATACTTCAATGCAGTGGTAATTTAGTATTCAAATTAACACTCTACATAAGGAGTCTGGTTTAATAGTAAAATTAAATATTCTGAAATTATAGATTCTAAAGGCTTATTTTAATGTTAGCTGCAAAGTGGACAATTTTTTTTTTATTCTCGGAACATTATCTACTTGTTTACACACTCGTGGATCATGATGTGAGTCTGGTAAATGGTTTATTTGGCATCCCATTCAGCACACAACTGAATCAAACAGACCTCATGACACTGATTAATGATTACTGCCTGAGTAACATTCACATACAGGTGTGAGGGACAACAATTTTCCTCTCTTGCTTGGTTTTGCTCGCGTGCCCCCTCCATGTGCGAATGATGTGAAGATCTATTGGGATTTTGATCATTGACAAGGTTTGCTCGCAGACTTGGCACTAAGCAACACACACAGCATCACAAATGGACATGGCATGGCTGCATTACACACTTCTTTGAGCATAATATTGCACTATTGTTCTCTTTTTTTACCGAAGAGAGAGAGTCTGCGCTCTCACACGCATGGTTGCCAAATTGCATAACTCAAGTATGACATAAGATGAAATATTTCCTATTATAAAGTATAAATCTCTGATTGTGGTGTTGCATCTATTATCTGGCAACCCTGAGCATATTAAAAGCTTATGGATGTGCGATAGGTCCCAAAGCCAAATAAATGAAAGATCTAATTAAAAACGTTGATAAATCGATCTGCGGGCAATAGTTTGCACTTGTCTGCAATTGAGGGTGCTCTAAGGTTCGTAAGCACCCCCGTAGAACCAGGCCTGATATCGTCTATCCCTGTAAGCTTTGTGCTTCATAGTTGTTCTGTTGTTGTGCTGTGTTTGAACAGGAGAGGGGGCTGCTCTCTCACACTGTCATTCAGTGGAGACAGATGCTTCGGTTGAGACACAGGAAACACATGTTGGAACGATGTGCTGTGCTGACCATAATACCACGCTTCTGAGACACCGCTGTACATGGAGCACACTGGTCCCTTCTGGCTACACAGCATGAATATAATTCCAGTATTAGTTCATGTTGTCTAATAGTAAAACAAACAAATATATTTTTGGTGGGGAAATGTTTAATAAACCATAATGTTGACAAAAATATGACAAGATAAAATTATACTAGGCTATACACTTCTTTTCTATTCCATTGTAGGGACACGTAGAAAGATATGAAAATTGTCTGTAATTCTGACTTGGAAAAGTAATCTAGTCCTATTACTAAACCTTAACAAATAATGACTAGCCATCCATATTAAAGCATTTGGCTGTTTTGATGCAGTAAGCTTTGACTGTGTACACATGCAGCAGCTTCATGATTGCGTGTGTGTTGTAGGCCATGGGGTTGCACTGCAAGCAGCAGAAGTGCGCTGTTGGATGGATGGAGAGCAGAATGCAGAGACTGAGATTGAACTTTTTCTCCATGTGGGTCACTTGTGTAAGACAGCAACAGACTGCTTGAGCTGTCTATACTTGCACACTACACAATAGGTGCTGTACATCACTCAGTATCACAATTCTGTAATTTTACATACATTTCAGGACACTACATGATCGTGTAATATTTTTAAGTGGTGACACGATTAATAACAGAAGCATCAATTACTAAGTAAAGGATATCCGATGCCATTTTCATGTTTTAAAATAATGTTCCGGGTTCTTTGACGACAGCATAGGTAGGATGAAAAAAAGATGCATTTCAAACTGTTCTGAGACCAGTTTCCATTGAGGTACATTCATACCGAAGCACAATTGGTTAGACCATTAACTGATTAGGCAGCAAGGTGGCAAGGCAGCTTTCAGATGCAGCCCTGATTTCTGTTCATGAGTTGAAATTATTGTCAGTGGTATGGACAGCATAACACACATGCTATCCACAGAGCTTGTATTGAACCCAGAACAGTTGATATTTTTGTAGAAAGCTAAAATATTTGACTTTGTCTATCTATTCTTTCATCAACAGGAAACGCTTAATGTAAAAAAAAAAAAAAAAAAAAGCGTGTATGTGTAAAAGTATATGTTGTAGGATGTGTTTAGTGTTTCAGAGGTATGTGCAGGTGTGTAAGGAGAGGCAGGCATTGGTTCTGCTTTTTGAGCAGTACAGACTGTTGTCAATTCAGGTCAAATGGTTTTTATTGTCGTTCAGCCATATACATTTTGTACAGTACACAGTGAAACGAGACATCGTTCCTCCAGGACCATGGTGGTACATAAAACAACATAGGACAAACACAGAACCGCATGAGACAACACAGACTAAATAACATACCTATATAAAGTGCACGTGCAAACGTGTGCAAAAAGTACGGGACAGTACAATAAATTACTAAAAATTAACACGACAATAGGCACAGTGATAGACAGTGCAGGGCCGACCAGTACACGGTAGTGCAAAAAGATAACAGTTTCTAAAAATGCCAAATGTAAACATGACATACTGTGAGATGATTGTTCTATGCACATAGCGGTTATTGAGGTAGCAGCCAGGTATAAAGTGACAATAATTAAAGTGCAACTCAGGAAAAGTGTGTGTGTCAGTCCAGTCTCTGAGTATTGAGGAGTCTGATGGCTTGGGGGAAGAAGCTGTTACACAATCTGGCCATGAGGGCCCGAATGCTTCGGTACCTCTTGCCAGACGGCAGGAGGGTGAAGAGTTTGTGTGAGGGGTGTGTGGGGTCATCCACAATGCTGGTTGCTTTGCGGATGCAGTGTTTTTTGTAAATGTCTATGATGGAGGGAAGAGAGACCCCAGTGATCTTCTCAGCTGTCCTCACTATCCTCTGCAGGGCTTTGTGGTCTGAAACGGTGCAAGTCCCAAACCAAGGATGCAGCAGCTCAGGATGCTCTCAATAGTCCCTCTATAGAATGTAGTGAGGATGGGGCATGCGAGATGTGCTTTCCTCAGCCTTCGAAGAAAGTAGAGACACTGCTTGGCTTTCTTGGTAATAGAGCTGGTGTTGAGGGACCAGGTGAGGTTCTCCGCCGATCTCCACAGAGGAGCTGTTGATGTTCAGCGGAGAGTGATCACTCTGTGCTCTCCTTAAGTCAACAACCATCTCTTTTGTTTTGTCCACATTCAGAGACAGGTTGTTGGCTCTACACCAGTTCGTTAGCCACTGCACCTCCTCTCTGTATGCTGACTCATCGTTCTTGCTGATGAGACCCACCACGGTCCTGTCATCGGCGAACTTAATGATGTGGACTGACTGAGGTCTCCCAGTTGCAGGATCCAGTTGCAGAGGGAGGTGTCTAGGCCTAGCAGGTTCAGCTTTCCAATCAGGTGCTGAGGAATGATTGTGTTGAATGTTGAGCTGAAGTCTATGAACAGTATTCAAACGTATGAGTCTTTTTATCTAGGTGGGTGAGGGCCAGATTGAACTGCAGTTGGACAATACGCGAACTGCAGTGGGTCTAGTGAGGGGGGGCAGCTGGGTCTTAATGTGCCTCATGATGAGCCTCTCAAATCACTTAAGATTCAACTTTATTGTCATTGTGCAGAGTACAGGTATGAAAGGGAGTTGTTTCCGCATATCCCAGCTTAGTTGGGTATGAAAGGGAGTTGTCAACCTTAACAGGTATGAAAGGGAGTTGTTTCCGCATATCCCAACTAAGCTGGGATATGCGGAAACAACTCCCTTTCATACCTGTACTCTGCACAATGTCAGAGCGCAGGGTCAGCCATGAAACAGCGCCCCTGGAGCAGGTCAAGGGCCTTGCTCAAGGGCCCAACAGTGGTATCTTGATGTTGCTGGGGCTTGAACCCCTGACCTTTTGGTCAGTAACCCAGAGCCTTAACCGCTGAGCTACCACTGGCCCTATACTTCATGATGATGGGTGTGAGTGCGACGGAACGATAGTCGTTGAGGCAGGACATTGAAGATATCTTTGGCATGGGGACGATGGTGCTGCTCAGAGAGATGTTGAAGATGTCGGTAAGAACATCTTCCAGCTGGTCTGCACATCCTCTGAGCACTCTGCCAGGAATGTTGTCTGGTCCAGCAGCCTTCTGTGGGTTGACTCTACATAGAGTTTTGGGGGAGTTTTGGCCCGGGACAGTTTGGCCCTCGTGGTTCTTAGGGCAGCCTTGTCACCTGCTCTGAAGGCGGAGTCTCGGGTCCTCAGCAGCGCATGCACCTCAGCAGTCATCCACGGCTTCTGGTTGGAGCGTGTGGTGATGGTCTTGGAGAAGGTGACATCATCAATGCACTTGCTGATGTAGCTGATCACTGATGCTGTGTATTCCTCCAAGTTGGTTGAGTCGCCATATGTTGCAGCCTCCAAAAAATAGCGAAAATTAGAAATAGTGCACTATATAGTGGATAGGGCCAGTTTCAGACACAGCGAGTGTTCCACGACCGGAGTTGGTGCTCTGCATTTACCCGAGTTGGTACTCTGCATTTAGAGAGCGGCAGTACTGCTGTACAGTGTAACTAACGACACTGAAAGTTGTAACTACACTGAAATAAGAATACACACCGGACTTTAAAACCTATGAAATAGCGAAAGTAGGCATTAATAAAGCATGATTTTGCTTTGGTTTATATTTCAGCATTATATACAATGTCCTTGAATGACATTTTCACGTTTTCACTGTAATAATTACTAGAAATGTTTCCAAAGCTCTCTACTTATTGACAAATTCATCCAGATCTGACAAGAGCCCTTAAAGGGATAGTTCACCCAAAAATTACAATTCTCATTATTTATTCTCCCCCATGCAACCCCAGATGTGTATGACTTTCTTTCATCTGCTGAACTCAAATGAAGATTTTTTTGAAGGATTTCTCAGCTCTATAGGTCCATACAATGCAAGTGAATGAGTGGCAACATTTTAAAGCTAAACAAACAAACATAAATCAGCATAAAAGTAATCCATATGACTCTAGTGGTTAAATCAGTATCTTCTGAAGTGATGTGATAGGTGTTGATGAGAAACAGAGAAACAGATCACTTTCACATTCTTCTTGGTGATTCACATTCTTCTCTGCATATCGCCTCATGCTGTCTAGCAAAAAAATGACAAATATTGATCTGTTTCTTACCCACACCTATCAACATCACTTCTGAAGATATGGATTAAAGCGCTGGAATATTATGGATTACTTTTATACTGCCTTTATATGCTTTTTGGAGCATCAAAATTGTGGCCTATTGAGCTAAAATATTCTTTTAAGAATCGGAATTTGTGTTCTGCAGAAGAAAGGGATGGCACATCTGGGATGGCATGAGGGTGAATAAATAATGAAATAATTTTAATTTTGGGGTAAACTTGCTTGTGGCATGGAGGAGGGCGGTGCCGGGTCGTGACTCAACACGCCCGGTCCCGTATTAGGCTAATCAAGCCTCTGAGAGAGTTAAAGGCCGACCGCGGAGGACGTGCGTGAGAGAGAGAATGTTCACGGACATACCCGTCGTCTTATGTGTTTGTCTTTTGAGTTTTACATTTAACCTTTATTTGTATGTCAAGCCGGTTTCTCGCCTCTTCCTTGCCCGTGAGCATGAACTGTTTTACATGGCTCTTTAAAGTGATCGCTCAGCCTTAATGTAATATTCTGTCATAATTTCTCTACCCTCATGTTGTTCAAAACCAGTGTGACACTTTGATTTATGTGGAACACAAAATATGGTAGACAGAACGTTAGGGACTGACAGTCTCGGTCACCATTCACTTTCAATATATATATATAAAACATTCACTGAAAGTACATAGTGACTCAGGCAAACATTCTGGCTAATATCTCCTTATTGTACTGCATGAAAGAAAGAAAGTCATACGGGTTTGGAACAACATGATGGTGAATGATGACAGAATTTCCATTAATAGTAATAATTCTGTAGTACATATTCAATGTGTATAATGTGATGGAATATAGGGGAGTAAACATATATTATGTCATTTGTGAAAGTAATGAGTTACTCACTACTTGAGTACTCTTTTAATTGGATAATTTCTTACTCTTACTCAAGTTATTATTTAAGTTAGTACATGTACTTCTACTTGAGTAATTATGTTTTTTAAGTAATTGTACTTTTACTTGAGAACAGTTTTTGTCTACTCTACCCATCTCCGGATATAGATATATATATATATAGATATAGATATATGTATACACACTTACACAAAATTCTTAAAGATAAAATTGTCTGCATAGTTGTATCTTTTAATCCCAGAAGCAGTAGTGCACTCATGCACTCAATGACTGATTCATAATTTTCTGAAGTGTGTACTGACTGATGGGACCATTCTGCGATTACTTGAAGTTTTGCTGCTACATTTCTATCACGTGTTAGTAAAACTGGATTAAGATGAGTATAATTGTTAATTTTTTATTTGACCATACTTCAATGCAGTGGTAATTTAGTATTCAAATTAACACTCTACATAAGGAGTCTGGTTTAATAGTAAAATTAAATATTCTGAAATTATAGATTCTAAAGGCTTATTTTAATGTTAGCTGCAAAGTGGACAATTTTTTTTTTATTCTCGGAACATTATCTACCTGTTTACACACTCGTGGATCATGATGTGAGTCTGGTAAATGGTTTATTTGGCATCCCATTCAGCACACAACTGAATCAAACAGACCTCATGACACTGATTAATGATTACTGCCTGAGTAACATTCACATACAGGTGTGAGGGACAACAATTTTCCTCTCTTGCTTGGTTTTGCTCGCGTGCCCCCTCCATGTGCGAATGATGTGAAGATCTATTGGGATTTTGATCATTGACAAGGTTTGCTCGCAGACTTGGCACTAAGCAACACACACAGCATCACAAATGGACATGGCATGGCTGCATTACACACTTCTTTGAGCATAATATTGCACTATTGTTCTCTTTTTTTACCGAAGAGAGAGAGTCTGCGCTCTCACACGCATGGTTGCCAAATTGCATAACTCAAGTATGACATAAGATGAAATATTTCCTATTATAAAGTATAAATCTCTGATTGTGGTGTTGCATCTATTATCTGGCAACCCTGAGCATATTAAAAGCTTATGGATGTGCGATAGGTCCCAAAGCCAAATAAATGAAAGATCTAATTAAAAACGTTGATAAATCGATCTGCGGGCAATAGTTTGCACTTGTCTGCAATTGAGGGTGCTCTAAGGTTCGTAAGCACCCCCGTAGAACCAGGCCTGATATCGTCTATCCCTGTAAGCTTTGCGCTTCATAGTTGTTCTGTTGTTGTGCTGTGTTTGAACAGGAGAGGGGGCTGCTCTCTCACACTGTCATTCAGTGGAGACAGATGCTTCGGTTGAGACACAGGAAACACATGTTGGAACGATGTGCTGTGCTGACCATAATACCACGCTTCTGAGACACTGCTGTACATGGAGCACACTGGTCCCTTCTGGCTACACAGCATGAATATAATTCCAGTATTAGTTCATGTTGTCTAATAGTAAAACAAACAAATATATTTTTGGTGGGGAAATGTTTAATAAACCATAATGTTGACAAAAATATGACAAGATAAAATTATACTAGGCTATACACTTCTTTTCTATTCCATTGTAGGGACACGTAGAAAGATATGAAAATTGTCTGTAATTCTGACTTGGAAAAGTAATCTAGTCCTATTACTAAACCTTAACAAATAATGACTAGCCATCCATATTAAAGCATTTGGCTGTTTTGATGCAGTAAGCTTTGACTGTGTACACATGCAGCAGCTTCATGATTGCGTGTGTGTTGTAGGCCATGGGGTTGCACTGCAAGCAGCAGAAGTGCGCTGTTGGATGGATGGAGAGCAGAATACAGAGACTGAGATTGAACTTTTTCTCCATGTGGGTCACTTGTGTAAGACAGCAACAGACTGCTTGAGCTGTCTATACTTGCACACTACACAATAGGTGCTGTACATCACTCAGTATCACAATTCTGTAATTTTACATACATTTCAGGACACTACATGATCGTGTAATATTTTTAAGTTGTGACACGATTAATAACAGAAGCATCAATTACTAAGTAAAGGATATCAGATGCCATTTTCATGTTTTAAAATAATGTTCCGGGTTCTTTGACGACAGCATAGGTAGGATGAAAAAAAGATGCATTTCAAACTGTTCTGAGACCAGTTTCCATTGAGGTACATTCATACCGAAGCACAATTGGTTAGACCATTAACTGATTAGGCAGCAAGGTGGCAAGGCAGCTTTCAGATGCAGCCCTGATTTCTGTTCATGAGTTGAAATTATTGTCAGTGGTATGGACAGCATAACACACATGCTATCCACAGAGCTTGTATTGAACCCAGAACAGTTGATATTTTTGTAGAAAGCTAAAATATTTGACTTTGTCTATCTATTCTTTCATCAACAGGAAACGCTTAATGTAAAAAAAAAAAAAAAAAAAGCGTGTATGTGTAAAAGTATATGTTGTAGGATGTGTTTAGTGTTTCAGAGGTATGTGCAGGTGTGTAAGGAGAGGCAGGCATTGGTTCTGCTTTTTGAGCAGTACAGACTGTTGTCAATTCAGGTCAAATGGTTTTTATTGTCGTTCAGCCATATACATTTTGTACAGTACACAGTGAAACGAGACATCGTTCCTCCAGGACCATGGTGGTACATAAAACAACATAGGACAAACACAGAACCGCATGAGACAACACAGACTAAATAACATACCTATATAAAGTGCACGTGCAAACGTGTGCAAAAAGTACGGGACAGTACAATAAATTACTAAAAATTAACACGACAATAGGCACAGTGATAGACAGTGCAGGGCCGACCAGTACACGGTAGTGCAAAAAGATAACAGTTTCTAAAAATGCCAAATGTAAACATGACATACTGTGAGATGATTGTTCTATGCACATAGCGGTTATTGAGGTAGCAGCCAGGTATAAAGTGACAATAATTAAAGTGCAACTCAGGAAAAGTGTGTGTGTCAGTCCAGTCTCTGAGTATTGAGGAGTCTGATGGCTTGGGGGAAGAAGCTGTTACACAATCTGGCCATGAGGGCCCGAATGCTTCGGTACCTCTTGCCAGACGGCAGGAGGGTGAAGAGTTTGTGTGAGGGGTGTGTGGGGTCATCCACAATGCTGGTTGCTTTGCGGATGCAGTGTTTTTTGTAAATGTCTATGATGGAGGGAAGAGAGACCCCAGTGATCTTCTCAGCTGTCCTCACTATCCTCTGCAGGGCTTTGTGGTCTGAAACGGTGCAAGTCCCAAACCAAGGATGCAGCAGCTCAGGATGCTCTCAATAGTCCCTCTATAGAATGTAGTGAGGATGGGGCATGCGAGATGTGCTTTCCTCAGCCTTCGAAGAAAGTAGAGACACTGCTTGGCTTTCTTGGTAATAGAGCTGGTGTTGAGGGACCAGGTGAGGTTCTCCGCCGATCTCCACAGAGGAGCTGTTGATGTTCAGCGGAGAGTGATCACTCTGTGCTCTCCTTAAGTCAACAACCATCTCTTTTGTTTTGTCCACATTCAGAGACAGGTTGTTGGCTCTACACCAGTTCGTTAGCCACTGCACCTCCTCTCTGTATGCTGACTCATCGTTCTTGCTGATGAGACCCACCACGGTCCTGTCATCGGCGAACTTAATGATGTGGACTGACTGAGGTCTCCCAGTTGCAGGATCCAGTTGCAGAGGGAGGTGTCTAGGCCCAGCAGGTTCAGCTTTCCAATCAGGTGCTGAGGAATGATTGTGTTGAATGTTGAGCTGAAGTCTATGAACAGTATTCAAACGTATGAGTCTTTTTATCTAGGTGGGTGAGGGCCAGATTGAACTGCAGTTGGACAATACGCGAACTGCAGTGGGTCTAGTGAGGGGGGGCAGCTGGGTCTTAATGTGCCTCATGATGAGCCTCTCAAATCACTTAAGATTCAACTTTATTGTCATTGTGCAGAGTACAGGTATGAAAGGGAGTTGTTTCCGCATATCCCAGCTTAGTTGGGTATGAAAGGGAGTTGTCAACCTTAACAGGTATGAAAGGGAGTTGTTTCCGCATATCCCAGCTTAGTTGGGATATGCGGAAACAACTCCCTTTCATACCTGTACTCTGCACAATGTCAGAGCGCAGGGTCAGCCATGAAACAGCGCCCCTGGAGCAGGTCAAGGGCCTTGCTCAAGGGCCCAACAGTGGTATCTTGATGTTGCTGGGGCTTGAACCCCTGACCTTTTGGTCAGTAACCCAGAGCCTTAACCGCTGAGCTACCACTGGCCCTATACTTCATGATGATGGGTGTGAGTGCGACGGAACGATAGTCGTTGAGGCAGGACATTGAAGATATCTTTGGCATGGGGACGATGGTGCTGCTCAGAGAGATGTTGAAGATGTCGGTAAGAACATCTTCCAGCTGGTCTGCACATCCTCTGAGCACTCTGCCAGGAATGTTGTCTGGTCCAGCAGCCTTCTGTGGGTTGACTCTACATAGAGTTTTCCTCATATCAGCCGTGGTAAGACAGAGCACCTGGTCATTGTTAGGAGGGATAGTCTTCCTCGCCACCATGTCTTTCTGTGCTTCAAACCTAGCGTAGAAGTCGTTCAGCGCATCTGGAAGGTAGGCATCTTTGTCACAGGCAGCTGATGTTATCCTGTAGTTGGTGATGGCCTGGATGCACTGCCACATGCGCCGCGTGTCGCCGCTGTCCTGTAAGTAACTGTAGATTCTCTGGGCATGGGCGCGGTTTGCCTCTCTGATGGCCCGGGACAGTTTGGCCCTCGCGGTTCTTAGGGCAGCCTTGTCACCTGCTCTGAAGGCGGAGTCTCGGGTCCTCAGCAGCGCATGCACCTCAGCAGTCATCCACGGCTTCTGGTTGGAGCGTGTGGTGATGGTCTTGGAGAAGGTGACATCATCAATGCACTTGCTGATGTAGCTGATCACTGATGCTGTGTATTCCTCCAAGTTGGTTGAGTCGCCATATGTTGCAGCCTCCAAAAAATAGCGAAAATTAGAAATAGTGCACTATATAGTGGATAGGGCCAGTTTCAGACACAGCGAGTGTTCCACGACCGGAGTTGGTGCTCTGCATTTACCCGAGTTGGTACTCTGCATTTAGAGAGCGGCAGTACTGCTGTACAGTGTAACTAACGACACTGAAAGTTGTAACTACACTGAAATAAGAATACACACCGGACTTTAAAACCTATGAAATAGCGAAAGTAGGCATTAATAAAGCATGATTTTGCTTTGGTTTATATTTCAGCATTATATACAATGTCCTTGAATGACATTTTCACGTTTTCACTGTAATAATTACTAGAAATGTTTCCAAAGCTCTCTACTTATTGACAAATTCATCCAGATCTGACAAGAGCCCTTAAAGGGATAGTTCACCCAAAAATTACAATTCTCATTATTTATTCTCCCCCATGCAACCCCAGATGTGTATGACTTTCTTTCATCTGCTGAACTCAAATGAAGATTTTTTTGAAGGATTTCTCAGCTCTATAGGTCCATACAATGCAAGTGAATGAGTGGCAACATTTTAAAGCTAAACAAACAAACATAAATCAGCATAAAAGTAATCCATATGACTCTAGTGGTTAAATCAGTATCTTCTGAAGTGATGTGATAGGTGTTGATGAGAAACAGAGAAACAGATCACTTTCACATTCTTCTTGGTGATTCACATTCTTCTCTGCATATCGCCTCATGCTGTCTAGCAAAAAAATGACAAATATTGATCTGTTTCTTACCCACACCTATCAACATCACTTCTGAAGATATGGATTAAAGCGCTGGAATATTATGGATTACTTTTATACTGCCTTTATATGCTTTTTGGAGCATCAAAATTGTGGCCTATTGAGCTAAAATATTCTTTTAAGAATCGGAATTTGTGTTCTGCAGAAGAAAGGGATGGCACATCTGGGATGGCATGAGGGTGAATAAATAATGAAATAATTTTAATTTTGGGGTAAACTTGCTTGTGGCATGGAGGAGGGCGGTGCCGGGTCGTGACTCAACACGCCCGGTCCCGTATTAGGCTAATCAAGCCTCTGAGAGAGTTAAAGGCCGACCGCGGAGGACGTGCGTGAGAGAGAGAATGTTCACGGACATACCCGTCGTCTTATGTGTTTGTCTTTTGAGTTTTACATTTAACCTTTATTTGTATGTCAAGCCGGTTTCTCGCCTCTTCCTTGCCCGTGAGCATGAACTGTTTTACATGGCTCTTTAAAGTGATCGCTCAGCCTTAATGTAATATTCTGTCATAATTTCTCTACCCTCATGTTGTTCAAAACCAGTGTGACACTTTGATTTATG
The DNA here is from genome assembly GCA_032164185.1 of Moxostoma hubbsi. Lineage (NCBI taxonomy): Eukaryota > Metazoa > Chordata > Actinopteri > Cypriniformes > Catostomidae > Moxostoma > Moxostoma hubbsi. The sequence goes on from JAVLUX010000046.1 coordinate 7,317,776, forward strand.
TGGAACACAAAATATGGTAGACAGAACGTTAGGGACTGACAGTCTCGGTCACCATTCACTTTCAATATATATATATAAAACATTCACTGAAAGTACATAGTGACTCAGGCAAACATTCTGGCTAATATCTCCTTATTGTACTGCATGAAAGAAAGAAAGTCATACGGGTTTGGAACAACATGATGGTGAATGATGACAGAATTTCCATTAATAGTAATAATTCTGTAGTACATATTCAATGTGTATAATGTGATGGAATATAGGGGAGTAAACATATATTATGTCATTTGTGAAAGTAATGAGTTACTCACTACTTGAGTACTCTTTTAATTGGATAATTTCTTACTCTTACTCAAGTTATTATTTAAGTTAGTACATGTACTTCTACTTGAGTAATTATGTTTTTTAAGTAATTGTACTTTTACTTGAGAACAGTTTTTGTCTACTCTACCCATCTCCGGATATAGATATATATATATATAGATATAGATATAGATATATGTATACACACTTACACAAAATTCTTAAACTGGTAAATAAAGGTGCACAATTCTTAAAGGGATAGTTCACCCAAAAAATTAAAATTCCCTTATCATTTGCTCACCCTCATGCATCCCAGATGTATATGACTTACTTTCTTCTGCTGAACACAACTGAAGATTTTTAGAGGAATATCTCAGCTCTGTAGGTCCATACAATGCAAGTGAATGGTGATCAGACCTTTGAAGTTCCAAAAACCACATAAAGTAAACATAGAAGTAATCCATAACACTCCAGTGTTTAAATATATCTTCAAATGATATGATTGGTGTGGGTGAGAAACAGATACAAATATAAGTCCTTTTTTACCTAATCTCCACTTTCACTTTCACATCTGAAAGTCATATGTGGTGCCTGTTTAGTTTCACTTTCACATCTGAACCTTTTCCAGCAGCAACCTTAGTTTTCCCCAGGAGGTCTTCCATCCAAGTACTGGAGAGGCTTATGTGGTAAAACTTGACTTATTACTTATGGGTTACCAGAATTATTTAAAAAATTCCTTCAGCAATCTCAAACATGCAGAATTTAATAATTTTTTAATGAACTGAAGAGATATGCCAAGGAATACTCAGGTTGGGCACATACATCCCCATATTTCCGACTATGATCATGGCCGTAACCACCATGTTTTTTTTTTTCCATGGTTAATTATTCAAATTTTTTAATTTGGTCCCCATCAATCCTGAATATGTTTATGTCCTGAATAATGTTTACATCCTTGACTATGATACTCTACCAGACACTGTAGCCTTGATTTAGCGAACTGTTACATTCATAAATTAATTCCACCAAAGAGTCCATGCATGATCTTGTTCACAATAAAAACATAATCATTCACATTTTAGACACGCTAATGTTTTGATTAGTAATTAATTAGTAGTTATTTTAAATTAGCCATAGTTAGTAGATAGTTCTCAATGAGGCAGATCAAATTCAGTAATTATTGATTACCTAACAGTGAACTACCTCAGTCATCAGTTCACTATTACTTACTGATTGGTTAATCATGCTTCCATATTAGTTAATAGTAGTAACTACAGTGTTAATGTAGTACTACTCATTAATCCAGTATTAATTCCTGCATAATTACCTATTAGAAATGACACACTTCAGCTTTAACACATTTATAGCTACACTTTGGGGTTTGAGTTTCCTTTTGGGCAGATTATTTGAAATTTGTATGACAATCTGATCCCACTCTTCATGTCTATTATATTTTATGGTTTAGAAAACACTCAATGTAGTAACCCAGAAAGTGCATTATTCTCCACGTAGATAAGGGTGTATCTAGGAAATTACTTTTAGGTGGGCCTCAATAAAAATGTTTGGGACAAGTTTTCACCCAAATGTATTTTTACTAACTTTTCCATAACAACAGAGAAGAGGCACATTCAAACAGTTCTTTCACACTCAGAAATCAGAATCCATGCTTTTATTAAACTATATTATAAATATATATTTTAAATCAAAGAATAATCTCTAATATTCTGGCTTGTCTACGCCACTGCATGTAGAGCTACAGTTTATTTGCAAGCTAGCTGTTGCAGTGATCTGTTTATGTGCTGCTTGTGCATGTGGTGTAAAGTAGGCATAACACACCTTCATATGCAGGCAAATTCTTGAAATCAAATGAAAATATATGACTACCAAGTGTACTGAATATACCAAATATATTACTGACAATAACTACTTTTTCTGTGGGTTTACATTTTCTTAGTCTTGAGAAATGTATTATAGTTTTCAGAAAATAGTGTGACCTGCATATCTAACTGTCTGTTTAAAGTGATAATGTCATGAGCCTCTGGTGTATCAGAGTGTAAAAAGAAGAGTGCGTGGACTGAACCTTCTGTACTAGACCGGCTGGAAAATCCAAACTGCAGCATCACTGCTCTATACACAGCAAATAAATACTTGTCACGATGACGCAGTGGTTATTATGTTGATAGCTTGACAAAATCTGTCTAAATTTTCCCATGTTTTCCTAAACTTTCTGTAGAAGAACACAGTTTACACCGTTGCCTGCTATAGTGCCCCTTGTGGCAATGCTGAGAATGCAATGCATACGTGCATTGGGTTCTGAATTGTTTTCTGACACATTTAAAATCAAAATCGATTGCACTTTTGTCAGACTATTATGGAAACTTTAGTCTACTTCACAAAACAAATCACATTGCTGTCATTTTAGAGCAGTAATAAAGCATTCAAAGACATTTCTCTTCACGCTGGTGCAATATGAGCATTCAGTTTTGCAGAAAGCTTGGATTACCTGGACAAAGAGACGCGCATCAGGAGCATCTTCTGTCTACACTGATGACCTCAACAAAGTCCTATTGGCTCAGGTAAAGCAGTTCACAACACTATGACATGGTGCCATGTTAGTACGAGATAAACAGTGTCACCATGCACTTGTTCTTATGTTAGTATCTCTAAGACAGCAATAACAATTTAGGTCAGAGTGATACTGTATTTGCTTTATCGGAGCCATATGGCTATAAATAGACTTTTAAACATTAACCTGTACCCTCAATGTTGACACTGACTTATCAGTGTTTAGTAATGTGTGCTGTGATGCTGATGGAAGAGTGGAGTATATATTTCAGATTATATGAATGGTTGCATGCATTTTTTACACAGTTGCTACTGATGGCGAAATGGGTCCAAGACACACAAATGGCTGGATTTGTAATCCAACCTGACTGCTTATTGCAAAGTATACATTTGTTCAATGTCACATTTTACATAAAAAAAATAAATAAAAAAAATACAATTCATGTTTTGTTTTGAAAGTTCTTTTGCATTATCAGTCTTTCTAGCAAGTCAGTCCACTATCAGCCATCTTTGGAATGCTATCGGGAGGTTATTTACAGTCATGCAATTGTGTGTGAATTAACACACAGTGAATTAACTCCAGAACCAGTTTCTCTTTTTTCTATCATAACTTCAGCCAAGTACTGCTCCATTTTGTTTGAACTAGCACTGTGACAGAGTGGCTCAAGCACTTTCTGTGACTGCTTGAGTCTTTTAGCTTTGATGCTCAGTAAGATGAGCATAAGAAGAAATAGTTCCCATCCTAAGCAAGTGTTTGCTAATATATATTGTAACAGGATTTTCGACAGGGCGGGGAAAAGGAGGACACGAGGACAGGCTTCTGCTCACAGGTAGGGGTGTTTTAATTCTCAAAGTAAAGTTACAGGGGTTCAACATAAACTTCTTCTTATAACCAAACTCCAAAACTCTCTATCAACTTAAAACTACTCGGGGCTGCCAACACTGGACTGGCTTTTTTCCACTGGCGGTGTTGTGGCTCTTATATGCCGCTCTCCCCGTGCTCACTGAAATTAGAGACAGGTGTTAGACATATTTTAGCTCAGGTGCAAGCGCCCTTACCGCTCCCCCTCTCCGGATGGGCGCTTGACCACGCCCCCGCTGCCACATACCCCCACTGCCCGACTCAGGCCGGGGCGTCATCCGGCCTGCCTACCACTCCCCCCCCATTTCTGGAAAGGAAGTCGGCGACAGCCATCTGCACCCCCGGTCTGTGGACCACCTCGAACTTAAAAGGCTGGAGAGCCAGATACCAACGGGTGATCCGGGCGTTAGTATCCTTCATGCGGTGGAGCCACTGCAGTGGGGCATGATCCGAGCAGAGGGTGAAGGCCCGCCCCAGCAGGTAGTAGCGGAGTGTGAGGACCGCCCACTTGATAGCTAGACACTCCTTCTCCACGGTGCTATACTTCGTTTCCCTCAAGGAGAGCTTCCTACTGATGTATAGCACCGGGCGCTCCTCCCCCTCCACCACCTGCGAGAGTACGGCCCCCAGCCCTCTGTCTGAAGCGTCCGTCTGTAATAAGAAAGGGAGAGAGAAGTTAGGGGAATACAAGAGCGGCCCCCCACAGAGTGCGGCTTTAATTTGTGTGAACGCCTGCTGGCACTGTTCCGACCATTGGACCGGATCTGGAGCCCCCTTTTTAGTGAGGTCAGTCAGCGGGCTGGTGACGTCCGAATAATTAGGTACGAACCTTCTGTAGTAGCCAGCCAGCCCCAGGAACTGCATCACCCCCTTTTTGGTCTTGGGCCTAGGGCAAGTCGCAATCGCCTCGGTTTTATCAATTTGGGGACGCACCTGGACATGGCCCAAGTGGAACCCCAGATACCGCACCTCCACACGCCCAATCGCGCACTTCTTAGGGTTTGCAGTGAGCCCCGCCCGCCGCAGCGACTTCAGGACCGCCCTCAGATGTTGTATATGCCGCTGCCAGTCATTACTATAAATAATAATATCGTCTATGTAGGCAGCGGCATAAGCAGAGTGCGGCCGGAGGACACGGTCCATCAAACGCTGGAACGTGGCTGGGGCCCCGAACAAACCGAACGGAAGTGTCACAAATTGGTGTAATCCAAACGGCGTGGTGAAGGCTGTTTTTTCTCGGGAGATTGGTGTCAAGGGGATCTGCCAATAACCCTTTGTTAAATCCAATGTCGAATAAAAGCGAGCAGTACCTAACCGATCGAGCAGTTCATCAACGCGGGGCATTGGGTACGCGTCAAATTTAGACACCGCGTTGACTTTTCTATAATCCACACAGAACCGCACCGACCCGTCACTCTTGGGAACAAGAACGACCGGGCTGGACCAGTCGCTGTGGGATTCTTCTATTACCCCCATATCAAGCATGGCATCCAATTCGTCCCGGACAATTTTCTTTCTATGCTCGGGGAGGCGATAAGGGCGGCAACGAACGACCACCCCCGGCTCGGTCTCGATATGGTGCTGGATGAGGTTCGTGCGACCCGGCAGGGGAGAAAACACGTCCGCAAACTCCTTCTGCAACCTGGCAACCTCTGTTCGTTGGCACGGGGAGAGGTGGTCTCCACAAATGACCGGGGCATTGAGATCTGGGTTTGGATTTACCTCCGGTCCGAGCTCCGCCCTCTCCGGGACCACCGTTGCCAACGATACAGGGACCTCCACAATTTAAGGAGGTTGAGGTGGGAGATTTGACGCGCATTCCCTCTATCGGTTCGCTTAACTTCATAATCGAGATCCTCCACTCATCGTGTGACCTCGAAGGGCCCTTGCCACTTGGCGAGTAATTTGGAGCTCGATGTGGGAAGCAATACAAGAACTTTATCTCCCGGTGCAAATTCCCTCAGCCGCGTTCCCCTGTCGTACAGCCGGCATTGACGTTCTTGGGCCCGGAGCAAATTCTCCTGTGTTAGTTTCCCCAAAGTGTGGAGCTTTGCTCTGAGGTCAAGAACGTATTGAATTTCATTTGTGCTATTTGTAGGTCCTTCCTCCCAGCCTTCTCGTAAAACATCTAAGATGCTGCGCGGGCATCGCCCGTACAACAGCTCAGATGGAGAGAAGCCGGTTGAGGCTTGCGGGACCTCTCGCACTGCAAACAACAGGGGATCGATCCATCTGTCCCAGTTTTTAGCATCCTCGTGCACGAACTTACGAATCATGTTTTTGAGGGTTTTGTTAAAACGTTCCACTAGGCCATCTGTCTGTGGATGGTACACGCTAGTGCGAATCGATTTAATGCCCAATAGATCGTAAAGTTCGCGAAGTGTGTGTGACATAAACGTTGTGCCTTGATCGGTGAGGATTTCTTTTGGAATCCCCACCCGGGAGATTATTTTGAAGAGCGCCCCAGCAACACTACGTGCTGAAATGTTGCTTAGAGGCACTGCTTCCGGATATCGCGTTGCGTAATCCACTAGGACTAACACAAAGCGATGTCCCCGTGCTGTCCGCTCTAATGGCCCGACGAGGTCCATTCCAATTCTCTCGAAGGGGACCTCGATCAACGGAAGAGGGCGCAATGGCGCTTTTGGGGTGGCCGGTGGGTTTACCAGCTGGCATTCACGGCACGCCGCACACCACCTGCGGACGTCACCGCTAATGCCCGGCCAATAAAAACGGGCTATTAGTCGGAGAAGTGTTTTCCTTTCCCCTAGATGACCCGCCATGGGATTATAATGAGCCGCTTGGAATAACATTTCCCGGCGGCTCCGTGGAATCAAAAGCTGTGTCCTATTTTCTTTAGTTTGAGTGTCCTGCGTCACTCTATACAGTCGGTCATTTATAATTGAAAAATAGGGGTATGCGAGTGCGATGTCTGGCTGAAGACGCTGACCATCGATCACTTTTACCTGACCAAAGGCATGTTTGAGGGTTTCGTCCCGCGACTGCTCCAAAGGGAAATCCTCGTCAGGGAATTCCCTGCGAAGAGGAGGGGCGGAAGCCTCGCCCCTCTCCTCGTCATCCCGAATTGGAGCAGCCGAGGACGGCCCCGGCTCCGCCTCCCCTGTCAAAGCATCGCACATCGCACATCTCCCCACTTTAGTGCAGGACCCATCCGTATAAACTCCCCCTAACACATCTTTAAATGCTGGCCAATCGGTTCCCAAAATCAGAGGATGGGTGAGGCGGGGACTAACCGCTGCCTCTACTCTATGCTTTTTTCCCCGGAATTTCACTAACAAGGTCATCATCGGGTACTTGTGAATATCCCCATGCACACACCTCACCCTCACCCGTCTAGCTGTGCCCAAAGCCCCGGGTTGAACCAAGCGTTGATGGATGGTGGTCTGATTGCAACCGGTATCCAGCAATGCTTGGTGTGTACCCCCCTGGATTCTTACCGGAATCCGGTACGCTCCAGCCCGATCGGGGGCAGCATGCGGGGGATCAGAGACCCGAACCACCGTCCCCACTTCCATCATCGGACACTGATCACGGAAGTGGCCCGGGTCCCCGCACCTCCAACAGGCTGGCCCAGGCGCCACACCCGTACCTGCGTTGGCGGACGCTCCCACCTGAGGGGGAGAGCGGCTGAATGTGGCGGGGGGGGTGTGCGTTGCCACCGTGGGTCTCTGCCAGGCTCCTCGCCTGCGGGGGGCAGGAACGGACCCTGGAGGGAAGACAGCGCGAGAGGGGGGGAGGGGGAAGAGCGGAAAAAAACACAGGGGAAGGGGAGGGAGAGAGAGAGAGAGAGAGAGAGGGCTCGTCCACCCTTGGGGTCGCTGCCATGTGGTCCTCCGCTAGCTGGATCGCCGCCTCCAGCGACGCCGGGCGGTGGCACTGGACCCACTCCGCCGTTCTCTTGGGCAATCGCTGAGTGAACTGCTCCAGCACCACCTGATCGATTAGTCCCTCGACGTCGCGGTCCCCCACTAGCAACCATTTCCGGCAGGCATCACGGAGCCGCTGGGCAAACACGAACGGGCGGTCGGTTTTCTCCAACTTCATGGCCCGGAACAGCTGGCGGTTCTCTTCGGGACTCCGACCTACCCGTTGCATGATCGCTCTTCTCAGATCCGCATAAGCCAGGAGGTTCGTTGCAGGCAGTTGCTGAGCCGCGAGTTGGGCTTCCCCGGACAAAAGAGGGACAAGGCGGGCTGCCCACTGGTCGCGCGGCCAGCTCCAGATTTCTGTGGTCCGCTCGAACAGATCCAAAAACGCTTCGGGGTCGTCCGTTGCCCCCATCTTCTGTAACGTGGGCGGGGGCAACGGGGAGCGATGGTCCGGGGTCGCGGCTGAGGCGGGAGCGACCTCCTGGCTGAGCAGGCTCCGGATGGCATGCCGGTCCTCTGCTTGAGCCCGCATGATCTCAAAAAAACGCCGATCTTGGTCCTCTCGGAGCTCAAGCAGGGACTGATGGTGGCTCTGATGTAGTGCTGCGAGGGACTGGAGGACTTCGGCCAGCTGGGAGGACTCTACGGGACGACCCTCCATATCTAAAGATCCCGGCTTTCGGCACCAGTGTAACAGGATTTTCGACAGGGCGGGGAAAAGGAGGACACGAGGACAGGCTTCTGCTCACAGGGAGGGGTGTTTTAATTCTCAAAGTAAAGTTACAGGGGTTCAACATAAACTTCTTCTTATAACCAAACTCCAAAACTCTCTATCAACTTAAAACTACTCGGGGCTGCCAACACTGGACTGGCTTTTTTCCACTGGCGGTGTTGTGGCTCTTATATGCCGCTCTCCCCGTGCTCACTGAAATTAGAGACAGGTGTTAGACATATTTTAGCTCAGGTGCAAGCGCCCTTACCGCTCCCCCTCTCCGGACGGGCGCTTGACCACGCCCCCGCTGCCACATATATATATATATATATATATATATATATATATTCACTGCTCAGCCACAACATTAAACCCACTGACAAGTGAAGTGAATAACATTTATTATTGCAAATGGCACCTCTCAAGAGGTGGGATAGAAGTGAACAGTCAGTTCTTGAAATTCATGTGATGGAAGGAGGAAAAATGGGTAAGCGTAAGGATCTGAGCGACTTTGGCAATAGCCAAATTGTGACGCTAGACAACTGGGTCAGCTGGGTCATCTTCAAAATGGCAGGTCTTGTGGGGTGTACCTGGTATGCAGTGGTTAGACCCTACCAAAAGTGGTCAAAGGAAGCATAACCGTTGAATCGGCGACAGGGTCAGGGGGGCCCCGAGGCTCAGTGATCTGCATGGGGAGTGAAGGCTAGCCTGTCTGGTCCAATTCCACAGAAGAGCTACTGTAGCACAAATTGTTGAAAAACTTAATGCTGGCCATGATAGAAAGGTGTTAGAACACATCACAGCTTGCTGCATATGGGGCTGCATAGCCGCAGACCAGTCAGAGTCACATGCTGATCCCTGTCCACCGCCAGAAGTGCATAAAATGGGCACTTAAGCATCAGAACTGGATCTTAGAGCAATGGATGAAGGTGGCCTGGTTTGATGAATCATGTTTTTTTTTAGATCATGTGGACGGCTAGGTGCGTGTGCATCGTTTAACTGGGGAAGAGATGGCAGCAGGATGCACCATGGGAAGAAGGCAGGCTGGCGGAGGCAGTGTGATGCTCTTGGCAATGTTCTACTGGGATGTAAGTGGAGCCGGTGGCACCCCGGCCTGAGGTAACGCCGGGAGGAGTGTGGAGTGGGGGCGGGCGGGGCTGGGGTGGAATGTCACACGCCTGGTCCCCAATCGGCCTGATGAGGCGTGCGAAGGATAAAGGTGGCCGGTGACGACGGTTCGAGAGAGAGAGCAATCCCGGACATGTCCGTTGTGTGTCTGTGTTTGTGCTTTTGTTTTAAGTTCTTCATTAAAATATTATTTATATTGACAAGCCGGTTCTCGCCTCCTCCTTGCCCATCCTGACCCCGCGTTACAGCTACTTTAATCCAGCAGAAACACAAGTTAGTCATGCTGACCGCAGCTGAGTGGGACAAACTGCACCAGCTGCACATCCTTGATGAACCAAGCAGGTAAGCCCGTAATACACACCCACCCACCTCATTAGTATCAAATGTCCTATTTTTATAGCATGTTTAAATGTTTTTGGTTCAATTTTATTTGTAACATGTTACACAATATACTTCTGCTTTTAAAGTTTTATTACCATTATTATGTCTTAAAGCTCTTATTGAGTCCATAAAATGAACTCCTTGGGGCTGAGGCTTTTGTCTCATGCTCTGGTGTCCTGCCTGCACTCCGCCATCTTTACCATATAATGGAGGTCTCTGATGAGGATCCAGCCTATGTGGTAAGGTTCAAGACTGCCTTCAAGAAAGACCTTGCTGAATGGCAAGCTGACATGAACAATGAATATCTGAAGCTGGCTTCAGCTCTTGACCCACGTTTTAAGGACTTAAAGTCCCTTTAAAGAGGAGAGAGAGAAAAGGTGTGGTCCAGCCTCGAGAAGATGCTAGAAGAAGCAGCACCCAGCATAGACACTCCACAACCCTGTGAAGAACATGAGCCAGCAAAGAAGAGGAGAATCCTCCTGCTGGGTTCAGATTCAGACTCAGAGGAGGAAAATGCAACGATCTATATCGCTATAAATCTGAGCCCAGTATTGTGATGGATGAGTGTCCTCTATAGTGGTGGTCAACTCATGCATGGGCCCATGTAAAACTGTCTTCCTTAGATCGCAAATATCTGGCCACCCCTGCAACCTCTGTAGCATGTGAAAGACTATTCTCACTGGCAGGCAACATTGTCCACTCAAATGTAAATAAGTTGGTTGAACAAGTTTATCTGTTTCATAAGTGATAGGCTTATGTTCAATAAAAAAATAAATAAAATTTATGGCCACATTGTAGCCTAAAATTGGCTACAGATGCAGCAGTTCAGGAGAGAGAGATGTTTGTATCTTTTTGTTTAAATTTTCATTAAATATTACTTTGATGGTTCGTCAGGTTCCCGCTTTCTCCTTGCCTGACCTTTAACTGTTACATTGGTGCCAAAACCTGGGAGTGAGGATGGATGCGCTGTTGTGGAGTCCTCGGCACTGCCGTCTGCACAAAGGTGCAGCCGCAGATAGAGGGCTCTGAATGTTTTGTGTTACCTGTTGTTGAGGGTGTTCCTCAATGGTTTTAATTCCAATTGTATTCACTATATATACAGTATAAATAACATTTGTGATAGCATGCCCAACACTAGATTTCATTTAAAAAATTCACTGGACCTGTTGGAAGGAGGAAGTGGGACTCAGCATATTCTTTTCTCAATGAAGCCATTTATTTACAATAAACAATGGGGCTTTTCAGCACACACACTCGATTGAAGTGTAGCTCTTTCTCCCCTCCAGCAGTCTGGACTGCCCCTTTTGTTCCTCTCAGCTCTCACTGCAAACACAAACAGCTGTTAGAGATCATTTCCCACAGGTGTCAATCCTTACTGTTCTTACTCTCCTGGCTTTGCTCTCTACAGAAGTCGCTTGACCACGCCCCTACCACCACAATCATCTTTATGCTGACGCTACAATTATTTACTGCTGTGCATCCTCTGTTTCACTGGTATTTCAATATACTGTCTGTTTTTGACTCTGTTCAGTCACATAAATTTTCTTGGTATTACAGATACCACAAAATTAATGATTTTCTTAAATACCAGAAATTAATATTTATTTTCAGTGCCAGAGTACCTAGTGTCTGCAATGTTTCTGCCCATACTTGACTACAGTAATTTACTGTATATTGCCCCAGGGCAATATTTAAAAAAAATCTTTCATACCGCCTTACGCTGTATTACTGGTTTTGTTACTTATCAAACACATCTCCGCACTTTATATGACAAAGCAGAGTTGCCCCTCTGGACATATGAAGCACTCACATTGGTATTGTTTAATTTATACATTTATTAATAACAAAGCTTAATTTAGAGCTTCATGTTTGAGAAAAATGTACAAACAATTTGTGAGTACAATTTACTCATACATTATTATTTACTTAGTATTGCTAAGTAATCTTTACTTGAGAATTTCTAAGCCACCAAGAATTGTGTGTAGCCTTTACCTGAAAAATATGGTCTGTTGAATTTACAGGCAATTTCTGTGTGGAAGATGTTTCCTAGGTTTTTTAAGTAAACAACCACTCCAATTTTTTTTTTAAATGTCTAAATCATGCTCAGTAAAATGTCTCAGCCCTCTCAAATTACCTACCAACCCCTAAAACACACCCAAATGTAACCCTAAGGGGCAGTTCACAGAACTGTTTTGTGCTAGATAGACATATTTGATGTTGTGCTGTGTCTGTCTGTTTTTTCAGTGTCTTGCACAGGATTGCCACATTTAAGATGCTGTGACAGGTTAAAAAGATCTGTAACTTTTAAGAGGGTAACTCAGTGAGTATTGACGCTGACTAACACCGTCACAAGTTCGAATCCAGGGTGTGCTGGGTTACTTCAGCCAGGTCTCCTAATTAACCAAATTGGCCTGGTTGCTAGGGAGGATAGAGTCACATGGGGTAACCTCCTCATGGTCGTGATTAGTGGTTCTCACTCTCAATGGGGCACGTGGTAAGTTGTGCATGATCACAAAGAGTAGCATGAGCCTCCATGTGTTGTGAGTCTCCGCAGTGTCATGCACAACGAGCCACATGATAAGATGCGCAGATTGACGGTCTCAGAAGTGGAGGCAGCTGAGACTTGTCCTCCGCCACCTGCATTGAGGTGAGTAACCATGCCACCACAAGGACATAGTAAGTAGTGGGAATTGGGCATTCCAAAATTGGGAGAAAAGGGGATACAATTCTTTTTACAAAAAAGTGTTGCGCTGTGTCTACTGAGGTCTGAACGACTCCTTACTAATTTACTTTAAATCCTCCATGATCACTTCTATTCATGCACAAGATATCAACATATGCCTCTCCCTGTCTTTGCTAACATAAATTTGTTTTGAAGTAGCTTATTATTATTATTAGCAAATAACTCACATTTGTGTCAATCCACCAAAAGTCAAGTAAAGACAAGCTCTTCAATGTCGCCTCCCTCCTCTATAATGGAAATTCCATAGTCATTATTAACACTATGGATAAATTTAGCTCCACTTTGGCTGCATGTGCACGCAAGTAACCTTAAACACGGTTCAGAAACATTTTAGAACAATGTGTTGCTGCCTTCAGTAGCAAACTCTATGATATTCTCTGTTCAAGTCTAGTGCCTAGATATGGCTCAGGTCCCTCCTTCAAAGTAAGGCTACGGGACTCTTTCATGTTAAAATAAAGAAAAGGAATAGCACACCTCTCCTAAACAAGCCATGCCATGTCATGTCCATGGGACGAGTGATATTAATAACCCTCTGAGAAGCACATTCTGATATTAGTGCTCAAGGCAAGTGCTGATAGTTCCTTCATGAAGAAACACAATTTCCCAGAATTTACATGAGAAATGTACAAGGCATCTGGCAGGGAGGGCAGTTCACAGGGTTCACTTATGTAACAAGTCCTATAGTGACTATAAAATGAAGCTTGTCAGGTTACAGGGCATACCTCCTGCTCTCATGTGCTATAGTGTGCAGTCAATGAAAAGCATTTAGCTTATGAAAGTACAAAATAACAAACTAAGTGATATTTTTAAAGGTTATAATGAACTTGAGCTATTTTATGTCAAAGACACATCTGCATCTCTTTTTAAAAAAATTGTTTTCCAGCCTTATTTGTCAATTGAAACATTATTTTAACCTGTTTTGTTTATAGAAGAATTCTTCTTCCACACCATTTAACCAATTTATTGATTTATTTCAGTCATTTGTTTTCCAGTCACGATTGTACTTTTTTTTTAAACAGGTTGCAATCACAAAGAGCAATTAAATATTTTTGAGCCAAGCATAACTAGAAAATCTATAGAAATTTGGACTTTCCCACAGTTGGAAACACCCTTTAAATGTGCACTTTTCTCCGCATACAGTGCAGGGAGAGTGAAGACACCTAAATATGGTTAAAATGAAAACTGACTGAAATTAAAAAATGAAAGCAGACACTGATAGCATTTTATTCAGCAATATTTAAATGTGTTTTGTAAATACTGAAACAATGAGCTTGCTAACTAATTATTAAAAACAGCATTTTAAGTCCTTTCATTGGATATACATGTATGTATATGGAATTTCTGCCATTACTCAAGAACTTGATTCTTTCAGAAGTTTAATAATTTTCTGCAAAAACAAATTGTATATCGCTATATATGTTTAACCAGAAGTACAAAGAATTTCACAGTACAATATTTGGTTATATCGCCTACCCCTAACAGTGACAATAACAAACATGAAACTTAATGAGTGCATTAAGATGTCAGGTCCAAATGAGCAAGTGGTGTTTTTGCAAACAGACAGAAGCAACAAGTGGAGACATCTGGCACTTAATCACCCAGCAGTGTGAGTTTGAACAAGTTAGTAAATAGTTTAGTAGTTAAAGTAAATGTTCAAAACAAGATAGTTAAGTGATGATTAGAATCATTAAACCTATGGTTTATTCCATACCTTCAGAAGTGATATAATAGGTGTGGGTGAGAAACATATCAACATTTAAGTCCTTTTTTTACTCTAAATCTCCACTTTCACTTTTAAATCTAACAGTCACATATGGTGACTCACATCTGAAAGTGAACGTTAAAGTGAAGATTTAGAGTAAAAAAGTACTTAAATATTGTTCCGTTTCTCACTCACACCTATTATATTGATTCTGAACATATGAATTACTTTTTGTTTTCTTTGTGATTTTTGGAGCTACAAAGGTCTGGTCACCATTCACTTGCATTGTATCTTAGTTTTTGTTTAGCTGAAGAAAGAAATGTATACACATCTGAGATGACATGAGAGTGAATAAAGACAATTTTCATTTTGGGTGAACAATCCCTTTAAAAGTGCACTCAGCAATTTTTGGTACGTGTCCTCTTGGACTTACACTGACAGCTAGTGGTGTGGTGTAACATAATTCAAATGCAATAGATTTAAGTTAAGGATGCCATTGAATACATTCACTATTTGTAGCCAGCCAGGATTTATGTAAACCCTGAATGAAAGCTTCCAATAACAGGGTGGTTGCTGAGATTAAGCAATTCGCATTTGGCTGGTCATGTGATCCCAAAATGGCTGCCTCCATCAGGGGACCCTCTCCATGTAAAATAAAATAGCTTTTATAAGGTTAACTGATATGACTGGGGTCTTCATCTCAAGTGAGTGGTCAAGTTTGTATGCATGTGTTTTTAATTAGAAATGAATTGTAATTTTGATTTATTATAATGGGAGCGATTTCACCCGTGTGCAGTGTAGACAGGGCGTTACACACATAGAGAAAATTAGACATTCCTTTCAAAATAGAGATCTGCAGTGACTGAAAGTATAACTCTAAACATTCTGTAATAATGACTTTGTTTAACTGATGACGTTGCTCATGCCTGCTTGAGCACAGATGATGTCACGTTCATGCTATGACTGTTTGCCTCCTTCCAACAAGTATCAAGTTTCATCTGAGAAGATAAGACACCGTACGAGGAGTCCAACGAGTACAGCCGACATCAACGTAACATCTGCTGATCAGCTAACCCAGTCCTACTCTCCTATAGTTTGCCTTTACAAAATCAACTGTGATGTGTCCAGCGGTGGCATGGACTTTGAGACTTAGGTGAACTCCGACCATATTAGAAAATGTGTGAATCACAGGCAAACAAAACATTACAAGTGGTCACGCAAATAAACTTGGACCGTGCTGTGTGTACAGGGGAGAACATGGTTTATTGAGCTATATATTGCCAGCAGAATAAAAATTTATATATTATTATTATTATTATTATTATATATATATTATAATTTTTTTTTTTTACACATTCACCTATAAAGTCTTAGTGAAGTACAGTATGCATGTACTGTATTTTGAGTCCACACATTTCACCTGCCATACATACAGCAGGCAGTTCATATACTGAACATTTGCAGTATCCAGAATAGGTTTGATAAATAGTTTAAAAGTAGCTTAAAAAATAAGAAATTGCATCCGAAGTAGCCTCTGCCAATTCAACTTCCATCAAATATTAAGGCAAATAATCTTTTGTGTAGTGCAAATTCAAATCATATTGCTACAACTGTAATGTAAAATATGTAAAAACGATATTGCCTTCCCCATAAGGAATACATCACCAATACATTCTGTCATATTTTACTCAACCTCATGCCGTTCCATACACTCATGACTTTCTTCCATGTAACATAAGAGAAATTTTCAACTTTGTGGTCGTCACTCACTTCAGTTCAATAACAATAAGAAAAGGATGTAAATGTATCCATACAACTACTGAAGCCATTTGATAATGTTTTGTGAGAAATAGACCAATATTTAAGTTGTTATTTACTGAAAAATCTTGACATCTACCTTTGTACTCCTTGACAAGTTCATGGTGCCTCATGAGAGAATTAGCAGTGACTGATTTCGAAAGAATCATTTAGATTACTCTCATGATCATACCAAGGAGATCAAGGACAGATATAAACATTTTCAGTGAATAACGACTGAAATTTTGGTTTCGTAAGTGGTATGACTTCAGAACACTTGCAATTCAAGTAATTTGGACTACTTTCATTGTGCTTTTGCGTACTTTTTGAAGTTTGAAAGCTCCATTTTCAATTCTTTGCAACTGCATTGAATGACCAATGAATTCTTCTAAATTTCTCTTTTGTGTGCAACAGACATTCAGGCTTGGAACATCATGATGGTGAGTATATGATGACAGAATTTACATTTTTGGTCAAACTATTCCTTTAATGGTCAATTAAAGTTAATTGTCTCATATAGTGCTCTGAAAAACACATCTGTCTATATTGTGTGTCATTACGGTAAAGTACTGTGTGTTTGCATGTTGAAGTCTCTGGATCAAACTGCAGCGCTGACAGACTTTTCTGTACTGTGATGCTACAATCTGCTTCCCTCGTCCAGAGTTTCTTGAGGCGAATCCAGCAGAGCAAACATGTCTTCAATGACCTGCCACAGGCAGTTGTCCAGAGGAAAGTCATTGTCCACAAGGTTGACGAGGAAGTAGTTGTCGTGGATGTACTGAATGATCATACGGGAAGGTGACTCGTCCTCGTACAGCTTTGCCCACTGTTCAATCCACAGCGCAAACGCCTCGTCCTGTTAAACAGACGCAACTGGATCAGTTTGCTTTATCTTTACATTTTTATCTCGGCTCTTATCAGTGGATTAATAATGGCAAGTGCGCTCGTAAGAGTGTCAAGGTTGTCTAAACCTGAAGTATGTTTAAATGTGAGGTGAATGAGGACTTTGGAAGTGTCACACATAGATGGTGTTGTTTTAACACCTCCTTTAAAACCTTATGGACTCCTTAAAGGGATAGTTCACCAAAAAAAAATTACATTCTCATCATTTATTGACCTTCATGCCATTCAGAGAATGACTTTCTTTCTTCTGCTGAACACAATAATATTTTGAAGAATATCTCAGCTGTGTAGGTCCATACAATGCAAGTGAATGGTGCAAAAAATGTTAAGCTCCAAAAAACACTAAGTCAGCATAAAATACTCCAGTGGAAATCCATATCTTCCTCAGTGATAGTGTGGGCGAGAAGTGTGGGCGAGAACCAGATCAATATTTAAGTCAGTTTTTACCATAAATTAACCCCCCTGCCCAGTAGGTGGTGATATGCATGAAGAAAAGTGAAAGTGGAGAGTTATAGTAAAAAAGGACTTGAATATTGATCCGTTTCTCACCCACACGTATTATATTGCTTCAGAAGATATGGATTAAACCACTGGAGTCCTATAGATTACTTTTATGCTGCGTTTAAATGCATTTTGGAGTTTCAAAATTTTGGCACCCATTCACTTGCATTGTATGGACCTACAGAGCTGAGATATTCTTCTAAAAGTCTTAGTTTGTGTTCAGCATAAGAAAGAAAGTCATACACATCTGGGATTGTATGAGGGTGAGTAAATGAGAGAATTTTCATTTTCGGGTGAACTTTCCCTTTAAGACCTTTGCACACCAAATACAAACTTTTGCAAAGATTACTCAAAATGTGTCTCGAGTGTCTCAAATGTTTTATTTCTCATTGGGAAAATCAAAATCAAACTCATCAACGCTGCTGCAGCTTGTAGAGAAATCAGTTTTCTTTTTTCCGCTCTGCTTGCCAGCAAACTCGTTTGTATGTAAACTTGTCCTTCTTCTCATCCGTGATGGGCGGAGGGCAGATTAGCTGAAAGGTGCTTTGTGTAACCTTGAGTACCGGGGTAAAATTGCTTGCCAGTTAGCGCCACCTACTGTAAAGTCGTGAATGTGTAACGCATCATCATTCGCATCGCTGCATATGAAAAAGTCATTCATCAGCAATTCGCCTAATAATCGTGTCGCCTTTGGTGTGCAAAGGCCTTAAAAGCTTTGTTCAGACAGACACATCGGTTTCACATCTGAGTGGTCAGATCAGATGTCATGTATTTTTTTTTTCTTTCATCTTTTGGGATGCAATGCATATGTAACATCATATAAAATGCACAGTATTGTCATTAGCTGTGTCTGAATTCACTCATATTCACATCACGTTTTCCTCATTTAGAAGCATAATATGCAACACTCAATATGTTGAATAAAGTAAATGAGTGAGTACTCTTTTATTCAGAACCTTGATATTAATACATTTAGTCCCTGCTTATTATTCCCATCTCTACTTATGATGTTCCATGTTGGTAAGGATGCTGCCTCAGAAGGCTGCTAGCTTCCTATGTAGAGTGGTAGACATTGTGGCTACTGACTAGGGTTTGTAAAAATGCTAATTTGTTTTTTGTTTTTTTATAAAAGAAAAGTGTCTGGAAAAAAAATTGTCACCTTCCAGTACATGAAGCTCACTGGATCCACCACAGTGGGCTGAACAATTTCCCGTCCAGGAAAAATCCCCCACGTCACAGCGTTGGGCTGCATGTCATGAGCGTTCGTAATATTCCTGCCCTACAAACAAGTTTTCAAAATGTCAATTGTAAAAACTGTATATTATATAATATAGTCCTTTCAAGGGGGTAACTGGTGTTTTACCTGCACATTGACTATATGGTAGTTCACACGCGGTTCATATTTCTTTAACACTTGCAGAAGTGCAGTAACATTCTCATTTGATGTGAAAAACTCCAGGTATGCCTGTTGATATGAAAAGGTAAAACATATGCTGAATAAAGGCGAAAAATATGAGAAATATTAAATATATATATATATATATATATATATATATATATATATATATATATATATAAATAAAAGTTCTATTAACGTTCTATTAGAAAAGTTATAAAAAATATATTTTAAAGATAATTTTGTAAAAATCCAAATAACTTTACAGATCTTTATTGTAAAGGGTTTAAACAATGTTTTCCATGCTTGTTCAATGAACCGTAAACATTTAATGAACATGCACCTGTGGAACGGTCGTTAAGACACTAACAGCTCACAGATGGTAGGCAATTAAGGTCACAGTTCTAAAAACTTAGGACACTAAAGAGACCTTTCTACTGACTCTGAAAAACACCAAAATAAAGATGCCCAGGGTACTTGCTCATCTGCATGAATGTGCCTTATGCATGCTGCAAGGAGGCATGAGGACTGTAGATGTGGCCAGGGCAATAAATCACAATGTTCGTACTGTGAGATGCTTAAGACAGCGCTACAGGGAGATAGGAAGGACAGCTGATCTTCCTCACGGCAGACCACGTGTAACAACACCTGCCCAGGATTGGTACATCTGAATATCACAACTGCTGGACAGGTACAGAATGGCAACAACAACTGCCCGAGTTGCACCAGTAATGCACAATCCCTCCATCAGTGCTCAGACTGTCCGCTATATGCTGAGAGAGGCTGGACTGAGGGATTGTAGGCCTGTTTTAAGGCAGGTCCTTACCAGACACCACCGGCAACAATGTCGCCTATGGGCACAAGCCCACCTTTGCTGGACCAGACAGGACTGGCAAAAAGTGGTCTTCACTGATGAGTCGTGGTTTTGTCTCACCAAGGGTGATGGTCAGACTTGCGTTTATCGTCAAAGGAATGAGCGTTACACTGAGGCCTGGAGCGGGACCGATTTGGAGGTGGAGGGTCCGTCATGGTCAGGGGCGGTGTGACACAGCATCATCGGACTGAGCTTTTTGTCATTGTAGGCAGTCTCAACACTCATGTGGTACCCTTCCTGCAGGCTCATCCTGACATGATCCTCCTGCATGACAATGCCACCAGCCATACTGCTCATTCTGTGCATGATTGCCTGCAAGACAGGAATGTCAGTGTTCTGCCATGGCCAGCGAAGAGCCTGGATCTCAATCCCATTGAGCACATCTGGGACTTGTTGGATTGGAGGGTGAGGGCTAGGGCCATTCCCCTCAAAAAATGTCCGGGAACTTGCAAGTGCCTTGGTGGAAGTAACATCTCACAAGATCTGGCAAATCTGGTGCAGTCCATGAGGAGGAGATGCACTGCAGTACTTAATGCAGATGGTGGCCACACCAGATACTGACTGTTACTTTGTTCAGGAACATCTATACACACAGTACTGTGCAAAAGATTTCCCATTGACACTAAAGCTGAAGATATACATAACTATGTTAAGATAAATGTTTTTGTGAAACATCTTATGTGCCTTAGACTTTTGCACAGTACTGTATATATATTATATTATATTATATATATATATATATATATATATATATATATATATATATGTCCATGTCAAAATTTACAGGTGAGCACAAATAAGATTCCAGAGCTGCGGCAGAGGGGAAGATGTTCGCTCTGTTCCTCACACAAAGCAATGGTTTCTGAAGACTTGGAATACAAGCACAATCATATTGTATGTTGGTAATATACAAAATAAAATTCTTAAACTTTTAGCTGGCAGTAATTAAAATGCATTGAAAAATAATTTCTCAGGGTTTATATATAAACATTAATAGTGAAAATAAGGTGATAAAAAACATACACTGTAAAATTAATTCAAAATCAATATTTTCAGTTTACTTAATTTCTTTTGGCTTTAGAATGACAAAATAAAAGTCGATTATTTAATTTAACTAACATGTTATATTTAAAATATCACACTTTTTTCTAACACAGTAAAATTTGGTCTTCATACATGAAAATATATTTAGGAAGAGGGGTCCATTGAAAGGGTGTCATATATTTGGGGGTACTTCGCATAGAAAAGTTTGAAAACCCCAAATATAGACAACTGTAAAAGCACTTTTATGATGCCATTTTTGGAGCTCGATAGCCCCCTTGTCCCCATTCACTTTCATTGTATGTAAAAGAGCAGTGTCAATATTCTGCTAAATATCTCCTTTTGTGTTCCATGCAAGACAGAAAGTCGTACTGGTTTGAAACAACATAAGGGTGAGTAAATAATGACCAAATTTATATTTCTGGGAGAACTATTCCTTTAACAGTGTTGAATAGTGTTTTGCTGACCTTCTGAAAGACATATCCTCCTGCAGGGCCCCAGCCCACGATGGGGTCGGAGGAGGCTTTGCCGTTAATGTTGGGCTGAGAGTTAATGGTGAGTACACCTCTGCGGTTCACCTTCTCCAGCTCATCCTTTAACAGATTGGTCTCTGGAGCCAAAGGATCATCGTTCCATGGCAGACACATCACCTACAGGAAGCACATAGATATGATACATACATTCAACATGTACACATGGTATATTTAACGTGAACCACGTTCTAAGGGGATTTAGAACAAATATGCAACGAAACCATTAAAGGGATAGTTCACCCAAAAATTTTAATTCTCTCATCATTAACTCACCCTCATGCCATCCCAGATATGAATTACTTTTTTCTTCTGCTGAAAACAAATTAACATTTTTAGAAGAATATCTCAGCTCTGTAGGTCAGTATAATTCAGGTGTATGGTGACCAAAAATGTGAAGCTCCAAAAACCACAAAGGCAGCATAAAAGTAATCCATGTAACTCCAGTTGTTAAATCCATGTTTTCTGAAGTGATATGATAGGTGTGGGTGAGAAACAGATCAATAGTTACTGTTTTGAAGTCAAAAATTAAGTCATTTTTTTACTCTAAACTTTCTTCATTTGTTTTTTAACGATTCACATTCTTCATGCATATTGCATCTACTGGTTGGGGCTTGTCAAAGGTGGAGATTTATAGTAAAAAAAAAAAAAGACTTAAATATTGAACCATTTCTCACCCAGACCAATCATATTGCTTCTGAAGGATAAAACCACTGGTTTAATAGTGTTTAACATATAGATTACTTTCATGCTGCATTTATATGCTTTTTAAAGCTTCACAAGTTTTAGCCATTGTATGGACCTACAGAGCTATTATACAGAGATATTCTTCTAAATATCTTCGATTGTGTTCTGCAGAAGAAGAAAGTCATGCACATCTGGGAAGGCATGAGGGTGAGTAAATGATGAGAGGATTTTCATTTTTGGGTGAACTATCCCTTTAAGGAATCGAAATTGTTAAAGGAATAGTTCACCCAGAAATTATTTTATTATTTACACACTCTGACAAAAAAACACCATAAAAGCTTATATCTAAGTTATATCTATTGTGCATTAATGTTGTTTTTTATTTCACTTTTGAAGCTTGACAGACCAAAGTTAGTATTCCCTTTTATAAAATGGCAAAAAAAAAACATCAGGGTGAGTAAATAATGACAGAATTTTCTTTTGGGCCGAAGTATTCCCTTAAGTGGAATTGGTATCAAACCCAGAATCATTAAATACCTTACGATTTCCATCCCTACTGATGCTGGCTGGACGTTACTCTACCTTGTGTCCATTGCGGTTGGGTTGGCCTGTAATGTAGTTAGTAAAAACTTCATAAACACTCTCCTCACTGGTTTGTTCCTCCCCCCACATCTGCAGCAGGGCCTCTTTAGGAGACTTACTCTTCAGGTAGAACAGGTAATAGTCTGTCAGCTCGCCAAATGCAGGTGAAGAGGAGTTACCCCTGATAAAGAGGCAGACACGTTAATTCACACATCTTGAAGTACCCACACAAACAGAGTTGAAGTCTTGTGAGCTCAGAACTGTACCATCTTCCGTTGGGGAAATCGTCCCAGTCCTGTGTTCTGTAGATGTAGCTCTTAGGCCGTGAAGCCCAAAAGATCGGCCTGACATCTTCGACCTTACGCTTCGGATGAGCACTGATGGCCCAGGGCAGAGGTCGCCTAAAGAACATTTCGGAACAGTGTAAATGTGAATCTATATGATATGTGTAATGTCACAGAATGGGTCATTTTTCAACCTGAAACAAAAGAATAAGAAATATCATAATGGAGAAACAAAAAGAAACATGACACATTTGTAAGTGACTCACCGTGGATCTTCTGCCCATAAACCCAGCTGTCTGAGCACCTCCATGGTGGCCACCTCTCTGTTGAGTGTGTAAAAGTGGAGTCCCGGCACCTCTCCGCTGTTCAGCAGAACCTTGCACATATCCACCGCCTGCTGGATGCCGTAGTTCCTGATGGCAGCATCATTATCTTTAATGGCCTCGACGACCTGCGTGATCTCCTCCGGCACTTCCAGTTTGGACAGTTTGACCAGCTGGCGCAAAGAGTGATAGCCCTGAGCAGAGAATGTAAGATATGTATTGCAGTTTCATACTAATGACAGCATTTAAGTGCAAAAAGAGGAACTCTGCACATGAAAAAGGTTTGGCGTGATAAAAAAAAAACTATTGTTGTGGGTGGTTAAGAGGGCGTTGCTATGCTAACGTGCGATTGTATTCTGGGTGGTTGTTTAGTGGTTGCTTACCTGCCGAAGTGGAATGAGCCCCTCCTCAACTCTATATGACATTCTGGTCTTTAGATATAACTCGGCTATCATCTATCTAAGTCTTTTACATTTTTTCACCCATTTTATTGACCACCAGATGAAATTTTTTTAAATCTGTTTGCTTAAAGTAATAGCAGTAAACACATCTTATCAGTTAATTAATGTCTCGCTGAATTAATTATTCATAGCTGACTGAGAAAAGCACGTTTCTATTGGTCAGTAGTCACAAGGTGTCAGTATACGTCCAACACTGCCATACCAGCCAGCGCAACATAAACAATATATATTAATAATAGATTATTGAAATGCCACCTAAAGAAATGTGTATTTAATTTACATTTTTTCAATCACATTAAATAAATTAACTTCCCACCCCATATGCACCATGTTGGACTAATGAAATTCCTCTGTTGTTTGATTGTGATGAATTTAGGTGTTGGATTGCAATTCAGTAAATTCCTCTTCCTGCCACTGAACATCTTGTGGGGCGTAGCCAATTCAAATTCAAAATAATGTGGGGCGTGGCCAATTCAAATACAATTTCAATTAAATACAATATGGGTGTGGTCAATTACAATTCAATATCCCATGGCCAATTCAATTCAAATTGACCATTTGCTAAGCCCCATCTTAAAAGACTTTCTGACCAATCCTGTCTTAGCAACTGTTACCCCGCCACATTTCTCTGACAAGTTTTTGCCATTTTATGAGAGCCTACAGGAATAATGTGTGTTTGAGTAGTTTTAAGCGTGACTTTATCAAAATGATCCAAAAACTTTAAAAACACAAGGTACCTACATGAACATTTAACATCTGCAACGACAACTACATTTGCTCCAAGGTAAACAAAGCCAACAACTTAACATCAATTAATGATGTTTATGAGAATATTTTCCCATTAATTCCTTGAATGAAGGCTCAATTTATTGTGGCCGTGGCCGATTCAATTCAACTTGCAATTTATTCTAATATGTGCGTGGCCAATTCAATACAAAGTCCAATTCAACATAATGTGGGCATGGCCAATTTAAATTCCAATTCAATATATTGTAGGCGTGGCCAATACAAATTCACACAGTCTGGTTCTGGAAGTCAAAATTCCATTCAGTTTTTCCACAGATGAATTCATTGTCAACAATAGCTTATAAACATTTCAAGACAGACAAATCTTGAGCTCCGAGGATGTTTATTGATGGTATATGTTTCTGTTAAAGCCATCAGTCTATGTTATTTCAACTTCATTGTTTAAAAAGCATGTTTTATAATGGAATTCCTGGAAAAAAAATACATTACACATGGTACCAATCTGCGAACTGCGGCCAACGAAGCCTGCAAAATTTGCCTCAAAGTGACCACCAACTCCCATGATGCACTGTGAGTGACGAAATAGAGTTGTCTTCCTTTACCCTTAATTATCTGAATATTTTGCACTAAACTTCAAATATATTGTTTCTATACTTATAATCAACAACCTAAAATCAATAGTTTTATATATTCCCATCATTTTTCATTCAATTACATCATTCATAATGCTTCATGCAAGGTTTGTGCCCTAATGTAAAAAATGAATAGGAAAAATACTTCAGGAACCTAGACGCTGAAAAAGTGGGTGGAGCACTGTTGCACTCTATTCAATATAATATGGGCATGGCCAATTCAATTCAAAATCTCATGGTTATGGCCAGTTCAATTCAAATTCAATATTTTGTGGCCATTGAAATCAAACTCCAATACAATATATTTATGCCGAGACAAATTCAAATTCCAATTCAATATAATATGGGCGTAACCAATTCAATTAAAATTCAACATCCTGTGGCCGTGGTCAATTCATTTAAATTCAAATTCCAATGTAATATATTATGGGTGTGCTCAATTTTATTCAAATTCAAAATACTGTACCTGGGCATGGTCAATTCAATTCAAAATCCAATACTATTCAAATTCCAATTCAACATTCCGTGGGCATGGCCAATTCAATCTAAATTGCAATTCAACATCCCATGGGTGTGGCTAATTGAATTCAAATTGCAACTCGACATCACATGGCCATGGCCAATTCAATTCAAATTCCAGTTCAACATCCTGTGGCTGTAGCCAATTCTATTTAAACTGCAATTCAACATCCTATGCATTCAATATCCTGTGGTGGGTGTGTACATGTGTCTCTGTACCTGGATGGGGAAGATGCCTGGCAGAATGGGGCAGGTGATGCCATTGGCCCGACAGTCTTTGACGAACTTAAGGAAGGTCTCTGCTCTAAAGAAGAGCTGAGTGACTATAAAGTGTGCACCTGCATCAACCTTCTCCTTCAGGTGCCTGAGGTCTTCTTCATAGCTCTCTGCTTCAGGATGGCCCGTGGGGTAACCTGTCATTACAGACGTGGAAAGTTTGAGTCGTCCAGTTTTAGGGGATCACATTTACATTTATTCATTTGGCAGACCCTTTTATCCAAAGCGACTTACAAAAGAGGAATAATACAATCATGCAGAAATCATAATGAACAAACACGTTTACTGAAGAAAAGCCTGTGCAAAATCTGTCGCCACAATGCAAAGATGTTACGTGTGGTTGTCAAGGTGTTGCTATGCTGTTGTAAAGTGTTCTGAGTGGTTTTTAGTGCCATGCAGTTATTAGGAAGTTCTGTGAGGTTGCTAGGTGATTGCTTACTAGCCAAAGTCAATGGAGTTCAACCCCAAGTCTCTATTCTGTGCCTGTATTTAGGAGAAGTGAATGCCATAGTTTCTCACACTCTTTGATATTTCAGGAAATCAAAGGAAATGCCACATTAATGTGGAAATCTATTTGTTCCCATACTTTCTAATTCACTTTAACAGTGATGCCACCTCCAAATTTACAGTTTATTATGCGTTTCGTGCAAAAAGCAACAACAATCCTTTGAAAGAAAAGATTCTTTGGTGTGAATTCTGTATTAAATCACAGTTATTTTATGCTTGTAGTCTTTTGAAAAGGCAGTTTATAAAAATAACTATAATAATATACATTTCCCACCATCTGTCTATAATTAATTTGCTGACAAATAAAAGTTCCCCATCTACCAATCACTTTGCCCAATTTAAGAGACTGAATTAATAGAAAATGACGTCATCCATAGCAACAAGGTCAACTCTGCCTTACTTTTACCTTAGGATTTCCTTAGAAAACTTGCTCTTAGCACTTTTGTGAATAGTTTTAAACAGAAACTCTCAGCTTGGAACACATTGGAGAACTCCTAGTGGTAAGGTAAAAATCTTTGTGAATATGGGCCCTTGTCTCTAGATATGGCTTGGGTCCTTCAATGTAAGTCTATGGGATTTTTTCAACTGTTTAATCATCCACCATCAAAAATTAGAAGCCTGATTGCTTAGAAAAGTAAGAAAATACTTCTCCTCATCAGGCCACATGATTTTATGTCTATAGCAAAACCGGTGGGGGACAAGTGTGGGTTAGGGTTTGTTCAAATTGTGAGCAATATTAATAGTGATGCATGCTTCAGCAAACAATTTTTTCTCACTGTAATTCTCACCTGCAACACAGATATCAAAGTAGTCATCAAATTCACAGCGAATGTGTTTGACCAGATCTGTGGCATAGTTGAAACCGCCGTCTTCCTCCACCCAGTCTTCACCAACAGGATCTGCAACGACAGCACAATTTCCTTTCAAACCTCCTTTTGCTTCTCTGTCTCTATCTTTTAACTTTTTATGCCATATGTAATGTTATATGCTCGACTTGGCCTTCCATTTCCAATGATCATTTTTAACATCTCTTTTACACATTATTTGATTGGACTGCCAAAAGTAAAGACTTTACTAAATATGTAACATCACTGGGGCCTGGGTAGCTCAGTCGTAAAATATGCTGGCTACCACCCCTGGAGTTCGCTAGTTCAAATCCCGGGGTGTGCTGAGTGACTCCAGCCGGGTCTCCTAAGCAACTAAATTTGCCCGGTTGCAATGGAGGTTAGAGTCACACAGGGTAACCTCCTCGTTAACGATATATAATGTGGTTTACTCTCGGTGGGGTGCATGGATGCCGTGGTGGATGGCGTGAAGCCTCCACACACGCTATGTCTCCGTGGTAACACACTCAACAATCCATGTGATACGATGCATGGGTTGATGGTCTCAGACGCGGAGGCAGCTGAGATGCGTCCTCCGCCACCCGGATTGAGGCGAGTCAGTACGCCACCACGAGGACTTAGAACACATTGGGAATTGGGCATTCCGAATTGGGAGAATTTTTTTTTTAATATGTAACATTATTAAGGTCGTGTGATGACAACAAAGAATAATACTAAAAACATGGGATGTTTTTAGTGCTAAACTGTATAACATTGTCCCATGCAATAGATTTACTTCATAGATTCACGTCGCTTTTATCACTCCACTCTCTCCTTTTCTCATATAATCAAATAATTTAAACTAAAATCAATATTTAATGTCCATGTATTTATTTGAGAACTAGCCATGTAATAAACTGGATAATGTACAGATACAATGTATATGGTTTCACATACTATTTAAAAAAATAGTAGGCATCATACGGTGTATCCTGCACAGTATGCACTTGTTTTCCACCCTGAACATAACCATGTTGTCTTTTTTTGTTAAACCTTAAAGTGTTATTTTTTCCTGAAAACATCAGGTCGTACCTCCCCTCAGTGCCATGATGTTCTTTAAGCCGAGCCGTTTGGCTTTGTTTAAATGTGCTGTGATCTTCTCTTTTGTTTGATTGCAACATGTCAAATGCAGGATGCTCTCCAGGCCGCAGTAATTGACTGCTGTGCTCGCTATCATCATGGAAGATGTTTCTTTGTCTGAGCCCGGATCTCCAGCGGGGTGCCAGGTGATGTCAATGAAGAGAGGACCACCAGAACCCATGCGGTCAAATCTAACACACAAGAACAAGATATTGTTTAGAATATTGTTTGCTAAATTTGGCCTTTCAATTTTGAACGATTTGATTTTCTTCTTTTTTGTTAAAAATCATATAATTCTCTGGAGAGGTATAACTTGTGATAATATCTGGAAATCAAGTTACAGCACTGAGTTAAAGAGACCAAGCAACAATAAGATGAACACTGAGGCCACCTATAGGCTATACTTGTCACTGCTAAGAAATTGTCATGTTTTCACCATGTTTTTTCCCCAACAGATGGCAGCAGATGCCCCTATTTCATGACACACAGCAGCCTTTTCATTAATATTCAGGTTTGCTTTTACTGAAGTGAAGGTATTATTTTGCATACAAGTTGAACTGTGTGATTTAAGCTCATAGAGGTCTAAATCCATAAAGTCCACAAAAATACCCAAAAATTGTTAAAATAACTATGCAGAAATGTAGTTAAGAGATGTGACACAACATGTATTATTATTATTATATGTATTGCAGTGTTTCCCATTCATTGCCAAGACTCTGGCGGCCCACCACAGTCTAATTTGCCCTGCCACGGTCTCAATGAACCGAAAACATTTTTATATTTTTCATCTAAAATATTTTTGCACTTCTCAGTCTCATAATAACATAAAATAAAAGGTTGTGTTTTGCGCTCTCGCGCAAGTCAGGTCACCCATTGCTGCTGTAAAATGACACGCTCACACACACACACACACACACACACACACACACACACACACACACACACACACCTGCACTGGAGTATTCCTGGATCCGCCGAGGGAAATGTTATTTGGTTGAGGACGACGACATACCTTAAGTAAGGTAAGTAACGTTAAGCCCCTACATTGCGAGTAAATCAATCGCATATGCGAGTAGATTTCGCACTATGCGACCAAAAATGTCTGTTATTAGCCACTGGCAAAAAGTAAATTACATTTCACTCGCAAGTGATGGAGTAGTGTAGTTTTGAAGCACAGAGTCCCTTTTGCTGAATAAAAACAGTTGATTAAGAAGCTGGATTCAGCCTCGTCTTTCCCTGCATGCTGACTCGTGGCCGCAGGAAAAAGCACTTATGTCTCATTCAGTTCAACTTCGAGCATCTCAGGGAACAATAGGTTACTCACGTAACCCCGGTTCTCTGAAACATCGAGTGGAGAGATCCACCTATGGGAAGGGCATCCGTACCTGACCTCTGCAGAAGCATCCAATTGCACCAAGTCTGGCAAGACAGACAGAAGCATGTGACTTATGCTCGGTAAGGACCCACCCCCTTACCTAAGAGCATATAACAACCTGCACGCACTGCTGCTCCTCAGTAAGTATATTCGCTTCTTGTGCAGCAAGCGGGGCAAGCTTGGTGGATCTCTCCACTCGATGTTTCAGAGAACCGGGGTTACGTGAGTAACCTACTGTTCCCTGTCTGTCGCTCACTTCGATGTTGTGTTGAAGAAGCGACACTTGTGGTCTCTATTGAGCACCGAATATGCCTCTGATCTATGAAAAAAGGCCAATGAGAAGTTGGCAGACAGTATTGGCATACCCCGCCCCCGGACATACGGGTACAAAGGCAGGGAAATACATGTTTCATTCAGAAGTTTTCTTTTGGAAGCCCCAGGGCTTAGCGGAGGGTGGGTTACTCTGCTGAGGAGGTGGTTTATTGCGTGGCTTTGCCTTATCGGGGTGCTGGAAAGGACGCCCCGAGGCAGGAGGGTTGGGTGGTCATGCTGGGGGTGCCTGCTGGGTGCCGCTTTCCTAGGAAGGCATAATTTAAGCGCTTCTTCCTCCTTTTTCTTATCGTCGCACCGCTGTTGCATTAAACCTGCAATGCGCCACTTCTCACTGTCAGGGAGGCCCGACAGATTAAGCCAAAGCGCACGTTCTCCATCCACTGAGAAAGCCATAGATCGCCCACAGGCTTGGACGGCCTGACAGGCATTACGGAGGACAAGGTCATTAACTGTGACAATCTCCTTCCACAGAGAGGGTGTGGGGGTCCCTTTCTCTAGTTGCTGCCCCATGTCGACCAGAATGCAGTTCAGCCTGGTATGCAGAGAGACGGGAGGAGACGTTGAAGGCCCTGACAGCGAAGGCTGCATTTTGTTGGGGAGAACAGGCTTGGGGGGGCAAGTAGGCCACCTTGAGAGGGATTAAGGTGTCTGGCGATAGAGGGCTCGATGGCGAGGGGGGGGTCACCCATGCCAATGGCCGCCATATCCTTCACTTTGAGCGAGTCCCCCCAAAAATACCTCATATGCTTAGCACATGCAGGGAGGACAGGGAGGAGGTCCCAGGAGTTTCCCGTCGTACACGTCCCTCTCTTGGTCATTGGCAATTTGTAGGGCTGGCCATTCGATATTGAGACGAGCAGCCACTTGCTCACAAACCTCGATGAGGACGGACTGGGGGAGGGCCGCGGGGGCGTTAGTCTGGGGAGTCATGGAAGACGGGATGGCCTCCTCGTCCTCCGAACCCTCGAGAAGGCCAGCATCGTTTTCATCACCAAAACCAGCCGGCTCATTGGCGAACGAGGGGTCCTCTGAGAGAATGACCTCAGGGAATGCGGGGTTATTTTGATCGGCCCAGCTAAGAGAGGCTGCGCCCCGGGAGGGACCCAGGAGCATGTCATCATCACCGTTTCCACCATCAGAGTCGGAGAGTTCGAAGTCGGTGCAATGGGTTGTGGTGGCCTTGAGCCTCCGGCACCGGAGTTTTTTAGGCAGCGCCAGGCAGTAGCTACAGTTTTCCAGAAATTCTAGAGCCTCTTCCGCGTGTTTGAGACCCATGCACATGACACAGAAAGGATGAGGGTCTCTGGCTGCGATGAGGGCAATGCACGCGGCCAGGCAGGCACGGGATAGGTTGACCCCAGAGGAAGTCGTAGGTTTGGAAAATGCCATATTAGGGCGAAACTCTGTAAAGTCCGTGGCACGCAGCCGTGGAGCAGGGGAAGTGGTGAGAGAGAAAAGGCGGGCAGCCTGATGGTAGTTTAAGAGAGCGTGGGTGTCTTGCTATAAACAGAAAACCGCTAACCTGGCTGAAGCAAGACGTCACGTCTGGCAGAGGCTGATCTGAGCAATGTGTCCTCCTGTAGACAAATTAGTGAAAGTCAAATTCCAACCGAGCTGAGAGAAAAACAGAGGTCACGAGAAGCAAATGTCAACTAAGGAGCAGCAGCGCGTGCAGGTCGTTATATGCTCTTAGGTAAGGGGGTGGGTCCTTACCAGGCATAGTTCACGCGCTTCTGTCTGTCTAGCCAGACTTGGTGCAATTGGATGCTTCTGCAGAGGTCAGGTATGGATGCCCTTCCCATAGGTGGATCTCAAACACGAGATGATGAAAGAGAACTGCCCCACATACGTCACAAGAGCAGCTCTCTTCTCAAGCGCTCTGATGTGCAGGCCATCTACAGAGACTTGCGCCAAACTCCCGCGAAAATATAAACAAGGTATAAACGTATTCATTTTGTGGGAACACAAAGCACTCCTGTTTAAATTAACAGCCATGTAATTGGCAAATGGTTCACGCAATGTAGCAGCGAGACTGAAGTCTTCCTTCATGAGAAATAAGGGCTTGTGAGTTAATCAGAGAGCCTTAAAATTATGTATGAAAGTGAAGAATTTAAGGCAGAAATATTTTACTATTGCATAATATAATATAATATAATATAATAGCTATACAGGTTGGCTGGGTTACAAAAGAAAACAAAACATTGAAAAAGTCCAATGGATCAAAAGTAAATTGGACAAATAAGTGAGACATTTTAGTTATTTATACATATTTTGATAATTAATATATAATTGTAATTATTTTTAATTTTATACTTTTACATGTGACTGTCATTCGTGTGTTTTTGAAGCCTGAAAAGGAAATCATACCCTTGTTTTATTTTATGATCAAAGCTAAATTTGTATAAAAGACACTGTGTGCATGAATCACACAGTGAGTTTGTATGGTAATTAATCATCATATTCGTGAAACACCTAAAACAGGCAATTAATCACAATTATTTGTTTGATAATTAAATGTCAGCCAAATTTTATAACCGTGACCCATCATTTTCATTATTAGGTTCCACCTTGTGAATTGTATGGTTAAAAATGTGTATGAAATTTCAAACAGAGACAACAGCTTGTATCGTTATCAAAAATGCAATTTCATGACATCATATATATTGATAGAATGTGAAATTTTTACATTTTAAAAAAGCAGCCACCTGTGATTAAAATCATAAAGCAAAATAAAAAAATTGCAATATACTATATTGTGTGAATAGATATGAAGAGGCCCCCTCTCTCAGTTTGCTTAATATATTTTTTTGTTACATTTTGCTTACACGTGGTCAAAAGACTGGTGAGTAAAAACAAAAATGTACTAGCCAATGGTGATTTTTATCTCCAACATGATCGTAGAGGGTTGTTAACTAACATTAAATGTATCCACTGCATTTATACACTACTCCACATACAATTTATCATCATCAGTGTACAAGAGCAAACAGATAATATTACTGCAGAAGTTAGAATCATGATGATTAACTTAAATTAACGTTAGCGTTACTAGGTTAATTATCATATATAATGTTACACTGCTTATGGCTTCACTAGCTAGCTATCGTTAGCTGTAAATGTAACATTAAAAAATACAAAGCTGAAACTGACATCCCTAGTATGTACCCTACTTTTCAGAATGTTTAGAGCACGAAATTGTTAAAGCTACAGTAGGTACTATTTATTCATTGAAAAAATTGTTTTCTATATAAACATGTTGTCTAAGTTAAATGAGGCCCTGTGAGAGATTTGTTAGCGCCACAGACTCTAGCTCTGTGTGAAAATTGTGCGTCAGTTTGTGTTAATCCAGCTCATTTTAGCCAATCGCTTTTGGTGAGGCAGGCCTTGGCTCTGTTTGTGAACAGCTGTCAATTAAACCCTGGCTGGTGGTGAAGAGCATCACGTAAATGAGAAGAATGGGGGGGTGCTGTTTCTTACAATTCAATTTATTTCAAAGTTGCCTACTGCAGCTTTAAGAGCACAAAACTGTTTACAAGAGCACAAAACTAGCCTCTTTGCATTATGCATTAACTTATATATCATTTACATATGTTTAATGCTGTTAAATTTCCCAGTGTCTTCATGTGTTATTGCCATCTATTGGCATGTTCATATTTAGTTAGGGTAGGTTTATAAATTTTTTAATACTGTGTATTAAAAACTAAAAGAAATATATAGTCATTTTACTTGGATTTACTTTTCTAAAATAAATGTATATATATAATATTATTATATTTTGGTAAAATAAAATAAAGGCTGTGGACCATTAAGATATTGTAACCTTATTTTTGTAATAATTAAACAGATTTCCCCACCAATTCTCAATAATTAAAATTGCATATGCCACATATTGCACAGCGATACAAGAAACATTGGATTCTGATTGGTCAATTATCCCTTACAAATAAACAGTATACTGTATATAGTTATTGGTTTCCTGTTCCGCTTGCTGCCAGCACGCTGCACGAGTCTGTTTGTTTGTAGCATGCTAGCCTGCTAAGAATTGCTTATTAATCTACACTCATCGTTTTATCCTTTGGCATTTTATTGTGTGCTTCAACTCTGTGTATATTACCATGCACATCCATTTTCTTTCTTTTTTTCACTTGTCTCCGTCTCTCATTTCGACAGCATGAATTTGTTTCCTCCTCTGTGTTTCCCACAGATTTTTGCATCAATCTCAAACATCTGCTGAACAGGAACTAACATAACCATAAGCAATTGCGTGAGGGATACACATCGATGTCAAACCCTAGCTGCCGAAGAACAACCATAACAACAACAAACAACTGCGGTAAGTCATGACATCCACTCATATTATTTCTTCCTGCATTGCATGCCATTAATTTACTATAGCTTATTCCGTAGATATAGTATAGAGATTGTCAATGAGTTAGAGACACGCATTCAAATGCTAATGGAGATCAGTGAGAAAGAAAAGATGGTAGATACTGTTTCGGATGCGGGCAGTACAGCGAGCAACACACACACTTTGGTTCCGTCTGTAGTAGGGATGCACCGAAATTTGAAAAAGAAAAGAAAAAAGGCAGAAAATATATGCCTCCCTGCCCCTCATTGCTCAGGTTTCACTCTCGATCGATCTAGCCATTATCACGGCGCTACCAAGCAAAGGCCAATGTCAGCGGTGTGGAAATACTTCAAAAGCAGTACTGCCGCTCCCTATACGCATACTACGCATTCTGCGTAGGGCACAATGCACCAACTCTCTAGGAGGGCATTTGCTATGTGTATAGCAATTACATTACATAGGTTTAGCCCTGCAAAACTTAGCTCTTCACTTAAGGCTACATCTATCATTTACAGTTTGAGGTTGGTTTTAGTTCTATTACTGCTGTTTTGCACTGTTGTTTTGCACAATAATTTTATATTAAAGTGGAAATACATTTACATAAACAGAATAGAGGCCCTCTGCCATTCTGTGTTTTGCCTGTTGTTTTCATTAAATCACTGTGTGGCATATTTAAACTTTTTGAATTTGCAAGATTATACTAGAGCTGCTAAATTCATTACTTGGCTGCTGTTTTGCATATCACTATAGTTTTCTAGAATGTTACATTATTTGGATAAGTGGTAAAAAAAAATCTGTTAAATTTGAATGTTAAAGAACTGAATAAAGAATAATATATTTAATAATGTTTTAATATATTTTCTGTCCAATTTTGGTGCGTTACTTTCAATAAAAGTGTGATCATTTTATTGGTATATAGTTTTTAAATTCAGATGAATTCAATTCATGAAATTAATTTAAAAAGTATAATATTAATACAATTCTAAAAAAAACAAACAATTTTTACATTTTCGGTTTTCATCCAAGTGCATCCTGAATTTTCGGTTTCGGCCCAGAATTTTCATTTCAGTGCATCACTAGTCTGTAGAGCCCCCGCAGCAGGGCGTTTGGGAGACGTCTCGGCGGCATACTCAATCAGCAAAGTGACACCACTCTCTCATTACGAAATATTGCTAAGTTACGACACATGCTATCTGTTGCTGATGCTGAAAAACGTACTCATGCGTTCATGACCTTAAGACTAGATTATTATCATGCCTTACTGGAAAGATGTCCAGCAAGTTCAATAAATAAACTTCAATTGGTTCAAAATGCAGCAGCAGGAGTGCTAACAAGAACCAAGAAATTTGATCATATTAGCCCCATTTTATCATCGTTACATTGGCCAGATACATTTTGTATTCATTTTAAAATTTTGTTAACTACGTACAAAGCTTTGAATGGTCTAGCTCCACAGTACTTAAGTGATCTTCTACCATGCTATATTCCAACACGTTCATTAAGATCACAAAATTCTGACCTGTTAATAGTTCCTAGAATATCAAAATCCACAAAAGGAGGAAGATCCTTTTCATATTTGGCTCCTAAACTATGGAATAGTCTCCCTAACACTGTTCGAGATGCAGACACACTCTCTCAGTTTAAGTCTAGCCTAAACACTCATCTATTTAGCCAGGCATACACCTAATTTATCCTTCAACCCACAATTAGGCTCCTTTAGTTTGGTCTGCCAGAACCAGAATCCTTTATCATGCTCTATAACTCTGCAAAAAAATTAAATGGCATCTACACTAATATTATTTTATTAGCTTTCCTGTCTCAACCTCGGGATTCATATTCATATATAATGATGGACTACACTCTTAAAATGGAATTCATATACTTTCAGTTATTTGCCAACAAAAGCATTCATCGGCCAACTAACAAAGGACAATGCATCAATGTGAAATTCTGCAGTTAATCCAGGATGAACTTCAAAGACATTTGTCATTCATTTTACAGTTCATACAACATCTTTGTTTAAACACTGGCCCTTAACACTTACCTAGTTTACTCGTTTTAAACCATGACCTGCACTGCACATAAATAACTAATATTGGCATTATATTCATTTTGTTTAGCCAGAGGGTGAACAAAACAGGCCCCCACAGTGAGCCTGGTTTCTCCCAGGGTTATTTTCTCCATTAACCAACATCTTATGAAGTTTTGTGTTCCTTGCCACAGTTGACTTCGGCTTGCTCACAGGGATTCTAAATACAATTATTATTTAATTACTTATTTTTAAACACAATTCACAATCGTATTTAATCAAACTACACAATGATCACTCAAGACTTTATAGATATTACAGATGTAATTTTCTGTTAATGCATGATTTTCTGTAAAGCTGCTTTGAAACGATGTGTGTTGGTAAAAGCGCTATACAAATAAAAATAAATTGACTTGGCAAAAAAACTAAGCCCATTTTGAGGACCATTAAGATTATATTGTGTATATCTATGGTAGGAATGGTAAATAATGATATATTTGTTTTGATTGTGGGGTGAAAT
This sequence comes from Moxostoma hubbsi, assembly GCA_032164185.1. NCBI lineage: Eukaryota > Metazoa > Chordata > Actinopteri > Cypriniformes > Catostomidae > Moxostoma > Moxostoma hubbsi. Next base: position 7,354,691 of record JAVLUX010000046.1, read on the forward strand.
ATGACCTGCACATGTTCTTGATAGGTTTTGCGAGATTCACTCATTCAAAAAGGAAACCAGAAATATTTTTGCTTGCCAACCTAGAAATGAGATTGACGGCTCCAGAGGCTGTGCGAGGGGGGAAGAACTCAAGGGAGAACCAGCGGTCCCCAGACTCGATCCGCCGTTTCATCTTGTCCCGCAGGCGGTCAGAACGGTCACCATCCAGTACCGGGGTAGAGCACCTGGAGCTCTCCTTAGAGCTCTCTCCACTGTTACTGGCTCCGCTCGAGTCACTCTTTAATGACTGCCATCCGATGTCTGCTCTTTGGTTCACCATGTTTCCTGTGTCTGGGGTTAAACAACACCACAACAAAACATAAGATAATCTGATCACATGGAGCATGGCAATCTCAATTTTCTTGTAATGTCTCTATTGAAAAATGATTCAATTTGGTGCATCACAATCGGTTACAAGAAACAAGATGGCAGTGAACCAGTGTTACATGGCTTGATGCGGCATATTTATATATATTGTATCTGAACATGAATGAGATTTTAGAGCTGCAGTGATAAGAGATTTCTATCTGTGAATTACTTGTCTTTTCTTCACATTAAAGCTATGTATGGCTTTCATAATCACACAATTCATATAGACTAATTTCATGGTACTCCCTGTCACCATTCATTTTCATTTTATGGAAAAGAGCAGTGTCAACATTCTGTTAAACATCTGCTTTTGTATTCCATTAAAGATAGAACATAATTTGGGTTTGGAACAACATGATATCTCCGGGTAAGATGTCAAAGACATGGGGGTGGGCTCTTGAGCTAGCAAGCAGTCTAGAAACTACCTATCCACACCCTAACAACCATCCAGAGTTCCATTGAAAAAGGCTGAGAGGGATATTTTCGGATGAAAATGTAATAGAGACATGGGGGGATTGTCGAGTGTCACTCGAGCTATCAAGCGGCCTTTAAGAATGGCAACAGTCTAGCCACACCCTAGCAACCATTCAGAACTCCCCGTATCTCTGCACCAGGACATCATGGAGACATTGGGGTGGGTTCTAGTTGACTCTGGGTAACAAACAGACTTTAGCATTCACCCTGGAAACTGCCTTGCTACCATCCAGAACAATCATGCAAACATATAACAACACCCATAGCTCTGCATTAGAACTTCATCACAAGAAATATGGGGGGCAGTCAGTTCAAGTAATGAGTCAGGAAATAAATCAGATAAGATAAGTCAAGGGCATTGTAATGTGGGATACAGTAATCTACACAGTGTTCTCTATTGTACACATTACATAATAAAAGTCCTTAAAAACTGTTTTAGGCAATGTCAAACAAATATCTGATTTTAAGATATAAAAATGTTCTTGAATGCCCAGGATTATTCTTCTGCTCTCTACATTTTGAGGCCTTTGAATTGAAATGTACAATATTTCTATTTTATCTGTATGATGTTGGTTAGAAGTTAATATGACAATGACAAATGTTACATTGTGAGGTCTGTGCAATTGTAACAACAATTATTAAAGTTGCAATATGTAATATATTTACTGTACTAAAGCATAAAATGATCATAATATGTTATAAAAGATTTCGGAAACATGCTAAGTTGAAATACTGGCTTCTCCGAAAACAATGCCACGGCCAGTTTATTCTACTTTGAAATGTCTGTTCTGGGCCGGCATTTCTGATTGTGTTTTGGCCTGTGATCCCGCCCACTGCCCATTCCTCATTAGTATTTAGACACCCCGGGTTGCCAAGTTAAACTTAAAACAATTTAGCGGCAATACATGGAAGCCAGCAATACATCTAGATAACATTGACCGAGTTATAAAAAAAAAATCCACATAAACTGGTTTATCATTTGATAACAATATAAACGTTGCAAACGTATAAAGTAGCTGATCGATTTACAGTGCAAGGCTCGTCGCTTGCCATTGTCAATTTGCTAATTTCTGTTGCGTGTCCTCAACCTGGCAACCTGCGTGAGCTTCTAGTCTGGGGTGGAGGGGGCGGAGGAGACAACTACAATATTTTGAATTTGGACTGCAGTACTCATTTTAAACGCGTGTCAATGTTATATATATTGCTCCTTTAAATAAAGTATATGGCTTCTTAATCTTTAAAATATCTGGTTATTTTCAAAAGAATTGAACTCAATTCAAATAATCACAATTTACGTTCCACTAAGACTTCTGCATTTATTATTCCAGTCAGCTAAAAGAACAAGTAGCATTTACAGGTGAAAACTATTCAGTGATATTAATAAGTAGTAATAAAGCAAAGACATAGGCCTATTATAAGTACTTTGGTGTGTGCACTTATTTTAAATTTAATGGGTAAATATCATTTTGTAGTGTTACAAAAGCATCCAAGCAATGTATCAATTGTTACACACTTCTTGTACAATATTATTATGTCTTTCTCGTATGCTTTATGTGTACAACAGTAATGGTATAGTTAGCCCCCTACTATTGACACATTTGCATGTTACTTAACCAACAGATGGCAGGTAGAACTGTTTCAATCTATGAGATATTAAGGAAAGTGTAAATGTTGCCCAGTCTCCCCTATATTATAAAAGTTAATTATTGGTCATGCAGGACGTTTGATTATCATGATAATGATGGTACAGCCTATTATTTGAATGCATTGAGTCGTTTACAGTTCCCCTTTGACAAATGTAATGCAAACACGTGTATGCAAGAGTAGACGGTATTTAAAGACATGCGTTGTAAACCAAGCAATAACGGCGTATATAGTTGCATTTACCCGTTTTAGAAATGAATATAATTTGATATATTCCATAGCATTTGAGAAAGATTGTCTAAACGGGAGCATGTGGCTCCGCACGAATACACTGGTCCTTTTAGTAAACCACTAGTACCGAAAATGAAACCATCACATGTGTACAATGCCAAGATTCTCTGTAGTAATTTATAGATGTCATCCCTTTATTACCTTAAAGCTTTCCCGATCCTCTTGGCGTTACTGAGAGAACAATGCTACTGTCCCAGGGCGTCGCTGTAGGATGTACCCGCAGAGACGCACAGAAGAGCGTCTCGCAGCTGCGAGCGTGGAGAGTAGTCATAGAGCACGCCCCTTCATCTTTTAAGACACGCCCACCCGTTTAAAACATCCCCCTATTTGATGTAAGGTTTCATGATGCAAACGCCACATGTAATAATTCATATTAAATAAGCTATATGCTCAGGATAAAGGCACACGTCCACAATCTATCTATCTATCTATCTATCTATCTATCTATCTATCTATCTATCTATCTATCTATCTATCTGTCTGTCTGTCTGTTTGTCTGTCTGTCTGTCTGTCTGTCTGTCCGTCCGTCCGTCCGTCCATCTTGTCTGTCATTCTATTCTATTCTTGAAAAGTTCTTTTTTGTTTATAGAAACATAATACCTGTAAACATACAATTTGTCTATTGTTAAAAAAAAATTATATTAGTTTTATTGTAGCCATTCATTGATAAACTTATCATTTACACATACACATGGTAACAAATTTAACCGCTTCAATTTGCTGTGTTCCTCACACAGCTTAAATATGCACTCTGTAACTTTTTGTTTGTGTCATCTTGGATTTACAGTGACACCTAGTGGTTTGGATCCAGAATCATTCAAATCATTTTCGTTTACAGATGGCATTCTAGAAATTCACTATACTCATCAGCCATGATTAATTTAATCAAGAGTGAAAGTGTCCAATAACAAGATGGTTACTGAGATTAAGCAGTATTTACCTGGTCATGTGATTCTAAAATGGCAGCCCCCATTAGGGTGCCCCATGCATAGAATAAAACAGCTTTTATAAGGTTACTGATATGACTAAAATCATCATCTCATGTGAGTGGTCATGATTTTATACATACACTTCAAAATTATAATTTCTTTAAGAGTAAAATGTTTTTAAGGGGAAAAAAATTACTGAGTACACTTTTACAGTAAAACCAGTAAACAGCATTATGCATTACACATGTGCAGCTATTGTGCGCTTGAATCCAATATGTTTGCGTGATATCTGCGCAGCTGGTGAGCGCTTGAAAGCGTCAGATGTGGTCTGTGTTGGTCATGTGATGCGCGCGTGTGTCTCTCTGAAGGCTGCCTACTAGGTAGGACGCGTCCTTTGAAGGCTGCAGTATATCGGGTGTCTTCCTTTAAACAAGCCTCGCTTAAACGAGACGGCTTTCGTAGGACAAACGGAAACGTAACGTTTCTTTTAAGAAATTAAATAATTCTTGATTAAATCTTGATTGCTTTGGGCCATTTCCTAACAAAACCTGAAGTGACACATTTACTCCCAGATATCTTAAAGCTTGAGTTAGATGAGATATTGCTCTTTCATATGCATCACATTTTATAATTACATGTTCTACTGATTCTTCTAGACCACGTTTATCACATTTACCATTCTCATGTTTCCCTATTCTGTACAAACACTTATTTAAATGCAGAGTGTCCAGTACGCATTCTAGAAATTAAAACATCCTCTTTCCTGTTTCTAAATGTTCTTCTTTCTAGACCAACTTTTTCTTGAATGTGATGCAAGTGTCAACCTTTAATTCGACTGTCCCACTCTTTCTGCTATATCTTTCTTATTTCACTCGCTATAAATCCTTTAACTTCTGTTTTACTTAATGACACTTTTATGTCAATTTGGGAATGTTTCAAAGCCTGCTTAGCCAGATGGTCTGCCTCCTCATTTCCTTTTACACCAATATGTGATGGTACCCACAAAAAGTTTACTATAAATCCAGATTGTCTTCTTCTAAATAGACTCTGCATCACTTCATATATCAAATCTTGTCTTGCTACTGATATTCCACTTGACAAACTATTGATAGCTGAAAGCGAGTCTGTACATATCACTGTGTTACGTCCTAGGGCGTCTCTTTCTTTTAATTTCCTTGTTACATCTGTGGATGTATTGTATCCAACATTGTATGTTTTCTGTTGTCTCCCTTATGTTCACTGTCATCCCAACCAGGTTAATTTACATCAGCTGTGAGTGATTAAGATTGAGTGCTGAGCAGCTCTGATTGGTGCACTACCTGAAGAATATGGGAATAAAGCTGAGGTGGAAAGTCTGCTGGGAGACTCTTTCCTCCTGCCCCAGCATTGATAGACTTTGTGTGTTTCAGTGCTGTTGTTAATTGGAAACCACCAGTTGTATTTATGTTAAACTGTTTTCCCCACGTTAAACATTAGATATTCCTTTGTTGGGTGTGCAACCATTTCTACCCATTGGTCTACAGATGTGGTAGAGAGGTGGGTGCTGTTTTTCTTTCTGTTTTACCCGTTTTCTCCTGGTTATAGATAGGGAGTGAGGCAAGATTTATGCTGTTAATTTTCTATTTCTTTGTTGTAAGGGTAAGTAGTTTGTGCCTCCCTTTCAGTTAGACTCTTATGTTTGTTATTTTGGCCTGGTCCCCTCTTGAAGACTTTATGCTTCCTTTTCTTTTGTATTTAAAGAGGAAAATAAAATTGTTACAGGTTTTGTAACCTGTTGTGGTTATTGTTGGTTGGGACAGGAGTGAAGACCTCCAAACAAGTTTCTTTTTTTTTTCTAAATTCCTCTATAATTTTAGTTTTCGTCCCTACCCCAGACGGAAGAGAAAATGTAGTACAACCTACAAGGTCAGTTGTTACTAGCACATTGAAGTGCTAGGAATATTGCTATTAATTCTGTATTAAATACAGAAATGATGAGATTCTCTTTAAAATGGTAACTTTAAAAAGATGTAAGATGCTGTTGCTGTAAATCCAGAATCTGGATCCTTTGATCCATCTGTTTAAATTTGCACTGCATTATGTTAATCAATATATTGTTGCACTGTTAAACTTCCTAACATTTCTTTCCTTATGCTATCTTCATACAACTGAATGTCCACTAGAGGCATAAGGAAAAGCCAAGGAGGTATTGCTGACATGGCTACAGAAGGAGCAATATTGATATCACTTGTTATACTGTATGTGTCCTTTTCAGCAGCCCCCGTCATCTGCATATAATGACCTCCCTATCCCCGTATCTATCTGATTAAAGTGTCATTGATCATTGTTAAACAGAATAGGACTGCTAACACTTCCATGTTGTGTTCCCTTCTCTACTTGATATACCTTAGGAAAAGCAGAACCCACTCTCACTTGTGTTCTTTTAAACCAATTCATAATCCAGTAATGCAGTCTTCCTTTACCTCCATTCTATCCAGTTTTATTAAAAGTCCCTCTTCTCATATCATTGTATGCTTTTGCAATGTCAAAACATACTCTTAACACTTCCTTGTTTACTTGGGCCTTTCTTTCAGCTTCCAGGCATAAAACCGAATCCATTGTGTTTCTCCCTTTCCTGAAACCACTTTGGAATGCAGAGAAAAGGTGTGGGGGGTGTTTTTTTTTTTTTTTTTTCAATAACATCAATCTGTTAATGGCCGTACGCTACATTAGTCTGCATAAATCTGATAATGCTATGGGCTTTTAGTTGGTGTGCTGCAAATGAGCCTTCCCTGGCTTTGCTATTGGAACTACAATCCCATGCTTCCAGTCAGCTGGTTCTTTTCCTTTGTTTCTGATGGTGTTTTACCATCTCATAACAGATGTCATCTCTACCTGGAGAAGTTTGTTTTACCCCAGCAAGCACTTTCTTCAGTTCAAACAGGGTAAACTCTAAATCTAATGTACATCCTGATGGTCCATTTTCCTCAAATTTGAAGATTCTTACTCCAGCTCTGATCCCTATATCTAACTTCTGTTATATTTGAATTACTATGCACTTATCAAATGTTTCTGCTAACACCTCTGCTTTTTCACTGTCTGATATTACTGATCTATTGTTATATACTAAGATGGGAATGTTACAGTTTCTTCCATCTTATCATACTTTAATTTCTCTTATTACTCTTCTCACTATAGCCTGTGCTCTTATAATTAATAAAATCATAATAATTGAACGAGATTCTTACTCTGTGCTTTTATTTCTTTTTATAATTGCCTCATTGCATTCCTCAGTCCACCATGGGTCAGCTTTTTTTCCTGCTTCCTGTCGTCTTACCAATTACTTCAGCTGTACTCAGAACTTAACTTGCCTTATAATTAAACTTCTACATCCTCTGTAGAATTACTAATTTCTACCATTTTGTTTTGACATAATTCCTTATATTTATCCCAGTTGGCTGTTTTTAAATTTCCACCTTGGTAATCCACCACTGTTTGAGCTATGTCCACATCGATTTTACTACTGATATGATTGACCACTACCTGTTGTACTTTGATTTAAAACTTTCCAGTCACATCTTCCTGAGATTTTCAGAAACAAGTGTCAAGTCTAACATTGAATATTTTCCCTGTGCCAAATTAATTCTTGTATAGCTTCCACAATTAATGCAAACTAACCCCCTCCATTCTAGCATGTCTTCTATTATCTGTCTGTTACGATCTATTGTACTATGCGCATTAAAGTCACTACAACACACTACTTTATAATTTCTGTTCCCACCTCTAATTTATCCTTATCCTGTCACATGGATTGTAAAAATGAATTCTAATACTCTGATCCTTCCCAATTTTCCACCACTATTCTATACCCAATACCTTTAAATGTTGCTAACCACCACCATTTCTATCTCTTCTAATTGTATTGTATCAATGCATTAAAATTAATTGTGGTTTTAGCCACGTTTCTTGCGCACAAATAATGTTAGGATCATTTTCTTGGCTTGTTATGAATTTCTTAAATTCTTGTCCATTGGCAATTCAACTTGCGTTCCGTTGCAGGATTGTAATCCCCATTATGAACCATCGTAATGTATGAACCATCATTTATTGTAATGTATTAGTAAAGTTGTAGAGGAGTATTTTGCATTCGACATTATGTAGGTAGGATGAAGTGAAATGGGCTGGCTGGAATTTTCATGATATTTCATAAATGTCCATTATTTGGAGTCATCACAGGCCATTGGTTAAATCTGGGCAGGGCCCCTCTCCCAGCCTGCAAAACCTAAATATTATAATAAGGAATCCCTAAGATTTGGATCACATTCTAAAGCATATAGATTGTCATGTTCTGAACCTAATATCCTGATTTAACGGAGTTTTCCTTAGACAATTCTGGGTGAAACCAGAGATGATGATGAAGAAATGTTGCCTAGAAAAGACTGAGGTCAGTGAAGAATGGCCATATTATACTTGGTGGTGGTTGCTCAATGTGTTCCTGGATTTTATTTTATTTTTTTAAATCAATATTTTAGATATGTCATTTTTAGAATATTTTGTGAAGTCTCAACTAGTATATGATCGTAAAAGCTGCCAGTATTGTGATTTCTATTTGAATTATCAAATGCTGTTTAAAGTAGTTTTAGTTGGTTGGTGTATGTCACATGGCATGAGTACTGACTACCCACTTACAATACTACTACAACTAACAATAAGTCTAATCTGTTGTATTTGTGTTTTTCAAATTTCAGAGTTGATTATGACCGGTGTATTAATGAGCCACTTGGAATTTTTTTTGGATAATAAGGTCAAATGTGTGACGTTTTCATTTATCGTAACTGTGTGGTCCCATGTTCCCTGCCAAATGTATTGCTGCTTCTCTTGTAGAAAGCCAGAAATTATGAAACACAGTGGGTTTTGGTATTTGCAATTGGTGTATCAACAACTGGTAAGTTATGTGGTGGTGTATGCATCTAAAAACAATTTAAAGAAAAATATGAAATATGGTCAAACTTTATTTCTTTTGTTTTTGATTAAACAAAGGTTCTTGATAATTTTATCATGAAATTCAAACTATAAATGTTGTATTAATGTGGTGTTTAATCATTGCAGCTGTCAGTGATTTAAATCGGAGTGCTGCATATATAGCATCTCTCCTCTGATTTACCTCAGGAAAGCTCTAGAGAAGTGAATATAGCTAAGATTTTAAAAACCAGCTTTGTCAGATGTGACAATGGATGCATAGAGTATACTACTCATTTCAGAGTATTTTAGCCAGTGGAAGTGCGATCTCCACGTTGATGTGCACTGTAAAAAAAAATCCTAATTTTACAGAAAATAACACTAAAAATTTTAGAGTATTTTTCTGTTATTTAAAATTATATTCAAAACTCTGTAAAATTACAAAAAAATCTGTAAATTAATTGATTGACTGTTAATTTAAGGATTATATCATTAATGCCAAATTACAGTAATGCTTATTTTTTATACAGGACATTTACTGTGTATGTAATTTACTGTATAAATAATAAAGTAGTGTAAAATTACAATAATGTGTAATTAAATATGAAGCTCATTATATAAAAGGTTTATATCCATACTTACAATCTAACATATTTCCTTGTCATTTTAAAGTAAATATTATAAGTTAACATTTAATTGTATTTTTACATATAAACTCTGTTGATATATAATTTTAGCTAACTTTTATCATTGCATTAAACAATTCGTAGTCTCTTGGTTATTATGTTATCTAATCTGAATGTGCATTTGTTATAGAAGGCCGATCTCCATCAATAGCTCTGAGGAGGTTTTTTTTTTTTTTTTTTTTGATATATATATATATATATATATATATATATATATACACACACACATACTGTACATGTATGCAATGAACATACAAAAGCAGTGTCCCTGCATCTTGGAAATAATTGATTTACCAAAATGTGCTTTGTCAAAACAAGAAAGCAAGAATTAATGGAATGTGCTGGGTTTAAAATGATTCAAAATAGTCAGTTAATTTCTGTGGCAATTGAAGACTTGTTATAAATGCTGACAGAGCATAACCCGGAAATGCCTTCATTTTAATACCACACAGTATGTTAGTATATTCCCAACTGTTACATAAATATAGCATTTTATGTTAGACTGTTTTGAAGGTAACATTTTTACCCTGAAATCAGCTCTCTGCTTGGTATATCTTTTGAAAAAGCACTTTGACTGGACACAGTGCTGGGTCCATTGTAGTGACCAAAGTTTAAGATGTCAATCCCCTTTGTAACTAATGTTGAAAAGTTGCTACATTGCTTAAATCGTGGTGGACAAACATAAACAAATGCAAAGCATAAATCAGATTAAGCTGCTCCGACAACTGCAAGACACCTCTTATGGGCAGGAAGGAATGCCCTGGATCCACCTCCACATTGGAAGGGACCTCTCATTGGTTTATTGTGGTTTCTTATCTGCACATCCTAGCTCACCTACAAAGGTTTAAGCTAAGGCTATAACTTTAAGATGGTTATAACTTTAAGATTGCTATAACTATTCCTTAGGACCTCCAGATGCAGCATGCTAATCAAATGCCCCATGTGGCAGCTGTGGCTGCAACAAAGAGAGTCCACAAAAATGACATTCATCCGTACAGATGATTGGAATCTTTAAAATGGTCATCAACTACAACACATCCACTCTGTTCATTCACAGAACTGTTCATGTTAATTACAGTTGTCTGATCTTGTGGTATCGGTACTACCGGCAGAGGGAGTCCTAAAAGGCATACCAGAGCATCAGAGAGGAGAGGGGGCGAGTGACCTGAAAGCAACGGACAGTGTGTCTGAGAGTGTGCAAAATTGATTTCCTTTTATGTTTATAACGACAGTTACTGTTGTTATTGTGAAAATATTGCAAATGAAAAAAAACCTGACCTTGATCTCGTTGTCTATTAACTCCACCATTGCCTGAATTTAAAAACCTTTTCACAGTGGTGCCAAGAGCTTGATCACCAGATCACCAGCCCCCTGGCTGGTGCTGGTGTTGCGATCTCCTCGTAGCCTGTTACCACCGGTGGCCCTGATGAAGATTGAGCCAATCGACGATCTGGAGGCCTTCCTCAACCTCATTGAAAAGACAGCAGAGGTTTGGAGGTGGACTCCCAATCAGTGGGCTGCTCTGAGGTGGCGCAACTGGAGGAACAACAACTTCCCGCCACCTGATTATAGTCACCTGAGAAAGGCCATCCAGCAACGGGTTGGTCGGAACCCATAGCAGAGTTGACAGCTTTTCCACTCTTTGAGCTTCGGGAGGATGGCTGCTCGTTCGCTCAGTGATGCTTACTGGAAATGGTTGCTGGTGGGGGGAACCTGCGGCATCATGGAAGACCACGAGTGTGGAAGACCTGGGCCGGTCTGCTGGGAAACTAAGGTCTGCTCGTCACTTCCCAATCCGTCACGCTGGCTGGCCAGGACCATTCGGCTTGTTTATGCAATTAAATTTGCCAGAACCCCCCACTCCCCTTAGGGGTGTCCGCTTTACCGGAGCACACGGTGAACATGCCAAATCCCTGCACGCGGAAATCGTGACTCTCTTACTCAGACGCGATAGAGCCTGTTCCTCCTACTGAGATGAAGAAGGGTTTCTACAGCCCTTCATCATACCCAAGAAAGCCGGCGGCCCACCACGACACAGTCTTTGGGTATGCATGACTTAATTACCAGGTTCATAAGAGGCGCCTGGAGGTTAAATCCCTCCCGGACAAGCCTGTTCCCCTCCTGGGATCTCCCAGTGGTCCTCTCGGGCCTTCAGAGACCCCCCTTCGAGCAGCTAGAATCAGTCACCAGGGAGGGGCTGTCGCGAGGAGTACGAGATCCGAGATCCAAGTCAGAGTTGGCCAGTAGGGGGCCACTAGTGTGATTTGTTCCTCGTCCTCCCTGACCTTGCACAGCACCTGTGCAAGAATGCTCACTGGGGGAAATGCGTACTTGCGCAGCCTTGTGGGCCAGCTGTTTGCCAGCGCATCTGCCCAAGGGGAGCTTTCGTTCGGGCGTACCAGTGGGAGGTCTCTCGGGAGGTGAACAGGTCTACCTGAGCCTTGCCGAACCGTTCCCAAATCAGCTGGACCGACTGGGGGTGAAGCCTCCACTCTCCGCTGGGCAAGCATTGTCTTGATAGCGCATCCGCCACCACGTTGAGGTTCACCGGGATGTGAGTGGTGCGCAGCGACTTGAGTCGCTGGGTCCAAAGGAGGAGACGACGGGCAAGTTGTGACACATGGCAGGGAGCGTACGCCACCTTGGCAATTTATGTACGTTACCGTGGTGATGTTGTCTGATTGGATCAAGAAGTGTTTGCCCTGAACTAGTAGGAGAAACCTCCGCAGGGCAAAAATTACAACCAACAACTCTAGGCAGTTGATGTGCCAGCGCAGCGGGGCCCCTTTCCAACAGCCCGCAGCTGCGTGCCTGTTGCACACGGCTTCCCAACCCAGCTTGGAGGTGACGGTAGTGACCAGGACTCATCGGGACACCTGCTGCAAGGGGACTCCTGTCCGCAGAAAGCAGAGGTCTGTCCAGGGTTTGAACGTTTGGCGGCAGGCGGGGGTGATGATCACATGGTGCATGCTGCAGCGCCATGCTCATCTTTGGACTTGAGTCTGGAGCCAGTGCTGAAGTGGTCACACATGCATCAACCCCAGCGGCGCGACCGCCGCGGATGTTGCCATATGCCCCCGGAGCCCCTGAAAAGTTTTAAAGGGACCGCTGTGCCCGGCCTGAAGGAGTCGAGGAATTCCAGCACTGACTGTGCTCAATCGTTGGTGAGGCGTGCTGACATTGAGACTGAGTCTAACTCCATGACGAGAAAAGAGATGCTCTGAACCGGTGCGAGCTTGCTCTTTTCCCAGTTGACCTGAAACCCTAAACGGCTAAGGTGCCTGAGCACCTGGTCCATCTGTGTGCGCATTTTAACTCTGGAGTCTGTCAGGATTAGCCAGTCGTTGAGGTAGTTGAGTATGCGGATGCCGGCTTCCTGAAGTGGGGCAAGGGCTGCCTCTGCGACCTTCGTAAAGACGAGAGGGGACCGGGACATGCCGAAGGGGAGGACTTTGTAGTTATATGCCTGGCCATTGAATGCGAACTGTAGGAAGGGTTGTCTCAATATTGAGACGTGGAAGTACATGTCTTCTTGATGCCAGACACAAGTTAAAATGTGTTTTTGCGTGAGCATTTTGAACAGGAGTTTGTGCAAGGCCCTGTTGAAAACTCGCAAGTCCAAGATCGGTGGTAAGCCGCCGCCTTTCTTGGGTATGATGAAGTATGGGCTGTTGAAACCCTTCATCTCGGTTGGAGGGACAGGCTCTACCGTGTCTTTGAGTAAGAGAGCCGTGATTTGGCATGTTTGCCATGTACTGCGGTAAAGTGGATGTCAAATTGAATTGCATTACCGAGTCGAATGGTCCTGGCAAGCCAGCGTGATGGATTGGGAAGTTAGAGCCACACGATCCACACACCCGGCAGGGGGTGGGTTAGTGACTGAGGAGGAGGTCCCGTGGAGGCGTCCTCTGGACTCGTTAGAACCGGCCAGCCGGGGAACAGATGCGGGGCTGAAGGCTGTGTCCAGCGTGCCGGGACTGTTGAGGTGTGGTGTCAGAGTGCTGTGAGAATGGCATTTGCAGGCCAGGTGACCCAGAGAAGAAGGAAATAGCTCTTTTATTGTGAATACCGCAGCCTGAAGGGGGTGTGGCAAATTAAATAAATTCAACAAATGATTCTCCTTCCGGTCCTCCACCGGGGGACGGAGTGGTCTTACCAGCTCCGGAGCGAACGTCTTGGTCTCTGGGTCGGGCCTCTCGGGACCGTTTGGGAGCCTTCCGGGTCCTCGAAGGGGTCCGTGAGACGGGGGGTGTGTGCTTTCTGTGGGGCGCTTGATGGGGCCGAAAGCTCATTTCTTTAGGGGCTGAGAGCTGCGCCCGGGTTGAGGCAGAGCTGCACATTTCTTAGTTGCAGGAGGACACCCTCGGCGAGCAGACAAAGCGTGGCCCGTGGTGGCAGGTTTATGGCAGGGCAGGATGTGATATGGCCTCCGTCTGCTTCTTCACCGCGGAGAACTGCTGGGCGAAGTCCTCGACGGTGTTGCCGAAAAGGCTGAACTGGGAGACAAGTGCATCAAGGAAGCTTATCTTGTCCACTTCACGCATCTTGACCAAGTTCAGCCACAGATGACGTCCCTGAACCACGAGAGTGGCCATCGCCTGCCCGAGTGACCGCGCTGTGACCTTCGTGTCCCTGCGGGTGCGGATGAGCGAGAGGCACGGTGATGGGTGTAGAAGGGTGTCCTCCATGAACTCGTCAGCTCTTCATGCACTTCCGGGAAGAAAGAGACTGGGGGGGGTTTGGCTGTGAACGTACGGTTCCAGCCCAGCCCCACGCTGACGGCGGCCTGGGCAAGCATGTCGGACATCTGGGCGTCAGCCTCAGACTAGGCTTGCTGGCCTGAAGGCGGCAGCCCAGTCGAGTCATCTGCGTCAAACGCTGGACCGCTCTCCGATGCAGCGGCGAGCTTATCCGGCTCGGGGGGCTCAAGAGGATAGGCAGGCTGGCTGTGAGGTGAGCCACTGTTGCCTCGAGCCCGGACGGAAGTCAACGAGCGTGCCAGGGTGTGGGTGGTTCGCGGGGGCGTACCTGGCAGAACCGAGCCCGCTGCCATCCCCAGATCGCCTCCATTGCCAGGGGCGTCATCCTCGATCCTGTGGAAAGGTGTCGCTCCTTCGAGCCATGAGGGGGTGGCTGGAGTGGCGTTCCTTCTGAAGTAAAGCCGTGACCGCAGTGTTGCCATGGTCATGTTCTCGCAGTGAGAACATGAGCCATCCACAAACGCTGCCTCGGTGTGATCGCAGCCCAGACACACGAGACAGCGCCTGTGGCCGTCAGGGGCGGAGAGCACTCTACCGCATCCAGGAACTACACAGGGGCAGAAGGGCATCTTTATAAAGACGCATCCTTAAAAGGACATTCAACGCCAGCTGTGTATTTGTGCTTTTAGAGGAAATAACTCTTAGAGAAATAAGCTCTTTTAACTGCGCTGTTGAAGAGCCCAGGGGCAAAGCTGCACTGCCTTGCAGAGAAGGGAGAAAGCGTGTTGATCCAACAGCAATCGCACTCAGAGATGGGGGGAACAGTGTGTGACTCGCAGCTTGCTGCATACACAACCAGTCGGCTCCGAAGAATATTTCTGAATGAAACAGATGCATTTCCCTCCCTTTATGTAAATTCTGTCTGCCAATTTCTCATTGGCCTTTTCTCATAGATCAGAGATGCAAAAGGCGCTCAAGAGAGACCCCTAGTGTCGCTTTTTTGACACAACGTCGAAGTGATCAACAGACAGGGAACTGATATATTGATCTACCTCTAGTTTATACATTATTGCTAAAAATCAGTTTCTTTGTGTAGATTTTGAATGGGATTCCCTACTGTTGGCCTACTGTTGCCCTTTATATAAATATAGTTGACATTTTCTAAACTGTGCACATTAAGCTGTACAAATTACTGTATTTTCTAAGCCTAAATCTCTTTGTCTCTCTTTATCAATCTTCTGGTTTTGTTCACAGCTACCTTTAGACCGGTCACTCTGTCACTGTTCTTTGTGTTGTATTTTTTTCGGAGTTTTCTGTTTGTGCCATCTCTTCTATGTGGAGCATCGCTAGGACGCTTGGTGGCGAATGTCCTCAAAATGTAACATTTATACCCTTTTAATAGTCAAGTGGTTTTTATTGTCGTTTCAACCATATACAGTTAGTACAGTACATAGTGAAACGAGACAACGTTCCTCCAGGACCATGGTGCTACATAAAACAACATAGGACAAACACAGAACCACATGAGACTACACAGACTAAATAAAATACCTATATAAAGTGCATGTGCAAAAACGTGTACAAAAGTACGGGACAGTACAATAAATTTCTAACAATGAACATGACAATAGGCACAGTGATTGACAGTGCAGCGCCGACCAGTACACAGTAGTGCAAAAAAAAATGACAGTTACTAAATGCCAAATGTAAACATAACATACTAGGAGATAGTGTTCTATGCACATAGCGGTTATTGAGGTAGCAGACAGTTATAAAGTGGCAGTTATTAAAGTGCAACTCAGGACACGTGTGTGTCAAACCAGTCTCTGAGTATTGAGGAGTCTGATGGCTTGGGGGAAGAAGCTGTTACACAGTCTGGTCGTGAGGGTCCGAATGCTTCGGTACCTCTTGCCAGACGGCAGGAGGGTAAAGAGTTTGTGTGAGGGGGTGTGTGGGGTCCTCTACAATGCTGGTTGCTTAGCGGATGCAGTGTTTTATGTAAATGTCTTTGATGGAGGAAAGAGAGACCCCAATGATCTTCTCAGCTGTTCTCACTATCTTCTGCAGGGCTTTGCGGTAATAATGTAATAATAACCTGCTTTCTTGTGATTATAATTGGTATTGTTCCCTTAATTTGCTGTAAAATTCCCAATTCTTTTGAATGTTGCACTCGGGTGATTCTCACAAATCCTAAATAAAATAAATACAAAATAAGCCTACATTTATGACCAGTAAGGCATTCTTCATTATGACATTATTTTCAGAACACATTTTACCCAAATTTCTTACTACTGTAACACGCTGCAGAGGTTTTCGTTTTACTACTCTTATTATTTTCAGAATTAAGTCTCATTACTGCAACAGTAACTTTTTTTTACTCTATTATAGTCAAAAAAATATGCTGTTGTACAAAAAACATTTTATTACAATGAGCCACTACTTTGATGTGTAAACACAGTTTAACTTTAGACAAAAGAAATCTAGAACTCCTGCAAACTTGCCGCAAATTTGCCACTCGTTATTTTCACATGCAAATGAGCTTGTGATTTGCCGGAAATCTTTGCCAAAAGTTTTCAGCTCTTCATTTGTGTTTCTTGTTAATCATCTAATGATCTCTGCCTCCACGTTTGTCACGTTGTATGTGGGCTTGTTATAAATATAATTGCCTCCTCGTTTTTAATGATGATATATCACATTCCTTCAGAAAAAGTAAAAATCAAGTCAAATGTACTAGTAAAAACTACATCACAATCTCTGGGCCTAATAATGTTATTAAAAATGTTAATTAATAATTTGTGTAATTGCATAAATTTCCATATGCAAATATATTCGGGGACCTTTGATTGTAGCAGCTGCCTTCCTTGGAGGTGTGGTCAGAATGACCATCAGTCTGACGATCATCCTAATCGAATCTACAAATGAGATCACATATGGACTTCCCATCATGATTACGCTGATGATAGGAAAACAGACATGCATGTAATAACCAATAATATCTGAATTATGAATGATGATTAACCACTCCTTGGCAACCATTTAGAGCACCCTAGCAACCAAACATCATTAACTTCCATTCCAAATTGCTTAGATGGGTATTTCAGGATCAAAATATCGTAGAGACTTCATTGTTGGCTTGTATGACTCAGGACAGAAAGCGGCCTTCGTAGTATCACCCTGGCAACTGCTTAGAAACCACATGGGGTTACCTTAGCAACCAAGTAACAAATCACATATTTCTGCACCAGTAAATCGTAGATACTCCCAGATTGACTTATTTCACTCATGATAGCAAGGAACCTTGATAAGTATCAGTAGGATGAGTTGCTTTTATGCTGCTTTATGTGATTTTTGGAGCTTCAAAGTTCTGGCTACGATTCACTTGAAATTCGAGGACCAACAGAGCTGAGATATTCTTCTAAATATCTTAATTTGTGATCTGTAAAAGAAAGTCAGTCATATACATCTGGGATGGCATGAGGGTGCGTGATTGATGAGAGAATTTTCATTTGTGGGTGGACTATTAAATAAAATCTTCTGGCATTCAGTTAATCAGTTGATGATTAATAATGAAGTTCGTTATATGCATCCTTAGATGCTTTGTAAACAGTACTGAACTCGATTGGACAATTGTTGGCTTCATTTTCTTTTCCTCCTATCCGATTCATTAAAAATATATATAATTTTAGTTTTATAAATAAATGAATTCATAGGCATAATTACGAATTAACGTTTGTCTACTAAAAAACTAACAAGTTTCAATTTAAATCTTGAACCAGTAGAAGATTTTAAGTTTTGTGCCAGTTTGCAGCTTGTGCCTTTTATCTTTGTTTTTGTCTTGAAGTTCTCATTTCATGACATATTACTCTTCTTTCTGTCTTCCCCTTATTTTTCTTAGACTGACAGCTAGTGACATCATGGAGCCAATCTGACATATTTGTATCCTCACACTCGCATTCAGTCTCTGGTCTCAGCATCCTGAGGTCCACTATTTCCTTCCCTTTCCTCAGAGAGACAACGAGAGGGAGTTCATGAAGGGAAATATCCTCATAAGCAACAATATCAAATTCAAGGTATTAAATGTACCAGGGTTGAACTATATTAATGTAACCACAAGGTGGTGCAAAAGTCTACTGTTTTTATTCGCCTTGCTTGTGTTCAGTAGCACACATTTTTATTAGTGCTGTTGCTCAAGGCAAGCTTCACTTTTACTATAATTTATAAAAAATAATAAATTGTGCTAAAATCCTCTCTAAACACCTTAGTAACTACTCGCATCTTCAGAAAATGTAAATATCTAGTTTGTATTTTGTAAATTTATTCTCAAAAAAGGATATTTGCTGCGTGCTCAGTTTTCTTAATTAAAATTAACTGAATCTAAATCCTAGAATGATTTCTCACAATTTGATTTCATTGCATTCTATCCATTTGAGTTGGGACTACATGAATACTTTTTTCTGGTGTTAATGCTGTGTTGATGAATCTGGGCAGGGGATTTCCATTTCCCAGCATGCTTTGCATGGGACTGGATAGGGAGAACAAGTGTTGAAGTGTGTTTTATGCATTTTTGAGCTAGATAAGAATATTGGGAGATTTGTTAATGTTTAATGTTCTGTAATAGTGGTATTTAAAAAGAGTCTGTTCTGCTGGAGTTTGGGGTGGTTGTCGAAGAATGCCTCTTGTGTTTAGGTTGAGGATGGGGTTCACTTTCAAGTGATACTTGATTTGAGTGCAGCTTAGCTCTTTAAGCAGGTGCTATTAAATTGATAGTGCAACAGTTTCACTGTCCTTACACTTGCTCACCTGTCATATACTATTTATTACTAAAATAAATGAGGATGGGGTTAAATAAAATCTTAAAAGTCCTGAGAATTCTTATAGGAAATTTTTGCACTAAAATATGTAACTATTGCTCTTGTGGTGCGTAAAACATGCATATTATTTTTTTTACAGATATTTCAGTAAATTGTTCTTTTGACCATTTTTTTTCAATGAATTAGTCGAGACACAAATCAGCCTTAAAGGAATTTTCCTTGTTCAATACAAGTTCAGCTCAGTCAACCGCATTTGTGGAATAATATTGATTAGCACAAAAAGTTATTTGACTTATTTTATTTTAAAAAAAAAATTTTTTTTATAAAAGCACAAATTTGTGTTACAGGGAGGCATTTACAATGGAAGTTCATGGACACTTTTCAACTTTCACAGACTCACAGATCCTTCGATCGCATCTCGTCAACTTACTGATCCACGGCGTCTTCTATGTAAATATTCTGATCTTGCCCAAGGACACTTCGGCATGTGGAGGTGTGTGGACCGGGAATTGAACCGCCAACCTTGCGATTATTGGCCGACCCGCTCTACCACCTGATCCACAGCTGCTCCAAGAGACCTTCTTTTCTTTCCTCTCATCAAAAAATCTCTTTTGTATTTCTGTCATAAGCCTTCATCAATATGCAGTTTTTTTCTCCTCAGAAAGAGACTTTTCTCTTTTCTGCTGGCATAAGACCATGTGAGTGGGGGAAAATCGAATTCACCAATAATATTGTAGTCTGTAAGGGTGAGTTGGAGAGCACTTGCTCTGAAAAATGCTGCTATACAAAAAAATTATACAATCTGACATACAAATGTTAGTTCCGTGAACATTCAGCACACAAATTAAAATCACGTTATGTCCTAGCTGTAAAGGCTGTGATTTAATGAGATAAGTGTATAGTTTGCATGTGCTACACTCTTCAGAAGTCGGCTGCTTATAGAACTCATTGGCTCATACATGGAAAACACCATCAGAAGCATCACATGCTCTGTTTGTATCAGATGACAGCAAGCAGAGCGCTAATTCACTTTGCAGCACGAGGCACACAAATGACACTTTTAAAAAAAAAAAAACAGCAGCCTTTAGCTGTATAATAATTACTTTAGGTTAAATAGCACCAGCTTTTCCATGGTGAGAAGCTACCATCAAAAACACAGAAATGGAAAGGGCTTCACTACAAAATTAAAGCTAAATTTAAATGGATAGAAAAGTACAACAGAAATATACGAGTAATGTTTGGTTATGTAATATTCCATTTAATGCTACAACTGATGATAATAATACATCAATAGTTGTTTTATTATATTTAAACAGTATCTTAAATCTATGATGCTCTGTTATGCAGCACTTTATTTGACAAAAGAAACCCTTCAATGTTGTATACTGGATTGCGTTCAATTGAGATATAAAAGCACTTTATTTGGTAAAAAAAAATAAAAAATACAATATTGTTAAATTAATTGTTATATTTTAATTTGTTTAACATTTAAAATAATTAATTTATTTAGACAACATATTGATGACCAACAAAGCAAAACAGGTCTCGTATCTGCGAGTACCGAAAAGGAAGTATCGAAAATGAATTGCATGTTTTCATTTGTTTAACGTTTCATTTGTAATTGTTCTCCAAAAAAAATTTATTCTGACACGTTTCGGCAAATCAAATATCAGTGGATAAATTGAAGTCCACCCTACATTATTTTCGGCTGAATATTCTGTTTTACTCTTTACTTTTGAGTTCCCCGTCTGTCGCTCACTTCGACGTCGTGTAGAAGAAGCGACACTAGGGGTCTCTCTTGAGCGCCGAAAGATGCCTCTGATCTATGAAAAAAGGCCTATGAGAGTTGGCGAACAGTATTTACATACCCCGCCTCCGGCTACGGATATAAAGGCGAGGGAAATACGCTCGTTCATTCAGTAATTTTCTTCGGAGCCGATGGTCGTGTGTATGCTGCCAGCTGCGTGTAACACAACTGATCCTGCTGCTGATCCTCTGACGCTCTGCTGCTGTTGGATTTACGGTGCACTTCAGCGGCTTTTTCTCTTCTCTGCCGGCGTGCAGTTTGTCCCTGGGCGCTTCAACAGCGCAGAGTTAAAAGAGTTCCCCCTGCGCGCGGAAATCGCGACTCTTCTGGCCAAAGACGCGATAGAACCTGTGTCTCCAACCGAGATGAAGGGTTTCTACAGCCCTTCATCGTACCCAAGAAAAGCGGCGGCTTACGACCAATCTTGGACCTGCGAGTTCTCAACGGAGCGTTGCACAAACTCCCGTTCAAAATGCTCACGCAGAAGCACATCTTAACCTGCGTCCGGCATCTAGATTGGTTCGCAGCGATAGACCTGAAGGACGCATACTTCCACGTCTCCATCCTGCCCCGACACCGCCCCTACCTGCAGTTTGCGTTCGAGGGCCAGGCGTATCAGTACAAAGTCCTCCCCTTCGGCCTGTCTCTGTCCCCTCGTGTCTTCACGAAAGTCGCAGAGGGAGCTCTTGCCCCGCTCCGAGAAGCCGGCATCCGCATACTCAACTACCTCGACGACTGGCTCATCCTGGCCCACTCGCGAGAGTTACTATGCGCCCACAGAGACCAGGTGCTCAGGCACCTCAGCCGTCTGGGGCTTCAGGTCAACTGGGAAAAGAGCAAGCTCACTCCAGTTCAGAGCATCTCTTTTCTCGGGATGGAGTTAGACTCGGTCTCAATGTCGGCACGTCTCACCAATGAGCGTGCCCAGTCAGTGTTGAACTGCCTCGCCGCCTTCAGGCCAGGAACAGCTGTCCCCTTAAAACTTTTCCAGAGGCTCCTGGGGCATATGGCGTCCTCCGCGGCGGTCACGCCGCTGGGGTTAATGCATATGAGACCACTCCAACACTGGCTCCAGACCCGAGTCCTGAGACGAGCATGGCACCACGGCACGCACCGAGTAACAATCACCCCCACCTGCCGTCAAACATTCAACGCCTGGACAGACCTCCGTTTCTTACGGGCTGGAGTACCCCTACAGCAGGTGTCCAGGCGCGTCCTGGTCACGACCGACGAGATTGGGTTGGGGCGCCATTTGCAACGGACACGCAGCCTCAGGCCGTTGGAAAGGGGCCCAGCTGCATTGGCACATCAACTGCCTCGAGTTGTTGACCGTCCTTTTGGCCCTGCGGAAGTTTCTCCCGTTAATTCGGGACGAACATATCCTAGTCAGGTCGGACAGCACCACTGCGGTCGCGTACATAAATCGCCAAGGCGGCGTACGCTCCCGCCACATGTCACAACTCGCCCGTCGTCTCCTCCTTTGGAGCCAGCACCGACTCAAGTTGCTGCGTGCCACTCACATCCCCGGCAACCTCAATGTGATAGCGGACGCTCTGTCACGACAACGCTTGCCTGGCGGAGAGTGGAGTCTTCACCCCCACTCGGTTCAGCTGATTGGGAACGGTTCGGCAAGGCCCAGGTAGACCTGTTTGCCTCCCGAGAGACCTCCCACTACCCGCTCTGGTACGCCCGTTCAGAGGCTCCCCTCGGTGCAGATGCACTAGCACACAGCTGGCCGGTGGGGCTGCGCAAGTACGCATTCCCCCCAGTGAGCCTTCTTGCACAGGTGCTGTGCAAGGTCAGGGAGGACGAGGAGCAATTCACTCTCGTGGCTCCTTACTGGCCCACCCGGGCCTGGTTCTCGGACCTCGTACTCCTCGCGACAGCCCCTACCTGGCGAATTCCCCTGAGGAAGGACCTTCTTTCTCAGGGACGGGGCACGCTCTGGCATCCGCACCCAGACCTCTGGAACCTCCACATCTGGCCCCTGGACGGGATGTGGAAGATCTAGCTGGTCTACCACCCACGGTCGTAGCCATGATCAACCAAGCCAGAGCCCCTTCTACCAGGCAACTCTACGCCCTGAAGTGGCGTCTGTTCGTCAATTGGTGTTCTTCCCGGGCAGAAGACCCACAGAGGTGCGCAGTTAGGTCGGTGCTCCTGTTCCTACAGGAGAGGTTGGAGGGGAGGCTGTCCCCGTCCACCTTGAAGGTGTATGTTGCTGCTATCGCAGCTCACCACAACCCAGTAGATGGCAAGTCTCTGGGTAAGCACGACTTAATCGTCAGGTTCCTAAGAGGTGCCCGGAGGTTAAACCCCTCCTGGCCAAACCTGTTCCCCTCCTGGGATCTCTCGGTGGTCCTCGCCGGTCTTCAGAGATCCCCTTTCGAGCCGCTAGAATCAGCT
Organism: Moxostoma hubbsi; assembly: GCA_032164185.1. Lineage (NCBI taxonomy): Eukaryota > Metazoa > Chordata > Actinopteri > Cypriniformes > Catostomidae > Moxostoma > Moxostoma hubbsi. The sequence goes on from JAVLUX010000046.1 coordinate 7,377,785, forward strand.
GGACTCAGGGCCCTCTCTCTAAAAACGACCCTGCTGATCGTGCTCGCCTCCATCAAGAGGGAACTACTAACGACACTTGCCTGGAGTTCGGTCCGGCAGACACTCATGTGATCCTAAGACCTCGACCGGGCTATTTGCCCAAGGTTCCTACCATGCCCTTCAGAGATCAGGTAGTGAACCTACAAGCACTGCCCCGGGAGGAGGCAGACCCAGCCCTCTCACTACTGTGTCCGGTACGTGCCTTGCGTGCCTACCTGGAACGTACCCAGAGCTTCAGGCGCTCTGAGCAGCTCTTTGTCTGCTTTGGAGGACAGCAGAAAGGGAACGCTGTCTCCAAACAGAGGTTGTCTCACTGGGTGGTGGATGCCATTCAGTTGGCCTACCACACCCAGGCCATGCCACCCCCTTTACGGGTTCAAGCCCACTCTACTAGGAGCGTGGCATCCTCATGGGCACTGGCGAGGGGGACGTCCCTAGCAGACATTTGCAGAGCTGCGGGCTGGGCAGCGCCTAACACCTTTACGAGATTTTACAATCTCAGGGTTGAGTCAGTCTCATCCCGTGTTTTCTCAGGTCCGAGCCTGTAGAACTCGGTACACGTAGACGATCTGACCGGGTGAATCGCTTGTTCCAGCGCCATTTCCCTCTGCCAAGGCAAAACAGTGCGCTTCTTTCCCAGAGGACCTAGGTCCCTGGTTGATTCCTCCCTAGCCCTTTGGGCCCACAGCAGTTCAGCGGAGGAACTTGCTGGTCCAGTTCATTATGGGTACCCCAGGCTTACCCGTATTGGAATAGGTGCTCCACAGATCAGGCCTCCTACTGGACTCCTCCTGTCTGCACTTCCGCGGTACGGTCACCTTACGAGCTGACCCGCGTCTCCCTTAGGCAGTCCTTGGCTGCCCTCCGGTCACCACGTTGTAGCAACTCCCCCCTCCTCGAGGTTGGATCTATCACTGCGCCATTCTTCCCACATGTGACTCAAGAGGCCATCTGATGTATTCTGCCACCTCTACCTCCCCTTTCGGGTGGGTGTGGCCTCCGCAGGGTCTTTTCCCCCTAAAAGAATAGGAATTCGGGATAAGACCCTAAATGCGGTAAGGGCCCCGGCTGCTCTTGCTCTATGCCGAGAAAACAGAGAGAGAAAAGAGGCCCAGCCAGGCTTGGCCCGTTCCCTAGTTGGGAGCGTCACCTTGTTCCCCCCTAGGGTAACCAAAAGGATTCTGACGACTTTTTTGGGGCATTGGGGAAGAGTACGTGCAGCCTGAACACAGTTGGTCACTTGTGCACGTAGAAATACCTGCCCACTTCTGTGTAAGCACTACACGTACACGGCTCAGCGCATGGCGAGTTTTGAAGTGGACCCCTAGTGTCGCTTCTTCGACACAACGTCGAAGTGAGCGACAGACGGGGAACGTCTCGGTTAAGTATGTAACCTCCGTTCCCTGATGGAGGGAACGAGACGTCGTGTCTTCCCGGCCACGTCGCTGAGCCGAGCCGCTGAGGTGCCCGGAACACTCCCGGCTCCTCAGAAAAATCCTGAATGAACGAGCGTATTTCCCTCGCCTTTATATCCGTATCCGGAGGCGGGGTATGCAAATACTGTCCGCCAACTCTCATTGGCCTTTTTTCATAGATCAGAGGCATCTTTTGGCGCTCAAAAGAGACCCCTAGTGTCGCTTCTTCGACACGACGTCTTGTTCCCTCCATCAGGGAACGGAGGTTACATACGTAACCGAGACGTTTTGTGTAATTCTCATTATTCTCAAATGTGATATTCATAATACTTTAATTTCTGTAATATAGTATTTTTACAACTTTTTAACTCTTAAAATCAGCACAAACACTACGTATTGCTTTTTTTTTTATGCAACATATTTATTTATTTATTGTGATTATGGGGTTAAATACAACCCAGACATGTTCTTGGCTGATTTTGTGAGATTCCTCCTATTACTTGCAATTGATTGTATTAAAGCCTTAACATCAAATACTAGGAATATTAGTACCACATACTGTATGTGTATTTTTTTTAAGTTTAGTTTGATTTAAAAAACAAAAACAAAAACAAAAAAATATATATTGTTAGATTGTCTGTTGTGACCAGCCTAAATGTGTCTGTCTCTCTCTCTCTACTGTAAAGCGCCTTACAGCCACGACTCTCTCATTCAGAGATGACTGAAGACTACTCACAATTCCCTGACATGAATGATCTTGACTTTGCTCTTCTCAATCCACACATGATTGTGGTAATTATCTCTGACCTATCAAACTCTGCAGAAGAGTGACTGGATTCTCACTGCAGTTCATAACCTAGTGCTGGAGATGTCTGTTAGACATGGGTGACTCTTCAACTAGGGGCAAAACTTGTGCCCATTGATGTGCTCTCGTCACTTCTCATTTCTATCAGAACCCAATATAAACTTTTCTGGAAAAACTCAATTGATCTATCTGACCCCTTTTACACCTGGTATTAACACATCCATCTCAAATGCGTCTCCTGTGACCACTTGTGTTCTGATTTCGAGGGGAGGGTCTCTGATATAGTGATCGATGTATGCGTTCATGAATAAGTGTGTTACTGCATGATAATGAAGCGCAAAAAAAATTTAAAGACAAAGCGTGATACAATTTTTGCACAGTTGTGACATTTTGAGCAGAATTATTTATAATTTTAGTGGAGTACCTGTATTAACTAAGCTTCAGATCTGTGTCACTGCATGTTGATATCAGGTCTTGTGCATGTGTAAAACTTTATGCACTTTTCATATTGGCATCTGTATTGGGGGCATTGATATTTTTTTTTTTTGTTATAAAAAATATTACAAAATGTACACACAAAATATCAAATGAATTAAAAATATGGATAATTTCCATATGCAAAATAAAAAAGTGCAAAATAGAATTTCCCAGTCTTTAACACCTTTTCATTAAGCTATAATAGAGGTGAAGTTAAAGGGATAGTTCACCCCAAATTGAAAATTATCTCATTTACTCCCCTTCATGCCATCGCAATTATGTATGACTTTATTTCTTCTACAGAACACAAAAACATTTTTATAGAAGAATATCTCAACTCTGTAGGCCCATACAATGCAAATGAATGGCGACCAAAACTTTGATGGTCTAAAGGCGGCATAAAAGTAATCCATACGACTCCAGTGGTTAAGTCCATGTCTTGAAAAGTGATATGATAGGTGTGGGTGAGAAACAGATCAATAATTAAGTCCTTTTTTACTATAAATCTCTACTTTCACTTCCACGTTCTTTTGTTTTTTGACGATATACATTCCAGATGCATATCGCCACCTATTGGTCAGGGCTGGTCAATGATGGAGATTTATAGTAAAAAAGGACTTAAATATTAATCTGTTTCTCACCCACACCTATCATGTCACTTCTGAAGATATTGATTTAAATAATTGTGTTATTGGTGTGTGTTTGTACTTGAGAATGGCTCTTAATTGGTGTTAATTGGTTAACAGGAAGTGCTGAAGTGCTCTTGCTGTGAAGTGAGTGCTACAGTGAATGTTTGTTCAGTACTCTCTCTCAGACATAATTAGACTCATTACACTTAGCAGAAACTTGTTTCTTTCGCAGGATGTGACTCCTTACATGAACTCCTGTCTGTATACTGTCTCAACATATACATGCGTATCCCAAGTTTTCAACCTTTTAAGGACAATAGGGCTCAGACACTTGCCTGCAGTCAATGCAGTGGAGTTGTGCAAGTTTATATATATAAACATGTTACGAACGGTAATCTGAATTATTTTCTTTCTTTCACGGAACACATAATGAGATATTTGGTGCTGTCAAGTGACACAAAGCAACATAAAAGTATGATTTATGCACTATATTCCAAGTCTTCTGAAAAAATACAACAGCTTTCTGTGAGGAACAGGACAAAATTTAAGTTATAATTCACTGATAATCTTAAACTTAAATTTCAGCTTTTGTATGACTTCAGATGACTTGGAATATAGTGCACAAATCATACTTTTATGATACTTTTATGTTACACTGATAAGAACATAATACTAATGGCAGACAATTATCACCCCACTCCCCTCAAAAAAAGGTTACCAATAAGTCAATTGCATAGACTAAATCAGATCTGTGATACAAATTATGAATTTAATGTGCAGGCTAAACAACTCTGTAAAGGGGTTAAGAAGGGCAAGGAGGAGGCGAGAACCAGCTTGACAATATAAATAATAGTTTTATGATAAACATTAACAAACACATACAGGGCAGCTGCCCATAGTTTTCTCTCTCTCTCAAACTGCCGATCAGGTTGATTGGGTTCCGGGCGTGCCTCATTCTGGCCCGGCCCCGCCCTCCTCTGCGCTACACTCCTCCCTGTGTTGCCTCAGACCGGTGAGCCCCTGGCATGTTGTCCTCCCCCTCCTCTCTGGTGCCTCATCCCCTGGGAGGACACAGGAGGGGGAAAATAAAAACAGGCGAGGGACAGGCCAACACGGAGCGAGGGAGAGCGAGAGGAGAGAGAGAAAAGAGAAACTCACTCACTGGTTCTCTGATATGCCATCACGTGGTCCTTGATCTCTCCTCCACCGTCTCAGTAGGATGATATCCGCTCCTCCCCGGGCAGACCAGAGTCAAACCTCTGACCCCCAGCGGACAGAATGCCCGTCCGTGTTTCTGGCGGCACGTGGGAACACTCCTCCACCCCTGGCAGCGGCTCCATCGTTCCAGGCGGTCGGGGAGTCGATTCCCTCCTTCCCTCATGACATCAGTCTTCCATCAACCCCTCCGTGTTTCCGGCGACTAGCAGGACACTCTTCCGCCCCTGGCAGCAGCTCCATCGCTCCAGGCAGTCGGGGAGTCCGGTCCCTCCTCGCCTCGCAGACGGCGGCCGTTCCCCCCATCCGGGCAATCGGGGTATTCCTTACCCCGGTGGATGGCAGAGGCGCTCCCCTGTGTGGACGGCATAAGGACCCTACGACTAGCATCCCTCCACCCTCCCGGGTTTCGGCACAAATGTAAAGGGATTGCGGGAAAGGAGGAGGCGAGAGCCTGCTTGATAATATAAATAATAATTTAATGGTAAACTTAAACAAAAACACACAAACATAAACACATACAGGGTAGCTGCCCCACTCCACAGATTTCATATTAGCAAACTAAAGTTTTGGCTAGTTGTTTAGGACATCTACTTTGTGCATGACACAAGTAATTTTTCCAACAATTGTTTATTTGTCTGAGGTTACTGTGCCTTTAAGCATCTTAGAAAATTCCAGAAAATTATGTCAAGCCTTTAGCCAATTAGCTTCTGATAGGCTGATTGGGGTCAATTGGATGTGTACCTGTGAATGTATTTTAAGGCCTACATTCAAACTCAGTGCCTCTTTGATTGACATCATGGGAAAATCATAAGAAATCAGCCAAGACCTCAGAAAACAATTGTAGACCTCCACAAGTCTGGTTCATCATTGGGAGCAATTTCCAAACACCTGAAGGTACCATGTTCATCTGTACAAACAATAGTACTCAAGTATAAACACCATGGGACCACGCAGCCATCATACCCTCAGGAACGAGACACATTCTGTCTCCTAGAGATGAACATGGTTTGGTGCGAAAAGAGCAAATGAATCCCAGAACAACAGCAAAGGACCTTGTTAAGATACTGGAGGAAATGGGTGGACAAATATCTGTATCCACAATAAAACTAGTCAAGCATAACCTGAAAGGCTGCTCAGCAAAGAAGAAGCCACTGCTCCAAAACTGCCATAAAAAAGCCAGACTACAGTTTTCAAGTGCAAATGGGGACAAAATTATACTTTTTTTTTTTTTTTTTTTTGAGAAATTTCAACTGGTCTGATGAAACAAAAATTGAATTGTTTGGCCATAATGACCATCATTATGTTTGGAGGAATAAGGGTGAGGTTTGCAAGCCGAAGAACACCATCCCAACTGTGGAGCATGGGGGTGTCCGCATCATGTTGTGGGGGTGCTTTGCTGCAGGAGTGACTGGTGCACTTCACAAAATAGATGGTATCAAGATAAAGGAAAATTATGTGTATATATTGAAGCAACTTCTCAAGACATCAGCCAGGAAGATAAAGCTTGATCGCAAATGGATCTTCCAAATGACCCCAAGTATACCTCCAATGTTGTGACAATAAAGACAAGGTATTGGAGTGGCCATCACAAAGCCCTGACCTCAGTCCACTAGAAAATTTGTGGGCAGAACTGAGAATGCATATGTGAGCAAGGAGGCCTACAGACCTGACTCAGTTACACCAGTTATGTCTGGAGGAATGGGCCAAAATTCCAGCAAATTATTTTCAGAATCTTGTGGAATGCTACCCATAAAGTTTTACCCAAGTTAAACAATTTAAAGGCATTGTTACCAAATACTAACAAAGTGTATGTAAACTTCTGACCCACTGGGAATGTGATGAAAAAAATAAAAGTTGAAATAAATAATTCTCTCTACTATTATTCTGACATTACACATTCTTAAAATTAAGTAGTGATCCTAACTGACCTAAAACAAGAAAACATTCTACGAAATATCAGGAATAAAATACAAAGAGTTCACAAACAAAATTGTATACTATATGAACATGTATAACCTGCACAGCTAGAAATGTCATTAAAATGTTAAGATGTCCATGCCAGAAGATATATATTGGTAAATGTTCACGGCAATTTAAACTAAGAATTAACGAACATAAATCGAACATTAGATGACAAGATTTAACTTCCCCAGTAGCTAGAAATTTCATTGAAATGGGTCATAATATAAAACAGTTAGAATGCACATGGAAAGAGTTTGTTCAAGGATCCAGAAGAGGAGGAAATTAAAATTTAGAGTTGTTAAAACGTGAAGCCTTCTAGATCTATAAGATGTAGGCATTAGCCCTAATAATATAAATGAAGAATTAGATCTTTCATGTTTCTTCTAAAATTATTATACTAAGTAGTATTTTGGGGGTTTTGTGAATTGAATGTCATTTAAATGTAGCACAAGAAATAGTTCGTTCAAAATATTTGATCATAGATATCTTCTGATATGTACATTAATTACTTTTTTCTAAAAGTTAAGATCTATATTGATTTATGACAGTTATACCTGATGCTTCAATGTAGAGAGCTTACTTTTATTGATAATTCTCACCTTCATTGAATGTCTTGATTAAATGATAGAGAATACTTTATGCTTCTATATAAAATCTAATATGTCTATACTGATATTGTAGAGAATGGTATATATGTATAGAATTTACTCATACCTTATTTAATGTTATTGAATGTATTTTGTTAAAGTAAAGTGGCATTTCTAATGTGATATCATGTCATGTGGTTACAACAGGGTTTAAAATGGGAAAGGAGGATGCGGGAACCGGCTGAATGGTCAAAATAATATTTAAATGAAACAAAAAAGACACACAACACAAATGCACATAGGGCAGCTGCATGTGGCTCTCTCTCTCTCAAACTGCCGCATTCCGCTGGACCTATCCCTCTTCTCGGCTGATTAGCCCGATTGGGGTTCGGGCGTGCGTAGACACGGCCCACCCTCCTGCTCGTCACAGTGGTCTATATAAGAAAATGGGTTGATAGATATTGTCGAACACGCTGAGGAAGGCCTAGTACCGAAACATCTGTTTGTTCCCCCATGTGAATTAAAAAGAAGCAACTGAAAGCTTGTTTGCGGATCATAAATGTAATGTGTTGAGCAGTGTAATGTATAAAATTATGCAGATATGGGTCAGGAGCTATATATTATAATATTCACATCAATCATCAGAATGGGGAAAAAAATTTGATCTCCGTGACCATGTCATGATTGCTGGTGCCATATGGGCTGGTTTGAGTATTTCTGTAACTGCTGATCACGTACAACAGTCTCTTAGAGTGTAAAGGGAATGGTGCAAAAAACATACGAGTGAGCTAAAGTTCTGTGGGCGAAAATGGCTTGTTATTGACAGTCAACAGAGAATGGCCAGACTAGTTCAAGCTGACAGAAAGGCTACGGTAACTCAGATAACCCCTCTACTCAATTGTAGTGAGCAGAATAACATCTCAGAATGCACAACATGCCGAAACCTGAGGCTGCAGTGGGCCTACCATTTGTGTACCTCAACAGAAATCCAGATTTCTCAGACCATGCAATGTTTTTCCAATCATCTACTGTCCAGTTCTTGTGTGCCTATGCCCACTGCAGCCTCAGTTTCCTGTTCTTAGCTAAAAGTAGTGGTACTCAGAGGGGTCTTCTGCTGCTGTATCCCATCCGCCTCAGTGTTTGACGTGTTGTATGTTCAGAAATGCTTTTCTGCATAGAACTGTTGTAATGTGTGGTTATCTGGGTTACTGTAACCTTCCTGTCAGCTTGGACCAGTCTGGCCATTCTCCTCTGACATTAACAAGCCGTTTCCACCCTCAGAATTTCCGCTCGCTGTATGTTTTTTTTTGTTTTTTTGCACTGTTCTCTTTACACTCTAGAGACTGTTGTGCATGAAAATCCCAGGAGATCAGCAGTTACAGAAATACTCAAACCAGCCCGTCTGGCACCAACAATCATGCCACTGTCTAAATCACTGAGATCACATTTTTTCCTCATTCTGATGGTTGATGTGAACACTAACTGAAGTGCCTGACCCATATCTGCATGATTTTATACATTACACTGCGGCAACACGATTGACTGATTAGATAATCACATGAATAAATAGATGTACAGGTGTACCTAATAAAGTTTCCGATGAGTGTACGCGCGCGCACACACACACACACACACACACACACACACATACACACACACACACAAAATATATAAAGACCTATATGATGGACACAAGAAAATGTATCTGAGAAATAATGAGCTTTCTGTTGAAGTGTGTTATGACTAAAGAGTCGCTGCACCTGGTCTTCAGTCAGTCAAATTCACTGAAGAGTTCAGTGCTGGATTTCATTAATGTCTTCACGGCCGGGTGCCTGGAGTTTAACACACTCTGACACATGCATGCAAATCTCCTAATATAAGCTGATGTGTCGGACATGGGCCATTTCAGTCAAGATCTGATTGTCACTAAGGAAACAAGCCTCATAAATCGCTAATCATTGCACTCCTTAAAACTAGAGTAAATTATTTTCACAGTTGTTGTTACTACGTCATTCATTCAGGTCACCAGACTATTCTCATGGTCCAGGATTAAATATTTCTGTGAATGTATACATACTCACCTGCATACATAATATTTCACAGAGTTGAGATGACCATTTTTTATTGACAGTGCCTCAACTGACATTAAACAACCTGACATGAAGTGATGGCTCGAGGTTAGTTACTGTTGTTATGTTATGACAGCCAACAATAGCACAAGTTGAGCCTGAAATACATTTTTACTCCAAAAAATAAAAATTAAATGGTTGTTGTTATCTGTCTGGATCACTCGTTTTGGTAGTTTTTCCATTGCGTCTCAAAACCAGAAACATAAAACAGGCAATTAGAATCATCATGACGCCAACCAGTGGTTGCTCAGTGGCTTCCACTGAAGACGATGTATCTGGCGAAATTTTATAGAAAAGAGGTCACACAACTTTTGTAGGATTATATCCTAAACGGAGAATACTTCTTGAACTTCAAATGAAAAGGTAGCTTATCCTGTGTAGTTTACTTGTGAACAAACCATTTAATTGATCATTTATTTTTAACATGTGTAATGCATTTCCTCCCCCATTAATGGTACGAGATATACTATATATCGTGATAAATATCATAATCGACCAATATGAAAAAAATATTATGATTATATTTTTGGCCTTATCGCCTACCCCCGAAATAGTGATTGAGAAAACAAGTGAGCATTTTCAGTCACAGTTGCCATAAAGAAGAGCAAAGATGAAGACGCATTTCTGTTTGGCTGCATTCTCGAAGTTAACCACAGTCGCCCTAGACCTCGCTACATTATGTGCGCTAATCCTAGGCTATTGTGTGGCAACAAGATAGAAATCCTCTTTTAATATCCTTTAAAAAATGTTTGCCAGTTTGAATCAGAACTGAGTCCCTCCTCTAAATTCACTCCCCCGACACGTATAGGGTTATAAGTGCACTCAAAAATATTTCAGTTACGTTATGCTGATGCCTAGTGTCAGCATTACACAAAACCAAAAACTCGCAGTTGCCAATGCCATTGTAGAAATGTGCTATTTGCTGTCAGCCATGATCAATTTAAAAGTATACATTTAAAGAATTCAATTACAGGGAACTGTCGAGATAAAGGGAGTAATAGTGCGAAACATTTGAGTCTGTGGTGTCTGCCATATCAAATCCAGTGTTCATTTTAACATTAAACATTTAAAAAAAAATGGTCACCTCAAGAAACGTTATGACACAAGTTTGACATCAGCTATGTCAAATGCCATTGGCTCTTGCATGTCTTGTTACCGATGGTGACATACTTTTGACCACAATTTTATAGACAAAGGGAATGCGATTTTCATGGGAAATATTTTCAGTAAGTTTCACTTTGTTCCCCACACAAGCTATCTTTTGGTTTGGAAAATATTTATAATGCTTTTTCGTCCTTTTTTTAAAGAAATTGTTTTATCTGCTTGTTATTTATTTTATTTTGTGGAAAATGTGTTAGGTTTAGGCGTAGGTGTGGGGTTAGGTGCTCGAAAATATCTATATATAATACTGTAATGTATCTTAAAATTATTTTGACTAAATTTATCTGCCTGTTATGTCTTATATTGTTGTGAAGTGGTTAGGTTTCAATGTTGGGTTAAGGGATTTAAAATATTGATATAATTGTATAATGTAACTAATATTGTGGTTAAACATGTGCATTAATATCAGAAGACAGTGACGCCTCCATTGAGACTGCCCTGGGCTTACCTGCCTCATCGGTAAGTAGATGCGGAAGGCTGCTTTTGTATTCTATATTGTGACTCACTGGGCTTTTCAACAGACATCAGTATTTTTTAACGCCTTGGTAGTGAGAATGGATTGCTATACATAATTCTGAAGAGATAGATCCAACAATCTCAGAATTTCTTGCACCGATTACAGTTCAGGCATGAAACTCTACGTGGCACAAGCTGAAGTCAAAATTCTGATGATCTGTTAGCTAATTGGCTCGCGTGGTGTAACGGATACTTCCTTTGATGTAATCATGTAGCCAATGAACTTGTGAACTCTCTTTGTCCAACATTAAAATTGCTCAGTTTTGCAGAAAAGAAAAATAGTTTATTTTTTTTCTAAAAACCCTCCTCCTCCCCTGCCCCAGTTGTCTAGATCTGTTACATGGGGATTTATTTGTATGTCTATTTGTGCAGCAGCATGTCCACATGCTTGCACAGAATGTCTGTGTATGTTCAGTAGCATGTCTCCGTACTAGCTCTGCAGCAGCAGCATAGCAGATCTAATACACCAAAACAAAATCTTATCAGCATGATGTACCCACGTTGACATGCTGAATCTTTCCAAGAGTTGCCCTGACTGAAATAGATTTGCATATATCTGAATATTTTGGAATAAAATTAAAATATAGCCTGTTCCCAGAATTATAATCAGCAACAGTTTCATATTTTCTAATCGTTTCGTCTTTGTGTCAGATTTTCAAATATTTTTTTCTTCAACTTTTGTAAGGTCAGTGCTAGTTGGTAACTCTTTAATGATGGATTTTATGAAATCTCTCAATCTCTCCCCCAGTCAGACTCCACTCTCACTCCATCACACCTCTAGAAAATCCTTTTAGATTTCACTGGGTGAACAATCCTGTCCTCCAAATTGCTACTAAATTAAGATGTGTCATAAGTAGTGCAACATGTTAGTTTATAAGAAATTATAAAAAAGTGGAACATTATCTACCTCCTGAGGGTCATTTTGCATATGGTCATACATCATATCTGTCATTTTACCTCTCAGTTCAGTGGATTAACCCGCTGTCTAACACCAATCCTCACCTTCACCTCTGACAAGAGTGTTCACCGGAACAGCGTTTTGAGCTGCTATGGACGGCTCTAGTCTAATTATGAGGATATGAGGTTATCAGTCAATCTCTTGTCACTTTTCTCACCTGGACTAATGCTAGGCTAGACCAACGAAATCAGTCTTTGACAGTCTATTAGAATTTGATGAGATTGGAGTGCTTCACTCCAGAGTGTAAAACCAAGGTTTCTAATGAGAGCCGTTGACAGTGGCCGTGATCAAAAACGGAGGCATTATTCATGTAATCAGAAGAGTCCTGCTGCGCTTATGTAATAGGATTAAGGTTGACATGGTAGTCGTTTTTTTAAGGGTTAGGCCAGGTGTTGAAAAGCTCAGGAGTAATAACCACCTGCAGCTGTTCCACCCATTATAGTATAGTAATGATGTGTCCTCTAATGACTCTGATAATGGCCATTAGAAAAGATTGTGTGGGTGGTAAATGAGTCACTATGTAGATGACTAGACGTTAGTGAACTTTTGAAAAAATACAAAACTAGTAATAATAAGAAACACAACGAATCTGATTTAAAAGAAAGATTTTATTAACTTTACATTTATCAGTTCTGATTAATAGGCCTTCAATATACTTCAATAAGTGTTACAAAGTATTGTTTTTTAAAATAGCACAATCTTTTCACAATTGCTTAAATCTCATCAAAAGAACAAGCTACACACCAGACAAAGTATCTCACAAAAGCTTGTAAATTCATGCAGAATAAATAAAACATGAATAGTACACGTTATATGTCACATACGTATATGGATAGTTCATTTGGATAGACTTTACATTAAAATTACACAATGGAAAATGTATGTCTTAGATACTGTAACTGATCACCATTTCTTTACAGTTTTATACAACTTTTAATCACCTTTTTACCTTCACTAGTTCATTTTAAATGGTCTAGTGGTATGACAAATACATTTTTAAAAGTACAAATATTCCATATAGTTTTTCAATGAACATGAGGTCATAAAAGCAGAATCAGCAATGCACTTTAAAACAGTTTTAGATGGAATATAGTATGTCACACCACAGGTCATGTCAATTTTTCCCAAAGATATCTAATGTCAACAACCCATAATAATAGTTTCATTCACATCTTAAATATCTTAATTAGCACTCAAATTACAACTGCTAGTACACTATAAATACATCAATAAACCAATCTAAAAGCAAGCCATAAAGTAAAATAAAGCATATTTCACAAGTTGCAATATATTGATGAGAATATTGATGGGAAATTGTTTGTGTAATTTCCACATCTTACATTAATAAAAAAATAGCAATAATTGCATATGCTCAAGACTGAAATGCAGAGTTGTATTTTAACATGCCACTATGATTATTTAGCAAAATAATTTAGATATCACAGATACATATAGTTTTTTATGCACTTAGTATTTTTAATGTCACGTCCCTCTGCTGCTAACCTTTTTTAGAGTTGCACCCGAGGGTGCTGGAAGACCCTATACGGTCCAGTCTCCCCCCAAAACAGCCAGAGAGACTTTTACTCCGGGTGGACATGAGAAGATCTATGAGACGATTTCTCTGTGTATCAAATCCATCTGCAGTGTTTGTGTCCTCTGCTGGAGGGGCCTCTTCCTCTCGGTCTCTGTCCCAGGACGTGGAAGCAGGGCTCTGCTCCAGTACGGAGTTGCTGTCTTCATAATCGACGGATCTCTCAGAAGTCTCCTCTGCGGCCAGGGCCTCCTCAAACTGCTGCAGCAGGCTCTGGAGAGGAGATGCATCGTTAACCGAATTGTGTATTACCTATAACATATACTGATCCAATGGTCCAAAACTGATTAACGATAGATTTTTGTGCCCTTACTATTCTTTGTAAGCTAAAAATAATCAACATGACTCATCAATTGTGTTAAAAATGGCTAGTTCCCCTGTTTAGCCCTTTAGAAAAGAGCTGCACAAAATAACACTTATCTAAATGCCCAGTTAATAAATTGTCTTGATTTAGTCTTGATAGAGATTTTGTGCTTTCCGTTTAAACCTGAAAATTTGAAAGGGGCTTTTAAAAAATGTAAAACTAAGTTATGAATCGGTCATGATTTATTTAATTGCATATATCTACACACTCTCCCGGCAAAATCTTAAGGATTCATGCAACTTCTAAATTTGGCTAATTCGTATGATATCGTACGACTGCATGTATGAATTCGTATGACTTTCATTACAGCCAATGGCGCCGCTGGACATCGTTTCCATCTATTACGTGACAATTACTTGGTTCTGTTACACACAACCGCTTCCTATCATGTTTACACAATCTACTGATCGGTTAGGTATAGAGAAGGGGTTTGTGTAAGGGCGTAATATTAATAAGCATGTCCTTAACGCCTAGTGTGTGAAACTCACGCTTACATCCGCATTAGACATCCGGACATTTGCACATGATGAAATGGTACAAATTTACACAAACTAACTCATACAAAATCATACAAAATAGCCAACTTGTAAAATTTGTACGAATTTTCATGAGACTGGATTGGATATATCAACATTTGCTGAGAAAGGCTCTTAAGTAAAAACAATACAAAATAAATAATACATATTTCTTAAAATTATTTGAAATATAGTAAGTAGGGCCTATGATATATATATAATCCAGATATTCAGATCGAAATATTTAGCATTATTGTGGGAGATTGCATTGATTAGCAACACAAAAAGTGGCTTATGAAGTTATATATATTGTTTATTTTATTCCCAAATCATTGAACATGAGTATATGGTCTACAGCAATTCAATTTGCAATTGAGTTCGTCAGTCTTTCCTGTTCTCGCAGGACATATTCTTGCATTCTGATTGCACTATTTTTAATTGCCCGTCTATGTGCGTCAGACGGACACTTATGGAGCATCTCACTGGTTTTTAGAGTTTTGCTGTATTTTTAGTATGCTGTGTTAATGTAATAGTTGCATTTTGAGATGCATTCTGCTATGACTTGAGATTTGTTGAATCGTGCTTACAACCCTCTGTTGACACGGGTTGTAAAAACACAAAGTCGCATGTACTTCAAACTGGAATTGACCCCAAGTTAGAAAAATATGTACCTTTTATTATGTTATTCACATAAAGGTTGGGTGCAGTGGCGTAGCAAAGGGTGGACCCAAATTAGACCCAGGTCCACCCAGAATATTAGAGATTATTCTTTGACTTCAAATATAATGTATATATATAAAATAGTTTTAAAAATGCAGAAATTCCGATTTCTGGAAAGAGCTGTTTGAATGTGCGACTTCTCTGTTGTTCAGGAAATTTTGTTTAAAAAAAATACAAATAAATGTGGACGAAAACCATCAATTTTTATTGAGGCCCACCAAAAGTAATTTCCTTGCCATGCCCTTGGTCAGGGAGTATTATCAATTAAACATGTTAAATCAACAGCCATAGTTATGACGTGAAATTAAGAAGAAATAAAAAGATTCTGTACTTTTTCCTAGGTCGGTTATCAAAAGTAAGCAAGTTTGTGAAGTGACCATGCAAACCCCAAAAAAGATCAGATTCTTTGCTTCTGTTAAAGCATGTATGATGCTCATTTGGAAATGCTCAAATCATGCTGTATAACATGCATTAATCAAAACAAAAAGAGTGACATACCACATATTAAAACATTCTGGAATTCATGTTAATTTTTCCCACTGTACCTTTAGTTTGGCGATGTTGCTGGCCGAGCCGTGTCTACTCAACACATGCGCCTGTACATCCATCTGTTGCAGGATCAGTAGTCCTGTGAGAATTAGTCCTCTGATCATCTCTGGGTTCCTCTGGATGCTGGTTCTTACCCTCTGAACTGGCCGTCTGCCTGACTCGCTCTTATATAGGGACAGTCGACTGTCAACGACTCATCCATTGTAAACTGTGTGAAGTGCATTCCAACACCTCATCTCTGATAAGACTTGTGGAGCAGATTTCCTTTTAAGTGGCTGTTTGCTGCAGTGTGAGGTGCCATTCTGGAGAACTCCTGATATGCTTCTGGTAACTCGGACACAAACAGAGTGACCTCAGTTTTGAGGGTGCCACGCAGACGTGGCATGCATTACCAGGAATGCATCCGCTATGTGCACGAGTGTCTCGCATTGTTCCAGCATCACCTAAGAACTGATACAAACTACAATTAAGTATACCATAAGGGGTTAAAGCAGTGAATGATCTATATATAGGCCACTGCTGTTGCTTGAAAAGATGACCGATTGGACTGATGGAACATGAGGGAAGTAAAGAGTACTTCTGAGACTACCCTAGTGTTAGAAATGTTTTTTAGTTTTTAGAGCCAGTTTCCTTCATTAACTAAGTACCATCTAGTCACCACAATATACATTTTTGCAGTACTGAACAAACCAAGAAGTGCTGACTAGAGCTGACTCAGTGCTGACTAGAACCAAGAAATATGATCATATTAGCCCCATTTTATCATCGTTACATTGGCTACCTCTTAAATTCTGTATTAATTTAAAAATTCTGTTAGCTACATACAAAGCTTTGAATGGTCTAGCTCTGCAATACTTAAGTGAAATTCTACGACGCTATATTCCGTCACGTTCATTATGATTACAAAATTCTGACCTGTTAATAGTTCCTAGAATATCAAAATCCACAAAAGGAGGTAGATCCTTTTCATATTTGGCTACTAAACTATGGAATATCTCCCTAACACTGTTCAAGATGCAGACACACTCACTCAGTTTAAGTCTAGACTAAAGACTCATCTATTTAGCCAGGCATACACCTAATTTATCCTCCAACCCACAATTAGGCTGATTTAGTTGGGTCTGCTGGAACCAGAAACCAGAAACATTGATCATGATCTATAACTGCAATAAATTTAATGGCATCTATGCTAATATTATTTTATTTGTTTCCCAGTCTCAACCTCGGGACTCCTATCCTGAGGTCACCAGAACCGGCAGGATCCAGCACCATTCCTGCTTTGTGTTGGACTCCACTGCTACAGGTCACTGAATGATGATGACTAAATACAGCTGGTGCCAGCCAAACATCACTTCACTCTATTACAATGGACTTCAGAGGATGAACTGATGCCAACTCCAACCATAAGACATGGGATATTTCATATGCCATTGCCGGAACCTTGTATTTAGGATAGACCCCACCGAAATTACTGGCCAGGTTGAACTGCGATGCACCTCACTGATCTCTGCCTGCATCACCTCGGTCAAATGATGGAATACATCGACTATCAATTAATTGCCAACAAAACCCTTCATCAGCCAATTAACAAGGACAATTGCATCAGTGTGAACTTCTGCAGTTAATCCAGGATGGACTTCAAAGACATCAGTCATTAATCTTGCAGTTCAAACACAATCAATGTTTAAACACTGTCCCTTAACACTTTTTTTTTTATTTTAAACCATGACTTGCACTATACATAAGTAATATTGCCATTATATTCATGATGTTAGCCAGATGGGAACTGGCCCCCACAGTGAGTCTGGATTCTCCCAAGGTTATTTTCTTGGGAGATTTGTGTTCCTTGCCACAGTTGTCTTCGGCTTTTTCACTGGCGTTATAAATACAATTATTATTTAATTACTTATTTTTAAACACAATTCACAATCGTATTTTATGTAATTATACAATGATGACTCATCGACATTATAGATATTACAGTTTTATCGTCTGTTAATGCATGATTTTCTGTGAAGCTGCCTTGAAACAATGTGAAAGGCGCTATACAAATAAAATTGACTTGCCCACTTTTTGAAGGTCTCTGTCTCCTCTCGGAATCGACCGCATTTTTACTCGGACTTGTCTCGGTCTCATACAAACTGGTCAAGACCACAACTGCGGTGATATCACTAAATTGCCTGTGCATTGTCTGATTTATTTGTTAACATCATTACTGTGATTGGATGTAAAACTTCCTGCTTCAAATGCAAACAATAATTTGACTCATTTATAATTTTAAATTTCTGTGACAGTTAACGGCTGTCACCACTCTCCACCCCCTTCACATGCACTCCAAGAAAGTGAATGCAAGAGACAGTCTGAGAGATGTCAGACACAGAAGCTGTTATACAATTTGGTTACCTAAACCAGTATTTTCCAACCACTGTGCCCACTAGTGTGCCATGAAAGATTGTCAGGTGTATCATGGAAAATTATTAAATCCCTCAAAATAAATAAATAATGTTAGAGATGGTAGAAGAAGATTTAAAGTTGCCAATTCAGTATATCTTCCATTACAAAGTATTTTATGCAACCAGTTTAAATATTTTGTCAATCATAACATTATGAAAGCACATCTCCCACCCCTCATCCTCACAACGTTCTATAGAGGGACTATTGAGAGCATCCTGAGCAGCTGCATCACTGCCTGGTTTGGGACTTGCACCGGTTCGGATCGCACAGCCCTGCAGAGGATAGTGAGCACAGCTGAGAAGATCATCAGGATCTCGCTTCCCTCCATCAAAGACATTTACAAAAAAAACTGCATCCGCAAAGCAACCAGCATTGTGGAGGACCCCGCACACCCCTCACACAAACTCTTCACCCTCCAGCCGTCTGGCAAGAGGTACCGAAGCATTTGGGCCCTCATGGCCAAATTGTGTAACAGCTTCTTCCCCCAAGCCAACAGACTCCTCAATACTCAGAGACTGGACTGACACACACACACACGTGTCCTGAGTTGCACTTTAATAACTGCCACTTTATAACTGTCTGCTACCTCAATAACTGCTATGTGCATAGAACACTATCTCATAGTATGTCATGTTTACATTTGGCATTTAGTAACAGTCATCTTTTTGCACTACTGTGTACTGGTCGGCGCTGCACTGTCTATCACTGTGCCTATTGTCCTGTTCATTGTTAGAAATGTATTGTACTGTCCCGTACTTTTGCACACGTTTTTGCCCGTGCACTTTATATAGGTATTTTATATAGGTATGTTATTTAGTCTGTGTAGTCTCATGTGATTCTGTGTTTGTCCTATGTTGTTTTACGTAGCACCATGGTCCTGGAGGAACGTTGTCTCGTTTTACTGTGTACTGTACTAACTGTATATGGTTGAACGACAATAAAAACTACTTGACTTGTTCTAGCAAAATCTAGTCTGAACTGCTGAATGGAGGCCGGGCGGCTGATGTCGGGTCCTAGTGCCAGCCGGATCCAACCTCTGTCAGTGTGTCTTATGTGGGGTTTTTCTCTCTGTCGACTTTGTTTCTGGAAAATACAGAAAATAAATGTATAAAAAAAATGTTGTTGCTTTGCCATTCGAACAAATTGGAAAAGACACAAATTTGTTGTTTTTTCATTATCCAATTAGCACTCTTGGCATCTGTGACCTCAATTTACAGTGTACCTATGTTACTTGTTTTTTTTGCATAGACGAGTTTCAAACATTAGGGTTTCACGCTACCAAGACAGACAGAAATCATGGACAAGTTCTTGAAAAGCAAAACTATCGACGAAGGTTATGTGGGATAGTGGTGTGCCATGGGATTTAATAGTAAAAAGTGTGCCGGGGCAGAAAAAAGGTTGGGAAACACTGACCTAAACCGCAAAGAATTCATCTGCAAAAAAACGTCCAAAAGAAAACACACAGCAGTATGTAAATTCTGCAATGCAATGCTTACCAAGACGGCTGTAACCATGTCAAACTTTTATCGGCACTTAGAAAGGAAGCATAAAGAAAGGTACTCTAGCTAGCTAACCTTAGCAATCTGCCTCTTGCTGCATTCCATTCAACTTGGAAAGAGAATATATTGTTTAAGAAAAGACAGAGAAAAGTGAAGACTTAAGTATTGAATAATTGTTTGATATATTCTGTACTTAATGTAAGCGCAGCATAGTTCTAGCGGGAAAACTAACAGCTGTACATCATCGCACCATTAGCTGGTTAATTCCCAGCCAATCACATGTAAGCCATTGCTTTATAAGTCTGCTCACAATCTATCACATTGCTGTTTCAGTGTGCTAACGCAGCAACCTCCACCACCCCACCACCACCAGTTAAGTCCCGTCCTGCATGGGGGTAGGCTCCTCGCCCCTGCCTCCTATCTCTGGCAGGATATGATGGTTCCGAGTACAACAACTTCGGACCACCAGACGGGGGCTACGCCAAAGAGAGACATTACTTTTCTGTTTTAGATTCATCAAATAAATGTCATCTTCAGTTTCACACAAGTCTGCAAGTCTTCCTGATAGATAGAGGTTTCTGGGGGAAGAGTCATCTAGAACATATGATGTGATGCTTGCACAGAAATATTATTGTATTAGGTGGATGGTAAAACTTGGAAAAGGAGTGTTGAATAAAGATTGTTAGGTTGATTTCAGCTCATTGGTGTTTCTTTGTATTTGTTTACTCACAGAAAACAAAAGACAATTAATCTCTGCAATGCCTTTTGATTATTTTATCAAGGCATTTCTCATGGTACACTGACACACACACACATATATATATATATATATATATATATATATATATATATATATATATATATATATAGCAATAAAAGAGGTGAATGAAGAGGAATCTTGATTTGTTTTCTGTGTGTGTTTTTATGGGAATGTGAATTTTTTTAGATCAATTTGAGGATTGCCAATGGTTTGATGTTCCGCATTATTTCGTGTGTCATGCAGTGTAGGACATGCATTGGTCTGGTCTTGGCCTTGACTCTGTCTCACCCTGCCTTGGTCTTGGTCTCAACCCTTCAAAGTCTTGGTCTTGTCTTGGTCTCGATACTCTCTGATCTTGACTTGGTCAAGGTTTAGGTGGTCTTGATTACAACACTCACACAGGAAGTCGGCATGCTGTTTTCGAGAGTTCCAAAGACCTAGGATCGCTACATTATGCCAACACACTGGCAAGCGGCATCTCCTATAGTACAGTGTATTTACCTTCCATTGTCGTGTGACTGGAAGCATGTTGTGTCAGCTGTTTGGGAGACCCACCTTCGGATCTGACATTGAAAGCTAGTTGAATTTGCATTATCATTGACGAGTGTGATTTGGAGGTTGAATTTTTCCTTCTAACTTAAAAATTTTACTCAACTGATGGTTAGGTTTAGGTTTGGGGTTTGAGTTCGGGGGACAGTTTATTAACTATGTATTCCTCTTCACTAAACCACTGCCTGTGCAGTTGAAAACGACTCACATTTGGGACCAATGGCGTAACTTGAATCTTACAGGCCCCAGTGCAAAAAACTGTCAGGCCCCCTGCTAGGGGGACCTTGGTAGTTTTTCCACACTTGTTGGGACCACGGTATTCCTTTTGATTCCTTTTGGTCCACCGTTGGGGGTGTCTTCTTACCTGGCCTCTAGGGTGGCTGCCCACCCTGCCCTCTGTGTAGTTATGCCCCTATTTGGGACCCCTTTGTGGACATGAAGCTCACACGTCCCCATACATCCAACAACACTTATCGCTTTGGCCACTGGGGCAGTGTTTTTTTTGTTAGCACAGTCCAAATTCAGCTAAAGAAAAGTCAACCACCTGTTTCTGATTTTACTGTGAGATGTTCATACAGTAGATGTTCATACCCAAGTGCACAACTGTAGTTTCAGCTTTGGGCACAAGAAGCTCGGAAATTCACAAAGCACTGACCAATTTTAGCAAACAAAAGGTCTGACCTCCTGATGTCGATTTTCCAGTGAGATCGATCTGGTTTTTGAACATATGAAAAAAAAACAATTCAGTGTCACACTGTAAATTGTTTAAAGAAGTTTTAAGGTCAGAGGCATAAAACATTTGCCGTTTCAGTCCCAAATGGTGGTGATAGTCATTGATAGTTAGTAGAGTTAGTTCCAATAGAGTTCAACCACTAGGTTTAATAGGCTTATAGCAATATGTTTAGTGACTCTTGTCACCAAACACCTTGTTACAATGCAATGTGTTATATTTATGGTAAAATACCAGCAGCTGTGATTGACAGAAATTCACAGTACAAATTACCATGACCATGTTTCAGGCATTCAGGGGTGTCATTTTGGTGCCTGTACATTTTACTGTTCACTTCCATTTATATTTATACATGATATTTACTTAATATACCAACCTACTGGAACTACAAAATAAAATGTAATGTTAAACACCTTAGTAACAACAGAAGGCCACATAATGTTCACAATAAATTTCACATTAACTAAGCTACATAATATATATATATATATAATATAACACCCTAATTTACATAACTGATATAAAAATAAGAAGAAACATAACTATATCCATAAAATATAATGAAATGTTATTGGTCATACAGGGAATACATTTTACTGTTAATTATGTGGTAAAATCATGCAGATAACATATAAAACAACACCACAACTTTTGCTGTATTTTACTGTGAAATTACACATATTTTCTTAATGACATTAAATATGTCAAACAATTTACACCAACTCATTCCATAGTCAGATTTTTGGACTATGTAGTCAACTTTGATTTTTCAAAGAAATGTAACTGGAGGTACTATATAAATGGCATAAATTATGATTTTGGAAGGATTTAACAATTTTGACTTTTTCACTGCAATATTTTGCAACTTCACAAATATCCAAAATATCAGCCAACAGAATTTGTAAACATGTCATTATTATTATTATTTTATATCACATTACTACATGCTATATACATACGCATTAGTTAACACCTTTCAAAATATATTTGCTCATTTACATTTCTGATATTTAATTTTATATTTGCTCATGCAGTATAGCAAAAGATAATAGCCATGTTTCAAAATAGATAGAAATGCCTGATTTTAGATTTTACTTCTTACATAATATGACTGGTAATTATTTTTCCTTGGCATTGTTTGTGCCATTTTTATACTAAAACATATAAGCACACACTAATGTATACACATAGTCCTATGAATGTCTAGATATAGACCAATATAATATAAGTGCGTATAGGCTAAATATAAAAATATGTTAATGTATATAATATATATATGTGTATAGATATGTATATAATACATATGTATTTTAATGTAGCACGGTTTCTTTTTGATTAAAGGAAAGGACAAATATTTGCCTGTTTACCTGCCCCAGTGTCGCTGTCCATGGTGCTGAAACATTAATGTAGTATTGATAATGCTATCCAGTGGAGGAATAATTTTAAACTTGTACTGGGCCTTCCCCAGCACTGCACATGTTGGATGTCTCTCTTATTTCACCAGAATTAACTCATCAGTTGATTATGATGTATTCATTTCAATGACTTGAACTGGTTGTATCAACTAAGTGAGACAACCTATGTGCTATGCAGGAGGCTTCAATAAGTGTTTGAAAAACCCAGGTGTAGAGAAACTAAGGCTCTTAAATGATTTCTAAGTGTCAAGAATGTAGGCCTGTTCAGTGTAGACCATCAATATTATTACATTTAAGCCTATATATGAACTCTTTTGATTAAAGTTTAGACATTAAAGGTGCAAAAAAAACAAAACAAAAAAAAAAACATGTTCAAAACAATGGCAGGTGTAAACATTTAATATTATTTAAGCAGGAATTTACATCTGGTTTGATTTACAATTAATTAAATTAAAGATGCATATAAACATATATTTCGAATATTTAACAATTTAATAAATAGACATATCTCAATAAATATGCATAGTTAAAGAAAATGTTGGAGTCTTTCCCAGAGAATGACGCAGAAGTCTCGTTAAGACATCACTTCCTTTTAGGACCTGAAAAAAGAAAGAAACGCATGTGTAAATCGGTGAATCTTAAAATGTAACATACATCTCATTGACTCCCCTTGGCTCATAAGCAAACGCATTCATAAAAGTAGCAATAGGCCTAGGTTTAATTCGTGTCAAATAAAATAAATACATAAATGAATAAAAACTTTGCCTGTTCCCATAATATTAATGGTTGCTTGTTGACAAATAATAATAATAATAATAATAATAATAATAACTTACTTGACCGAATAGTATTACATCCCAGTGACGACATTGACCCGATTCTGTCCAGTCTACGCCCGAAACACCCGGAGTATTTCTTGGAGTCCTGTCGGACTGTCTTCAAGTCCCGAGCAGACAGATACTCTCTCATGTCACTTTTGGTTTGAGGATGAAGGAGGGTTTCTTCTTCCACCTGTGAAAGTCTTCGGTCTTGAGATGAAGCAGGAATGGACTCTTCAAGTCGCTGTAGAAGAAGCTGAAAGGGCCGCAAATGGGTTATTATTGTGACCTACAGTCATGCATTTTTTTAGAGACATTGTCCACATGAAGTCCAAAATCAGACTTACCTTTAAGACATCCATGTCATCTGTGGTTAAGGCTGTGTTTTGTAGAGGGAATGCGCCCATGAGCTGAACAGTTAAGAGTAAGCAGAGGCCAGCTAGAGGAATGTCAAACGATTTCATGTTTCCTGTTCTCTGTTCGATGCTTCTCAATGTCGTATTTCTCGTGGTTGTCTGTGTAATCTCTCAGTGGAGACTCAAGCTCTTTTATACCTAAAAGTTTGACACGCCAGTAATGTGGGGAATGACTGCTGCATTCCAACACCTCTTTCTGATAAAGCTCGCTGTCGGAAATGATTCCTTTTAAAGCTTATAGACGAAGACCAAATGAGCCATACATATAGCCTGTGACCGTAACTCTATCATTTGACTTCCCTGAAATTATTCATATCAAGATTTGCACTGTTGAGTGTGTAACTTACATTACTAAGTCATGAGGGAACGCTTTACAGATGAATAGTTCACATAGTCCTATTAAAATATGATAATATATGGCAATGCGTGTATCAAAGTCGAATGACGAATCTGACAATCGAACGTAAACTTGAACTAATGATCTGTTATCATTAAGCTATGCAATGTAAAAATAAACGTGTTATGTTATTATTGATATTTCAAGGAGAATTAACAACTTCAATCTGCTAATTTAAGTTGATTTAACAAGTGGATCCTTTAGCATTTATGTAACCAATTCGTTGCAAAAATAATAAATACTTACAATAAACATTATTCAAGTGCAAGCCCCTGTCCAGCTTGTTTATTAGGGGAAATGAAGTAGTCAGTAGCTTCTGCCTGAAACATTTCTGGGATTTGGTAGTAGCTATGCAGTATGTTGCATTTCTTCATTTTTACTTTTGATAAAGGTTAGAGACACCCTAAGTTTTCACAAAGGTCTGATATTATATTAGTGCAAAGAAAAGTAACTTTTTAAAAAGTGTCCCACATTGCCCATTCACCATATCAGCCATACTATATATTCAGGATTTATCATTTTATATTCAGATTTATATTTATATATTTGGACTTACAACTATATTTTCAGGATTTAGAACTACATTCAAGATTTACATTTAAATATTTCCTGTTAGGGAATGACGAACTTGTTCGTGTTTGCATGCTAGGCATTCATTTATTGATCATGTGTTTAAACCCTGCTTGAAAATAGCAATTCTATAGGTTTCCACTACAAATACCATTATGAGGGTAGTGTGTTTTGAGCCATATTAGGATTTAAGGGTTTGTATAGTTTTTAATTACATATGAATTAAATGTTATAATATAAGCCAACACATAACCAGACCCAGTGTTTTAGTTTTTTCAGCAGGGAAGTTGAAGAATAACAAATTGATATCAAATATTAGATTTTTATGTATATGATATGTGGGATATTTGGATTGTTAAAATGGATTAAAACAAAATTTAAATACAAAAAGTCTAAGTTTATTGCTTGTCTTGCAATAACGACCATTCTCAATCGTATATTGCATCTAACACCAATGTACACTAAGATGTTTATTCAAGAAATGTGGAGGCGGATTTGATCATTAACAGAAAATGAAATGGATAATTTACTTACGTGCTTGTGCAATTGTTCCCAAACCTGTTATTTGATCTAAACAAAATCAAGTTGGGACTTAAAAAAATAAGAGAAAACGTAGATCTTGGTGGGTAGTTTATTATTTTTCCTTTATGCTATTTGGCATAGGGAAATGATAGATAGATAGATAGATAGATAGATAGATAGATAGATAGATAGATAGATAGATAGATAGATAGATAGATAGATAGATAGATAGATAGATAGATAGATAGATAGATAGATAGATAGATAGATAGATAGATAGATAGATAGATAGATAGATAGATAGATAGATAGATGGATGGATGGGTGGGTGGATGGATGGGTGGGTGGGTGGGTGGTCGGACAGACAGACAGACAGACAGACAGACAGACAGAAAGAAAGAACTTGTTCTGTACTCTTGAAGGTTCAGTGTATCTGGTCAGTGCCTGGCTGATCAGCTTAACAACTTTTAAGTGCCCCTTTTAGTAGAGAAGTTTCATTTAAATGAATGCAATATATAACTGTGGTGGTGTACCCTTAGAAGTATCTTTCTCTTAGATCTTGATTATCAGACTACTCTACACTTCAAAAAATGCTTTCCCAAAAATGTTACTTTATGTGTTATGTACATCACTGTTTAGTTCAAATATATTATATAATGTGTAAGCATAAACCAGACCAAACCATTTACATGACGTAATCTTTAAGAGTCAGATAGAAACACTAGTTTTATTATTATTAATTTTTATTTGCCCGTTGTTGTTTTTTTCTTTTTTTTCTTTTTTCTTTGCTTGACTATCTTACCCATATTCAAAATATCTGATCTTACCAAGAGCTATTTATGAAGTCTGTAATGATCCAAGTGGTCACACAAGTGTGGACTAATTTGTGTGCAACAGATCCCTCGAGAGGGTTTGATTCATTGATTCAAGATCGATGAAATTCAATCATAATAATAAACTTAATGAATGCAATTAAACTGATTAGACATGGTGCATGGGGACCACGCTGACAATAATTTCATTTTAAGGCATAATCATAAACAGTTAAGCATGTTAAATAGTCACAATACAATTTTCTCACTTTAATTTTAGACCAAGTTGATACAGAAGTTATGCAATATATATATATATATATATATATATATATATATATATATATATATATATATATATATATATATAGCAGCAATACACATTCTCTATAACACAAGTTAATTAAGAGACGACATAAATAAATACAGTACACCAGTACAAAGCAGCAGTCATGGTATTTTCAATAAACTATATACAGTTCTAAATCTCGAATAAATAATGACCAACAACAGATATAACCTGAACACAAATCTGCGGTAAACAGTTAACACTTCTTTTTAGGACAAATAGGTGCTTGCCCGAATATTTCAAGTAAGGAAATCGTAGTGCCTATATATAACATCCCAACCTGCAAAAAGTGGCATGACATTAAGTAATAAGATTTGACGTAATTTATTTCAAAAATGCGTTTAAACTTTTTTCCTGTGTTCATCTCCGAGAATACTTGCTGCTTAACACCCGAGCCCGCTAAAAGACCCGATTCTCTCGAGTCTGACCCCAAAGCAGCTTCGCAGTCCGCCTTTCTTGAATCGACTCCACGAGCGCTTGGATGTAGATAGTATGTCTCCTAGGAGACGCTCAAACGCGCTATCTTTTCCCGCCAGCGCTGAGTTTCGCGCGTCTGACTCCCAGAGATGCTCCGCTGGTTCGCCCAGCTCGTTCTTCCCGGATTTTGCGTCTTTTTGCCCCATCACCGACTCTTCTGATTCCACCAATGCTGTCATCAGTTCTTCATCTAACAACTGCTTAAGATTCTGTTGTAAAATATATACATTATAGTGAAAGTGTCTACTAAACTATTTAGGGCGAGATTAAAAGTTTAAGGACTCACCTGTAAACTGGAAATTGGTTTGGCCCCGACCAAGTTTAAAAGTAGAAGCGAAGACACGCAGAAAATGTACATGTTGGTGATCATTATGTTTGTATTGCTGCAGGACAGCACTCGTCAGCGGTAGTTGTGTGCGTCTCCGTTAACCCTCAGCCGTGTCCAGGTGCGCTCTTATATTTAGCTGATTTCGTCACGGACACCCAAGAAAACGACACACCAAACTATACGGGGAGGGCTCTTTGTTTTCATCAAAATTCCCACCTCTTTGACATTGTACCTCTAATTCAATATTTAGATACTGCACATGATAATGGATCAAGAAAATGGTGCAGTGCATAGTGATAAAGAGGTGTAATGTAGTTATTGTTTCTATTTAGTGATTTGGGAGAAAATAAAATATGTATTTTATAATATAGAAAATGTATTGTACCTCAGGTCCCCTTTAGCCCCGTGTACCCTACACTATGGCCTTACACTGATTCCACTCCAGTGTACTAAGCTCTACCGAAACAAATCAAGAACATTTTTTTTTTTTTTTAATTTTTATTATTATTATTTGTTTCTTTAAAGGAATATTCTGGGTTCAATACAAGATGAGCTCAATCGACAGTATTGGTTACATAATGTTGACAACCACAAAAAAAATAAAAATAAAATAAAATTAGACTCGTTTTAAAAAAGCAACAAAAAAAAGCACTTTAATTCTGTTAAAGTGGGTATTATTTGAGCTGCAAAGTTGTTTAAATTGCCTTTTTACAGTCATTTTAGGGTGACCTCATCATGGCAAAGAAGATTTAAACTGGATATAGGTTTAGCAAGTGATTTTATCACATTAAAAGACAATTGCACACATATTGTATACATCTTGTGGCTATACTTTTGGAATAGTGAGCATTTTGACGTTTACTGATTGGCCCCATTCACTTTCATTGTACGTGCCTCATCCCTGCTCAGTCAATCTCCACTTTAACTTTCACATTCTTGTGTTTTTGGTGATTCACATTCTTCATGCAAATCGCCCCCTACTGGGCATGGAGAAGAATTTATATCAACAAAGGACTCAAATATTGATCTGTTTCTCATCCACACCTATTAGATCACTTCTGAAGACATTGTTTTAACCACTGGAGTCATATGGATTACTTCTTATGTGACTTATGTGATTTCTGAAATGTCAACATTTTGGCACCCATTCGCTTGCATTGTATGGACCTACAGAGCTGAAATATTCTTCTAAAAATCTTTATTTGTTTTCTGCAGAAGAAAGAAAGTCATACACATCTGGGATTGCATGAGGATGAGTAAATGATGAGAGCATTTTCATTTTGGGGTAAATTATCCCTTTGATGTTTTGTGCCTCTAGTGCAAAGCTTAGAAATTGCAAGGCAATTTACCTGATGAAATAAGTTCTGACAAATTTAGCTTCACAGATACCAGCCTATGTTTGCTGTTTGATGTTTAAAGGTGCAAACACCTTTAAAAGGGTCCGAAATTAACACCCGCCAAGTGCCAAATGCAGGTAAAAAATAAAATTAAATAAATTTAAACATATTCTAGTTTTGTCGTCTGTAGGCCAACAGTACAGTAATAAAGGTGTTTACATAAAACGGCTCTTGTAGTCAGCTTATAGTCAGTTTGTAAGCAGCATGCAGTCTGAGGATTGTGTCCATGAATCACTGAAAAGTGGCTGGGGCCCCGGACAAACCGATTGTAATGGTGTAATCCGAATGTGTGTAAAATTCTGTCTTTTCTACGAACATTGAAGATAAAGGGATCTGCCAATATCCCTTTGTCAAATCCAGTGTCGAATAAAAGCGAGCTGCACCAAACCGATCGAGCAGTTCATAAATCTGAGGCTGTGGGTATGCATCAAATTTAGACACCGCATTGACTTTTCTATAATCCACAGAGAACCGGTCCGAGCCGTCACACTTAGGAACCAGAACCACCAGCCTGGCCCAGTCACTGTGGGATTCTTCTATTATCCCCATATCTAGCATGGCCTATAATTCTTCCCATACTACTTCTTTTTTGTGCTCAGGTAATTGGTAGGGACGACTGCGTACCACTACCAATGGGGTCATTTCGATATGGTGTTCTATGAGATTGGTATGACCGGGGAGAGGCGAGAACATGTCACAGAACTCTCCTTGCAACCTGGCAACCTCCGTGACTTGGGATAGTGAGTGGTGGTCTCCACAAGTGATCGGGTGACTCGATCAGTGGCTTTTAAGTTCACCTCCACCCAAAGCTCCTCCCTCTCTGGAACCACCTCTCTCCATGGTTTTAGGAGGTTGAGGTGGTAAATCTGATATGCTCCACCTCTATCCGCTGTTTCACCTCATAATCAATTTCCCCAAATCGCCATGTGACCTCAAAGGGTCCTTGCCACTTGGCGACTAATTTAGAGCTCAATGTTGGAGCAATATAAGGACTTTACCTCGCGGTGAAGATTCCCGTAGTCGAGTACCCCATTACGTAGGCGGCTCTGAAGTTCTTGAGCCTGGAGAAAATTCTCCTGTGTTAACTGCCCCAGTTTGTGTAGTTTTGCTGTCAGTTGAAAAACTTATTGAATTTAGTTTTTGCTGTTTGAAGGTCCCTCCTTTCAACTTTCTCATAGGACGACAAGCATGCTGCATGGTCAGTGGCCATACAATAATTCAAATGGGGACAACACTATGAACCTCTTGAACTACAAATAATAGGGGCTTGAGCCACTTGTCCCAATTCTGAGCATCATCGTGCATAAGCTGTCCATTTGTGGGTGGTAAACGCTGGTCCAAACCTATTTAATCTCCAAAATTCCTACAGTTCACACAGTGTGCATGACATGAACGAAGTGCCCTGATCAGTGAGGATTTCTTTTGGAATCCCCACTAGGGAGATCATTCTGAAGCATGCCTCCACAACACTTCGTGTTAAGATGTTGCGCAGAGGCACTGCTTACGGATATCACGTTGCGTAGTCCACCAGAATCAACACAAAACAATGCCCGCGTGCTGTCCATTATAATGGCCCGATGAGGTCCATACCAATTCTATCGAAGGGGACCTCAATTAAGGGAAGGACACTCTTGACACTCTTGAGATGGCTGGCGGATTCCCCAGCTAACATTCACAGCATGCTGCATACCACCTGCGGACATCCCCGTGAATGCCTGGCCAGTAGACACAGGCCATTAGACTGTATCATTAGTTTCAGTGTTTTTCCTGCCTTAAGTGACCTGCCATCGGATTATAATGAGCTGTCTGGAATAACATTTCCTGACGGCTCTTCAGTACTAACAATTGGGTTATATCCTCCTTTGCCTGAGTGTCCTGCATCACTCGATGCAACCAAACCATGATAATCAAAAAATATGGCTATGAGAGTGCAATGTCCAGCTGGAGTCATTGACCATCAATTACTCTCACCTGGTCGAAGTCATGCCTAAGGGTCTCGTCTGGCATCTGCTCCAGAGGGAAATCCCCTGCAGGGAATCCTATAAGTGCTGGGGAACCTGAGACTTCCCCCTCCCTTACGTCCTCCTGACGTGGAGCTGATGTAGATGGCCCTGGCACCACCTCACAAGCCAGCGAATTGCACACCACACACCAATACACTTGTTACAGAACATATCCACACATATTCCCCTCTATAAAGTTGTAAATGCCGGCCAATTCGTACCCAAGATTAGTGGATGGGAGAGGGGAGAGAGAGAGAAGAAGAGAGAGAGCAACACTGGTCGGTGGTATTGGACCCATTCCGCTGTCCCTTTCGGTAGCTGGGTAATAAATTGTTCCAGTACCACCAAATCAAGTACCTCCTCTGTGTCACAATTTTCAGCCAGCAGCCACCATTGGCAGGTGTCATGGATCTGTCAAGTGAATGCGAACAGGCGGCCAAGCTTGCCAAGCGTCAGTGAGCAGAAAGGTTAGCAATGTTGCTCTGGGCTTTGGCTGACCCATTGCATGATGGCTCTTTTCAGGTCTTTGTACACCAGGAGGTAGGACACAGGAAGCAGTTGGGCTTCCCCGGTCAACAGCGGCAGGAGGCGGGCCGCCCACTGAGTGCTGGGCCAGTTCCATGCTCCAGCCATCCACTCAAAGAGTTCAAGGAATGCTTCCGCATCGTCCTGAGGTCTCATCTTCACAAGCTTGAGGTGTGGCATGGCCATAGGTGGGCCCAGGGTCATGGATGAAGACCCCTCCTGGTGTATTAAGCTTCATAGCAGCTGCCGGTCCTCCACTTTAGCCTGGAAGAGTTCCTGGAACTGATGCTCCTGTTCCAAACACAGCTCAAGCAGAACCTGATGTTGGGCTTGGTGGATGCCAGCAAGGGTCTTGATTACTTCGGCCAGCAGCGAGGACTCATTTATTCCTCCTAATTCCCGGGTTTCGGCACCACTGTGACAGATCTGTAGCTCTCTTGTGAAGTAGGAAGCATGGGCCAGGTAAATATTCCATGTAATTCTTTATTACAAACACTTTTCAGCATACATTAAGGCACCTCAATCCTTCATACTGTGACATACCAAATAATATTATCTACTCAGATACCTTGTTTTTGAAGGCATCATACAGTAGATGTATTCCTTGCTGTCAATTCTTTGCACACTGTATTGCGGTTGGTGGTCATAATTAAAATGCTGTCTGATGGAGCAGTTGACGAATTATATATATAATGTATTTACATACACTACCGTTTAAAAGTTTAGGTTCACTAACTCATTCTTTCTTTCTTTTTTTCACATTTTAGAATAATAGTAAAGTCATCAAAACTATTAAATAACAAACATAAATATGGGAATTATGTTGTGACTAAAATAATCCAAATAAATCAAAACTGTGTTATATTTTAGCATCCTCAATGTGGCCACACTTTGCCTAGTATTTGCAGATATGTACTCTTGACATTTTCTCAACCAACTTCATGAGGTATCACCCTGGGATACTTTTTAAACAGTTTTGAAGGAGTTCACATCTATATGCTGGGCCCTTAGTGGCTGTTTTTATTAATTACTCGGTCCAAGTAATCAATTTCAAAAACCTTTTTTTATTTATAAAATTTTAGCTTTGTAATTAAATAAATGAATATGTTGGCACAATTATATTTTTGTCTTCAAAACTAATGTCATACATTTAAGCATCGCCTTCAGATCAAAACATTTTTAAGATCATGAGAAACATTTCAGGCAAGTGACCCCAAACATTTAATGGTAGCGTATATATTTCAACATTTAATTCAATTTCTACTGAGCAATAAGCATTGTAGCCATTCAATGTTCAACTGGTTATGTATAAACATAGTCCTACATTTGTTCTGCATCATTAGATGCCACATTATATTGCCTTGTATGCTGGATACAAACTTTTGTTTTTTTCAGAGTGGCCTTCATACATAAGCACATAAGTCTGTTTAGTCATTAACTGTGCAGCTAGGCAGCTCTTAGGTTGACAGCCATTCTCTTTCTCCTTCTCTCCTTGAGGCCATTTTGAGGGGTGGTAGAAGGATGGGTAGTAATGGTTAAGGATCTAGCCTTTCAATGCAAAATATTAGATGTTTGAACCTATAAGGATCCAAGAAAACCAGAAAAATACTACAAGAGGTTGTTTGAAAAGTGAACGATATTTTTTTAAAGCTTCAAACAATGGAAAGAACTATACAGTACATTCGGTCTCCAGCTTATTTCTTGCATGAGGATGGCTGGTTGTGTGACCACATTTATTTGTTTAAAAGTTTAGAAACACCATTGCATTTTTATGTTTGTTAAAGAAACTGACCATTTTATTCACTGAGCATGCTTTAAATTGATTTAAATGCTGAAAATGAAAAACTGCATCCCATGCTTTCTGCAGCACAACCCAAAGATGCCTAAAAGTAGTTGGTGAATAGGCCTAGTGAAATGCAGTGGTACAGTTGCACTACATGAACACACAATTTATATGGATATTGTATAATTAAAGGAATACGATTCATATTTGTTATATTATTGTTTGATTATTAGGAATGTCATAAAATATAGATACATTGATTATTGATCGGTACGTTATGTTCTCTATGCTTTTTTGAGGCATCAATATATATCAACATTAGCTGACATTTAAATACGAAGCTTAATTTGTGTGCTTTACAATTCACTTTCAGTTTCGGAATTCCGTGTAACGTTGTCTGGCATAAAAGCTTTGGGAACCAAAAATGTAGTGATATAACATTTACTGTACTCAATACTGATGGACGTGTTGATGCTGTACATGTGGAAATATAAAGTTGTGAATATAGTCACCATACACACAAATGTTTGGAAGGTTTTTTCACTTCTTCAAGAATAAAGAGTGACGTTGATTAGTAAGCAGGCTATTGTATGAAACTGGTGAAAATACACAAACTGGACGATTAGAAATGGAGATGTTTCTTATGCCATTTCTCTGTATGTAGCCTTGAATAGGTTTCATTCAAGCTGTCAAACCACAAAAAGACATACTTGTAATTGAAAATATATTGTGAAGGCTAAATGAAAGATACATGTACACAAGCCACAGTATCATCCAGT
The DNA here is from genome assembly GCA_032164185.1 of Moxostoma hubbsi. Lineage (NCBI taxonomy): Eukaryota > Metazoa > Chordata > Actinopteri > Cypriniformes > Catostomidae > Moxostoma > Moxostoma hubbsi. The sequence goes on from JAVLUX010000046.1 coordinate 7,412,003, forward strand.
GATGTCTAGAGTAAATAATCTGTCTTTTTATAATGATTTGGGTCAAATTTAATGGAAAATTATGCGAGAAAATTATGCGAGTTTTGAACAGCTCACAAAGTCATAGCTGGGCGATGCAGACAGATGCTTAGTGGCGGAGGCGGTGCGCATACCTATATAGAAAATGATTGTTTTTACTTTTAGAATGCACCATGTCATCCACCAGTACCCTTCACTTGTGTGACCCTTCACTTTCGGTGAAGTTACCCTGCCGCTTACATTTCACTTTTTAAGTTATGTTGAAAAATATGTATGAAGAGACTAAAACTATCGTGCAATGATTAGCCTTATTTATATTGAAATATTGCTAATCATCTGAAAAACTCTGATTATCGATGTGTGAAAAAGTCATAAATCCCAGCCTATTGATTATATTAATGCTTTGAACGTATGTGTAAAGTGACCATTGTGTGTCCCATATTAAGTAATCTTCCCTATATCAGATGAACAGATAAGAATTAACGTCTGTTATGACAATATACAAGTATTTGAGTAAGCTATGTGTTTTAATATTTATCTGTGCATTAGTTTGAGCTGCAATAAGTACCATGTAATATTCTCAAATGAAACCATCTTTTAATGATAAATGCTTTGGGACTCACAGTCCTGATTTTACTTACAGCCCAAGTTGCACACGTTATTTTGTAATGTTTAGGTATCCTAATTGTAATACTAATACTGTAATGTAATACTGTAATCCTAAATTGAGAAGCAAAGGGAAATAAAGTAATGGCACTGCAGATAGCAACTCTAAAGCACTTGTAGTTACTCACTGTAAAGCATGAGCATAAGACAAAATGCAGTAATGGAGTCTCATGAAGCTTTTTTAGACTTTCACATTATTCATATTTTCATATTAATCAAGCATTGAGCTGCTGTCTACAAGACCTGTAGGAAAAGAGTGACCATATGGAACAAGGCACATGCTTAGGTCTGCAAGGTGCAAAAAATGGATGCAGAGGAAACTGGGACATGAAGGGGTATTTGACAGGAGGCATGGGTTGAGGGCTATGAAACATGGCCAACTGGTACATTTGGGCATAAAGGTACGACTCAGGCTGAGCAGCCATGGCAGTGGTTGAGATGGGTGCAGAAGTAGAATCTGGGCTCAAGTTGAAAGGAAACATTGGGTGCCAGCCTGGCTGGTGTGGTGCTCCACTGTGATAACTATGGTGGAAGTAATATGGATCAAACATTGGCATGAGATAATGAGGGAACATGGGCTTTTGGATTACAGGATCATAACGAGCAGTTGTAGCTATAGTAGTCGTAGTTAAGGGTGGAGGAGCTTGGGTAGTAGGCACAGGTTCTGGATGAAAATTGAGAAAATGCCACCATGGTTTCCAATCGGGAAAGGGTAAAATGGTGGTTGAGGAGTGCCAAAAGGGTCTTGGACAGTAACTGGGGCTGTAGGGGCAACAGAGTTGCTGTAGGGGGTGCAGGGGCAGTTGTTGGCAGTGTCAAAGGACAAGTGAGTCAATTCTCGGTCACCATACAGTATAGCAAGTTGCCTGTCAGTATCCTGGAGGAAGACAAGAACATTAAAAAAAGACTTGCATAATGCAAATAAATACAGATGGGATGACAAGAGCGATCTCAATTTAGTGAGTTTACCTTAATTTCCCAACAGCTTCCTGTGATCGGTGCAGTGACAACCACTGTGCCACCAGTACAATCCAAAGTGAACCACATTTAGAGTACATCAGAAGCAGAGGCTTCCACGTTCCACCAACTACAGAAGAAAAAGAGGGGTTCAAGATGGACTTTAATAAACTAAATTTTCAAGACTACGGTAACCGTTAAATGTAATCGCCATAATAAATTCCAACCCCCCCCAAAAACACAACACATATCAGCAGTAGACAGCAACTCCACAGGCTGCTGAACAGTGAGTTAAACCATGGCAATTCCTGATTTCCATTACATCACATTGTTTTTATTACAGTCTTCCATATTTAATATGAGCAGCTCTTCACTTGAGCAAGCAGAGTTCACTGAGCATGCTCTTTCCCTAATGAGAAGCCAATGGGGCTAATTAAGGTTTTAATGGCATGATGCATGGCAGCCTCTTCCAAATGTTATTTATCTGCAAAAGATAAATTATTTTTTAGAAGATTCGAAATATATAACAAATGTGTTGCCTAGAAAACCAGTAAACTGCAGGTTGTCATTAGACAATTCAGTGTGTAGATGTTTGCTTTTGAAAGCTACTCATTTACACTTTGAAACGTTTGAACATATTAATTTTTGTTTCAAAATGTTGTAGCCATGTACATGTATCATTACGCTTGCAGAGGGAAAGATATCTTCCAGATGGCTTCGACCTGTTTTCTTAATAGCTGTGGTAGATGCCGATGGCCGCTAAAATGCTAATCAGTCCCTGTTTGCCTTCATACTGAGCTCCAGTGGAGAGCTATTGAGAGATCATCAGTCATGCCCCCACCACCTGTCCTCCTCATGCTGGGTGTAAACCAGCCTCAGGGCTTCATTGGTTTGAGCTAGGCCACCACTGCTCTCTTGATGTTCGACCAAAACCTGTATAGCCCACGGTTATGTTAGAAGGATGAGATGCATTTTAAGTCCCCCAACATGCCCCCCTACCCACACCATCCACTTTTCTTGCCCTAAAACCCAACTGTATATTCTACATCATTTACTGCAGCTGCTCATATACATCAGATCTGAAATTACTGTTCACAGCAGTGACTAAAAGTAAAGGGAGGGTTTACCCAAAATTAACAATTCTCCAATAATTTACTCTCCCTCATATCGCTTCAAACTTGTATTACTTTCTTCTGCTTACCACAAATAAAGGTATTTTGATGGATGTGTGGTGTTTTTGTCTATACAATGCAAGTCAATGGGGTCCAAAACTTCCAAGCTCCAAAAATGCGGCATAAATAATAACTACTTTAATGGTTTAATCCGTCTTCTGAAGTGACACGATCGCTTTGGGTGAGAAACTCACCAAAATTTAAGTCCTTATTCATTATAAAAATAAAAAAAAACATTTGGACCCCCACTGACTTGCATTGTAAGGACAAAAACACCTCATACATCCTTCCAAAGAAGAATGAAATTAGGGTGAATAAATGGCAACCACCTAAAACACCAACGCATCATGCTGGCAGTGTTGTGGAGTAGCTAACTACAAGTAGCAATGCTACTAACTTAACTACATTTTTAAATAGCTTGACAGTAGCTCATCTGCTTTTGAAACAGTGTAGTTGTTCAAGTAGCAAATTACTTTTTCCAGTAAGTAGCATTGTAGAGTGACTAAACACTACATCATGTTTTGGTCAGATTATGACAAATAACTTTCTTTATTGCATAGAAGCCAAACTTCTAATCATCTGATGAACTTGAAGCATATTCTGGCTGGAGCTCAGAATCAGGCAGCATCTTTATTCTTCTTCTTTTGTAATTGCAGATCACAAACTAATATAGTGCATTACCGCCATCTACTACCAGCTTATTACGGCTTACGTTAAGAAGAGATTGTCTGATGGTTCTGTAAAGTGACCAACCACAGTTTGTTTACTTTTACAAGACTTACAAATTGATAAAAGAACTCCATTCTATTCTAGTAAACAATGTTTTAGACACTTTTTTGTTTACCTATATTTACCTATACTTTTTAAAATAAAATAATTCATTTTTTTCTGTTCTGAATATGTTTATGTGACAGGGAGGAGGGCAGGGCCTTTTCCCTCTCTTTTAAATGATAGTGTTTTTCTGGGGGTACTACACTGTTACAGGAAGTACCCCCTATTTTAATTATTTTTGTTTCCCTCCCCCGTCCCCTCTCAGATTCATGATGGCAGGGATGACCTGCCGGCAGACGGTGCTTAGGGCATGCGCTCCCCCAGGGAAAGGGGGGGGGGGGGGGGGGTGTATGTCATGCCAGGGGCTCCCCGGCCTGAGAGAACGGGGGAGGAATGTGACAGGGCGGAGGGCAGGGCCGGGTTGTGATTCTACATACCCGGTCCCTTATCAGGCTAATAAAGCCTCCAAGAGGGATAAAGGCCGAGTGCGGATGGTGGTGCGAGAGAGAGAGTGAATGTTTACGGGCAGCTGACCAGGTGACAAAACATCCTCTTTTTCCCAGATATTATTATATTATAATTATAATTAATATAATTATAATTTTATTTAAAAAAAATATTTTTTACTTACATTTACATTTATTCATTTGGCAGACGCTTTTATCCAAAGCGACTTACAAAAGAGAAAAGCATAAGCGAATCATCTTAAGGAGACAGTGTTACGAAAAAGTGTTAATTTTTAATTTTTTTTGTGACTTGATAAGTGCTCTTGGAAAAGATGTGTTTTTAGCTGTATTTGAAGATAGAGAGTGAGTTAGCTTCACGGATTGAGTTGGGGAGGTCATTCCACCAACGTGGCATGTTGAAACTGAAAGTCCGGGACAGTGTTTTGGTGCCTCTTTGTTTTGGTATGACAAGGTGACGTTCCTTAGCCGACCGCAGGCTTCTGGTGGGAACATAGCTCTACATAAATGTTTTTAGGTATGCTGGAGCAGACCCAGTGACTGTTTTGTATGCCAGCATCAGGGCCTTGAATTTGATACATGCATGAACCGGCAGCCAGTGGAGAGATACAAAGAGTGGTGTAACATGTGCTCTCTTTGGTTCATTAAAGACCAGACGTGTTGCTGCATTCTGGATCATTTGCAGAGGTCTAATAGCACATACAGGAAGGCCTGCAATGAGAGCGTTACAGTAGTCCAGTCTAGTTATGACAAGTGACTGAACAAGCAGTTGTGTGGCATGTTCAGAGAGGAAAGGTCTTATCTTCCGGATATTGTAGAGTGTAAATCTACATGATCTTGCAGTCTTTGAGATGTGGTCTGTGAAATTGAGCTCATCATCAATGGTTACCCCTAGATTTCTTACCGTTTTGGAAGGCAACACTGTAGTTGGACCCAGCTGCACAGTAATGTTGTGTTCAACAGCAGGGTTGGCTGGAAAGACCAGGAGTTCGGTCTTGGCTGGGTTGAGTTGCAGGTGGTGTTCCTTCATCCAGGCTGAGATGTTTGCCAGACAGGCAGCGATTTGAGCGGTCACTATGGTGTCGTTGGGCTGGAAAGACAAGTAAAGTTGCATGTCATCAGCGTAGCAGTGGTAAGATAATCCATGTGACTGGATGATGGGTCCTAATGACGTTGTGTATATGGAGAAGAGAAGTGGCCCAAGCACTGATCCCTGAGGTACCCCAGTAAGTAACTGATGTGGCTTGGATACCTTCCCTCTCCAGGCTACCTCCAAGGACCTATCTGAGAGATAGGAGTTGAACAAGCCAAGCACAGTTCCGGTGATGCCCAGTTTAGAGAGGGCGGAGAGAAGGATCTGATGGCTGACTGTGTCAAAGGCTGCAGAAAGGTCCAGCAGAATCAGAACGGATGATCTGAATTTAGCTTTCGCCTGTCTCAGTGACTCTGTGACTGACAGCAGGGCTAGGCAGAGATCTGATTGAAAACTGCCCTTTCAAGTGTTTTCGCCATGAATACTTGAAAAAAGCGTCCAGCCGGGATTTCAAAATTGCCTCTAAATGTCTGAAAGATTTTTGTTGAACGGCCTCTGTATTTGACCTGTTAAGCTGAAACTTGCTTGTCAATGTCAAAAAAGTCAGAAAATACAAAGAACATGAGCACAGGTGAGGTTTGTTCACATATTATCCATCTTCAATATTATGTGGCATGCAAAAAAATGTCAGCCCAAGGAGAGTTTGTTATAAAAATGTGATCTTTAAGGAAGCTGGCTACACCTGGGCACAGGAGAAGGACTGAAAAATGTGAAGGATAGTATATAAAAAAATATTTTTTAATGGCATCTCATCCATTTCTGTTTTTATTTTCTGTTGTATAATACATGTGACTGGATGATGGGTCCTAATGACATTGTGTATATGGAGAAGAGAAGTGACCCAAGCACTGATCCCTGAGGTACCCCAGTAAGTAACTGATGTGAGATGTTATGGCCAATAACAGCTGTAATAATGGTACTATTCATGAAATGTATTAAATGCATGTAATGTATTTAATTAAATACATTAAATGTATTTAATAAATGTATTAATTAATAAATAACATAAATAGCATAAATGCTATTAATATTGTTGGTTTGATAGTAACATTGTAAAAAAAAAAACATTGCCTCATTAAGTAGCTTCAGTATAGCTCGCTACTTTTTGATAGTAACTTAAAGTGTAGCTAACTACTTTTTCAAAAGAGAAGCTTGACTGTAACTTAACTACTTTAAATTATGAGAATCTTGCAGCTTGTAAAACTGCAGTTTTAAAGTAGCTTCCCCAACACTGCATGCTGGTGAGATGTGCATGATTATACATCGTTCACAGTTATAGTATTTGATTGTCCATCATTATAGGAAATTTAAAAAAATAAATAACTTAAGCTTAAACTACAGAAGGTATAAAGTACGAATTAGCCCATCTTAAAAAATAAATTAAAAAAACCTAGATGGCCAAAAGTAAGTGGGTAAATCTGTTAATAACAAGAGGATGTCTACATAGTTTTGGTCATGTAGTACAAACAATCATGCAATGCAGTAATAGAAGAGGAGACAGTAGAACCCCTTTGTTAGTCACAAATATCTGTGTCCACTGCAGGAATTTCACTATTGATAAAGAACAGGACAGCCTGATGAACATTCAGCCTGTCAGCAACATCCTCAAATGCTCTGGAATGATGCTCTTGAGTCTTATCATGAGACCTAGTGGCAACAAAGCAAGTAAATTACAGTAAATGAGCGCTTGATGATAATAGTAATAAAGAAGACATTTCCAATATAATAACAAAGTGGCCATGGTCCAAGACACAACTGTAAACAAATGCTGCGAAACCTTTTTTTTAGAACTAACTTCTGAGCCAATTTTGTGATTTTGAGCCAAAATATGTCAGGGTGACTCAGAGACATTTCTAGATATAAGCGGTATTAAAGGTCGCTTAGGGCCTTTAATTAGCATTTTTTTAAATGTAATTATTTTTTATATACTGAAGCTGCAAGTAAGACTCAGGCTGCTGTTATGGCTCAAACAGACAGTTAAAGGGGGCCCCCTTATGGCCCGAGAGGGAAGGTAGAATGTGACCACAAGGAGAGCGTTTTAGCTCAGTGTTTCCCAACCACTGTGCCAAGGCACACTATTGTGATTGTCAGGTGTACTGTGGGAAATTATCATATTCTACAATATAAATGTATGCATAAAGCATTTAAAAAAATAATCGGGGGTCGGACTCCCACTTGATTGATTACAGCAGTAGTCAATCGCGTGCTTGGCAACCGCAGTCCTACCGAGGCAGATCACTTGATTGATTACAGCCAGGGGTGGAATGGGAAGAGAAATCGGCCCAGGATTTTAAACAGAAACAGGCCCAAAAGTTGTTTGGAGGGGGGAGGGGGGGGGGGGGGGGGGGGGGTTGTCACTGTCATTTTCTGCACATCGTTGCCCCTTTCGGCTTGTCGCGGCGCTGTTTTGTGGCCCGTTCTGCATAACTCGGCAGCTCATTTCAGCTTAGTCCCGGTTCTCCCGATGGCCAGTCCACACCTGATCGCCCCCAAAGTGTGTCAGCCCACCGGGAAAATGCCCGGTATGCCTTATCATTTCCGAGTATCAGAGACCCCTGTTATTGAACTCATTTAAATTCACCAAGAAAACGCTAAGACATAAATATAAACAAGTCATTTTATAACTCTCTGCTATCAAAGAAACTGCCAGTTTTTTCCTCTTTTCCAAATACATGTTTTCAATGTTTATCGTGCACATTTCCCACTTTCTTGCGTGGCAAACTCGTAAAATCACCCTTCCCTGACGCTTTCTGCAGTGTTTGTCATGTGGAGAGCAATGTGGCACTTGACGCCGGCGTTGAACAGACTATTGACGCCTCGACTCATGTATGTGGTTTACAATGATGAAAGAACATTATTGAAACTCTAAATTATTATTAGGCTATTATCGTCCACTTTTCTGGTAAAAGTCATGCCCACCAGTTGAAATCTGTAGGAAAATGATACCGTAGATCTGCTTTGTGTTTATAATTCTTAAAAATTGTACAGAAGTCAGTATATTTGTAGTCATGTAAGTTTTAATGAAGGAGAAGGACATTATTGAAACTCACTATTATTAGATCATTATTGTTGTCTTTTAGATGAACTGAAAGAAAACTGCTTTGTTCATTTAATACTTAAATACTAAAGTCTCTTGTGAAATGTTTTGCTATAAAAGTGTGCTTGTGCTGTCTTTTTCTCTTTTTTTTGGGCTGATCTGCATGAAAATAATTAAACTGACTGTGACAAAAAAAGTCTTTGACTTTGAACTTTGACTTGTTTTCTGATTATTCAATTGTTGTTATTACCAACATGTTGTAGATTCACTTAAGTCCTTTGTGACATCCCACAGTTTGTTTGTTTTTTCAGCCTCTTTCTCATAATCCTGCCCCCTTCCACTAAATTACATCATAACTCGTGGTTCAGCACTTACCCATCCCACCACATTCCAAACCATTGACAGCACTTCACACTACATGAATATTGTCACCTCTTCACCAGCACCTCTTCTGCTATTTTAGTAAAGATAAGGCTAAGCTAAGACCTTGTTTAATATTTTTAGCCCTGGTCTCTACTATATTTAACATGTCACGCAAATAGGAGTAGCATAGTTAGACTTGATGACATTATAATGTCAAAACAGGAAGAAATATCTCAACTGCTCAAATTATTCCTAATTTTTAATTGTGGTCAACTTTACATTTACATATCATTCAGATTTGTTTTATTTTCAGAGGAAAAAACGTGTACCTACCCATGCAGAAGTCGCAATCATAATGCTAGAGGCTGCCTGTGTTACTGACTGGGCATTGCTGTGTGATTCCAAGGGTTTGCTGGGTGGTTACAAGGGAATTGCTAGGTGGTTGTTAGGGTATTCTGTAAGGTTACTAGGTGGTTGCTTCTTAGGCTAAGTCAAAAGAGCCCACCCCCAAGACTCTACGATTTTCTGGTCCTTAGACATGGCTTGGGTCAATTTAAGTTCATTTGATTTAAGTAGCACACTTTTCCTAAACAAGCCTTACGATGTGAGATATCATGAGCGTATCACAAACGGTGCAGGACGAGTGCTAACATGAACTATGAAAAACAGACAATAGGAATGCTTGCCATAGCAAATAAAGCTAAATAATGTAGGACTCTGTGTAATGTATATGTTCTACAGTATATCTGTCAGTTATCTTGCTTTAACGTAATCTCAGTGTAATATATTCCTATGGGAATCACACAGACTACCACAGTAATGTGGGAAATATTCTGCCCTGAAGCTGGAACAAGCACGTTCCTTATTGCACTTAATGGTGGTGCTCTCAAAGGTTCCTCTTTCAGCTTGAGGTGTTTTGGAAAACATAAAATCACTAGATTACATAGATAAATAAAATTTTGATCCAATTGCATTCAAACACAGTTTTGTTTAGTCTGAAATTGTTATTGTTTATTACACCAACATTGTGTGCACTTGAATCCCTAGAATTGTGTTGAGCTCCTTGATAAGATCTAGGACTATATTTCTTTCATACTATGTTTGAGTTAACAAGTGTAAGTGCATTTAAGACACAATTTTCAATTTCAGTCTTTGCACGAGTGTTCGCAACTTTTGCAGGAAGAAAAATTCAAATAATCAAAAAATGTATTCATGAGATAACATCTAATTGAACCATTTCAAGTAAAATATATTATATATTTTGACTGAATTAATCTGACCACATCAGGTTACACAAATATAATACATTTTTAACTGTCAGATCAGGCAATAATAGTTTGTTACAGTATACTATAAAGACACACACACACACACACACACACACACACAAACACACACACACACTGTTATTCCAATAAGTGGAAACAGAGTGGGAGTAGTTACTTTTAATATTCAGTGGACCTTTATTCAAGTGGGTCTTTCTTACAAAATCTTTCAAGAAAATGTCCTGGTCTTATTTAAAAAAAAAAAAAAAAAAAAAAAAGAAAGAAATCATATTTTGCAAGAAGAAAATTAAGCCTGATCAGGACCATTAACATATTTTCTGCACATTTTACTTTTGCTATTCTCTTGTTTTAAGTAATGATTCTCATTACTGTAACACAGCCATTACTTTTATACTGTATTATATTGAAGTGAAAATGACAGGTAGGACCAAAAGAGTGCTAATGTGATGTTTAAATACTTTACAATTTAAATAATTTGCCCTTTTTTCATGCCACAGTAATGAAAACATAATAATAACCATATTGTTCACATTAGGGTCATGAGAATATCATAATAACCATCTTTTTTCATTTTGTGTAATAAGACAATCTTAATAACCATCTTTATTAATGTTGCTGTAATGAGAATATCGGGAAAACAAATTCATGTTGTGGTAATTAGGATACCAAAATGACCATATTTTTCATGTTGTGGTAATAAAAACCAAAAATGTACCATCTTTTTTCCATTGTGGTAATAAGAATATCATTTTAAACATCTTTTTTCATGTTGCGTTAACGGAAATATCAAATTGACTGTCTTTTGTGCACTGTGGTAATAAGGATATCATAATAAACATCTTTTTCACATTGCGGTAATGAAATTATTGAATTGATTGACTTTTTTCCATTGTGGTAGTAAGAATATCAAAATAAACATATTTTTTTCACGTTGCTGTAATTAAAATATCAAAATTGACCATTTTTTTCCATTGTGGTAATACAAATATCATTATAAACATTATGTTCATGTTGCGGTAATGAAAATATAAAAATTGACCATCTTTTTTCCATTGTGGTAATACGAACATTATAATAAATATTATGTTTATGTTGCGGTAATCAAAATATCAAATTGACTATTTTTTCCATTGTTGTAATAAAAATATAATAATAAACATATTTTTCATGATGCGTTAATGATAACATCAGATTATTGAATTGATTGTCTTTTTTCCATTGTGGTAGTAAGAATATCATAATAAACATCTTTTTCACGTTGCGGTAATGAAATTATTGAATTGATTGTCTTTTTTCCATTGTGGTAGTAAGAATATCATAATAAACATCTTTTTCACGTTGCGGTAATTAAATTATTGAATTGATTGTCTTTTTTCCATTGTCGTAATAAGAATATCATAATAAACACCTTTTTCATTTTGTGGTACTGAAAATATCAAAATTGAACATCTTTTTTCCATTGTGGTAATATGAATATCATAATAAACATTATGTTCATGTTGCGGTAATGAAAATTTCAAATTGACTGTATTTGTTCCATTGTGGTAATAAAAATATTATAATAAACATATTTTTCATGATGCGGTAATGAAAATATCAAACTGACCATCTTTTTTGCATTGTGGCAATGAGAATATAATAATAACCATATTTTTTGCATTGTTATAATGAGAGCATCACAGTAGCCACCTTTTTCACATTGAAGTAATGAGAATATCATTACAACCATCTTTTGTGCATTTCGGAAATTTGAATATGATAACCATCTTTCTCACTTTGTGGTAATAAAAATATCTTAATGCCGATTTTTTATTTTTTTTTTTGTGTAGGACCAGTACATTTTTCATGTTTCATGAGAATCACCTTAGTGTTGAAGAATAAAAAAATATATTTCTTTCTTTAGAGAGTAAAGTCATTTGAAAAATGGAGCTCTGTCTTGCACCTTGTCACTCATTTGAATTAAATAGTGGTATAATATAGCTTCATTTTCTCTTTTGGTTCATACAGTGCATAGCACATTAGACCTTGCAGACATAGATTTTATCCCCTCATGCAACCATTAGTGATGCTTTCAGGTTCATTACACTGTCTTTGCTAACTTACTGACAGATATCAATGACTGTCTGGCAGGCTCAGTTTCCATGCACAGAATACTATTGGTGTAACAAAAAAAGAAGAAGAAGCAGTTCTAGCCAGAATAAAAGATATAGCAACATTTGACAAGGTTGCCTTTTTCGTGGCACCCATTTTTGTGGATACAGTTAGACTGAGAGAATTTTTTTTTTTAATTAGTCTTATAATTAATCTTTTATGAATGGATTTGATGGATTTTAAAAAGAGACATGCTGGTGAAACCCTAATCAATCGCAGTTCTATTGTTATTCTCAGAATGTGTGAGGGGCGACTACATTTGAAATCCACCCAAACAGCCAAAAGCACTAGCTGCGCCATTCAGTCCTAGAACACCACTGAATCTCATTAACATGAGCAAGAATTAAAGAGAACGACCTGCATATTTGGTTGTGTAGTCAACTCCCACCAGAGCTACTGGCCTTATCTGCCCCGTGGCACTACCTTTTTTGGAGTGGAATGTGGCAGGCCCCTTGGCAGCCACAACCCCCTCCAGATACCTGCATGAGCCATGGATATAAAACGTAAAAAGTTGCAATATAGGCTACACTTGATATCTATTCCCTTTAGAGGATGTATGATGGTTCTTCAGAGATTGTTTAACTGGAAGTTGCTAATTTCTTTGAGGAACATTTACACTGTAAAAATTGTTTGTCATGTGACCTAAAAATGAGCTTCATGAGCTAAATATTGCCCATAGAAAACTTTTTTATGTTGTTCTTGATCCTATGGGTTTTATTTACATTTGTATTAAATGTATTGCTATGTCTAAATGTCATTTTCAAAAGGTTTATTAAAGAATAATGATCACACAAAAACATGATAACTAATTTACCATATTGTTACCTATCCACAACTGTGTGTGTATATATATATATATATACACACACACACATACAACAGGTAGTTACGGACCTCAAATCTGATTGGACAAGAGACGTTCCATGAGTATTGTTGGTCTCACACCATCAGCACCCGGACGCATCACTGTGTGTATCACTCCGCTTGTGTGCATGCCATTCTAACTAAAGTGTATGAGCAGTGCATATGTGTTAAGAGCTATCTGTCTCTTCACATTAAATTTTTTGACTTAAAGCTTTTAGCCAGCAGGTGGAGGCAAAAGACAATTTTTTGTTTGATATGAGCCAGTTGTGAAGACGTGAAGTCAAATAATTTTTTTGTATAGTGCCTTTCACAACACACAGTTTCAAAGCAGCTTTTCAGAAAATCATGTATTAACGAAAATGAAACTCTAATACCTAGTGTAATATCTGAAGTGTCAGCATCAATAAGTGTTTACATACAACAGATCACTCGTATTACTACTACACTACTAAAGTCAAGAAATAGCTTTAAACGTCTGTAAACTAACAACTTCAGCATTAAGGCTCATCACAGCTGAGACACAACAGACTGATTAATTACACAAACTCAAGGTGCTTACCTCTTACCAGAGTTTTCACATTGGATACTATTCAAAATGGAGGATGACATTTCGGTTTCTATAGTGAAAGACTCTTGAGAACCAGCTACCGTGAAATAGGGAGGAATAACCCCGCTTGGACAGCTACACACCACCTTGTTTCTCCAATAACATGTTAGAAACAGCCCAAGCCATGACACTAGTCCTAAAGTTACATTTTTGAATTACTAACGAAGACTTGGACGCATAATTTAGTTTGAACCAGCAATGACAGATTCTAATCCGTCGCGTAAGAAAGTAGTTCCATGCACAAATAAGTTTTTTATGACAGTACCCATTTTTTCCTAGTTTTATAAAATGTACTTGTACATTGAACTGTATAAGTAAATCAATATAAGCAATATCACATGAGCAAGATTAGCTTGTGTGATATTCCTCAATCAGCCTGAGGCCTCATACCTGTGGCCGATTCACAGCAGTGCTGCAACCCGATATCACGCCAAGGCGTGAAATAGACACGCTGGTCCACTAGCGGATGCGTGTCGGTGTCACGCTTTGCCTCCTCTAGGCGTGTACATGACACGCGCGCGTCTAGGTAGAATACCGGCAGGGGGCAATCGTTTCCTCAACGCCAACAACTCTCCGCGCACCAAAGAGTAAGCGATATATCGCGTTCTCCAGTTCCGGTTAGCAGGATATATATTTTTTTATATAAACATATTTTTTAAATATATATATATATATATATATATATATTTATTTACATCAGCATAAGATACTCCACAGCCCACACACACACACATATAACAACGTTAGGCTACAGCAACGTTAGGATTTCTTCATGAAAGCAGCACTATAATGAACAAACATGTCCTGAACGTAGTATGTGTAGTAACCCTTTATTGTCACACAGTCACAAAGTGAAAGTAAGCAGCGAAATTGGCCATCATCCTGCCCGTGCGAATGTACAATACGACAACGGTATCGCTTACTCTTTGGTGCGCGGAGAGTTGTTGGCGTTGAGGAAACGATTGCCCCCTGCCGGTATTGCAACAACACGCGCGCGTGTCATGCACATGCCTAGAGGAGGCAAAGCGTGACACCGACACGCATCCGCTAGTGGACCAGCGTGTCTATTTCACGCCTTGGCGTGATATCGGGTTGCAGCACTGCTGTGAATCGGCCACAGGTATGAGGCCTCAGGCTGATTGAGGAATATCACACAAGCTAATCTTGCTCATGTGATATTGCTTATATTGATTTACTTATACAGTTCAATGTACAAGGGTTGAGTGCTGATGTAGGGCCATATCGCACTCTTGCTCGTGTGATATATATATATATATATATACATGTTCATGTGTCTTGTGTTCATTGGTTTATTGTTTAATTATCTTGCGATCAGTTCTGTCTTTTCATTGGTTAACTTGTTTGTCTTGTTCTTCCATGTCATGTATTTAAGCCTCATGTTTGCCATTGTTCATTGTCAAGTATTGTATGTGGATGTAGTTGTTTAAGTCCAGCCACGTTTATGTCAAGCCATGCTCATGTTTATGTTTAGTTTAGTTAATGTATGGAGTTAGGGTTTTCATGTATATAAATAAACTGCACTTGGGTTCTCCAACTTCACTTCATCGTCTTTGTCATTGCCAGCTACGTTATAAAGTGCAGCGGAATATGGCAGTTCTGGAGAGAGATCCACACGCAGCTGCCTTGTGCGCATTTGTGTTGTGTGTCTTTTTGTTTTATTAAATATTATTTTAAGGTTCCCGTGGAGTCCTCGACACTGCCATCCACCCAAAGGAGCAGCCGCGCCCATCCACCAGGGGATGGAGGAGTTGCTGCCAGCCACCTGGATGCGGAGGAATGGCCACCATCTGCGAGGGGAAGAGGGGCTCGCTGCCGGATGCCTGGAGTGGTGAAGCCATTGCCAGGGGTGGAGGAGTTCCCTACCAGCCACCAAAATGTGGAGAGGTGTACCATCCGCCAGGGATCAGGGGACTGGTCTGCTCGAGGAGGAGTGGCTATCGTCCGCCAGAGGGTGAAGGAGTGATCGAGGACCAGGCGGCATGTCTGGGAACCGGCGAGCAAGTTTTTTTTTCTCTCTCTCCTCTCTCTCTCTCACTGTCGCTCTACATTGGCCTTTCCCTCTACTCTATTTTTGTTTTGTATTTCCCTTCCAGCGGGGCCAAAAGGGCAACAACTGTGACTATGCAAGCCCAGCCCAGCTAATCAGCCGAGGAGAGGGTTAAGTGCAGTGGAATGCGGCAGTTCAGGAGAGAGAGAGAGCCACATGCATCAACATTGTTATAATGCAAGTTATAACAACTCACATTATCATCTGGACTTTTGAATACCAGAACATGTCCTTATGGTTCAACACGCTTCTACAAACAACATAGAATGGCAGTAACAGCTAATCAGCGCACCCTTATTGACTTTCATTAATTTCTGGCTTTTTTTTATTCACGTTCTGGGTGATTCGTTAGGATTTTAAAGTTTTACAAAATGGGTTACTTAAGCGCCCGTCACTTGATTGCATTTGCTGAAGCCTAAACTACATTTTGTTTGAGTGAGACATTGTTTTATCATTATTATCTATCAAGAACTGGAAAGAAATAATTCAAAGTGGCTAGTAGTCACTCCTTATCAGTCAATTCCCATGCTAAACTATTCCATTATTAATGTGTGTGCCGGAAGTGCACATATTTTTGTGTCAGCCAAAATTCAGTTGAGGTGAATAGAATAGAAGAAGTGGGGGTCCTACAACAGATATGGCCCCAACAGAGCCCCTACTGTATTTAGCCCCCATTATCTGTTTATGCACCTGTATTGACATTACAGTTACTTAATAAAATGTTATTAAAATACTTTTAAAAACTTTTCTCATAATGATCACAAAATAAGGCAGATCTAAAAGGAAAAACATCTCTTGTCAATCAAGTGAGAAAGTAAAATAATTTAAAAGCACACGAAAATGAAAGTTTCTGAACATTCAAATACAAACTTGCATGGTAGCTACGATGTCACAGCTAGGTGTAGGCTATTTGGCACTTGGAGGTGCTAGCGGCATTTTTCATAGTAGACAAAATATTATAGTTGACTACAAATGGTTTTCCTCCTGCCTTCCAAAAATAAAACCTTTATCAGCATCTCAAGTAGCATCTTGAGGTTGTGATAAGTTCATGAAATTTGCTTAAAAATAGCCATCTAGATATTAAATTCACATAGATTTTACAAGTAGTACAAGGATGTAATGATTCAGAGAAGATGATAATGACATCAATATAATACTTCAAATTATGCCTTGCCTTTAAAATATGTATCTTAATACATTTATTTTTATGTATCATAATGGAATACATTACTGATTGGGAAAGAGTTTAGTATTCACCCCAGAATACTTTCTTTAAAACCAACCCAGTTTTTCCGTAATTTAAGTCTCCTGGAGCCAAATGATTGCTTTTCTAAGGATCAAACCACAAACCATGTAAGTCCACTGAAAAGCTTTACCCCTGCTGCAGCTCTCAAATCAATTGTTTTCACCAAAGGCACGGGTTTAATGTCATAATATTTGGTTATAAGACTCACATAACCAATGACCTAACCATTATTGACACCGTTTATTAATCTGAATGCAATTTCAGAGCTTCAGAGCAATAGAAGATTTTCCAGACTGATCACACTGTGATTTCAGTGACAGGATATCAAAACTTCTGATGCTGAAATCATTCTGTGACACTGCCTCCGGTGGCCGAAACTGGAAGTGTTTCTGAGATGAAATGTCCACAGAGTGGCGCCAAAAGCGAGTTGAATTTTTAATGGTAAATGATCTAATACAGTCTACAGGAATATATATTTTATTAACTGTATCCCCTAACCCAAACCCCAACCTTAAACTTAACCATCAGTGTAGTAAAATTGTCATTTCGGAGCGAAAATTCAATCTCGTAATGTGCTCACCACTATTTATGTGATCATGATTACTTCTTGGATACCATGGGACCAGAACTCATACCTCTGACATAGCACAATTCTATCACCACATTTAAAGTGTCTATTTCTATTTTTGTTGCTGTTGTTGTTTACTTAATACAAACAAAATAAATACAATCATTGTTATTTAATGGCTATTTAAAGTGAAAGAACTTTGAATTGAAAAACAGTTTATTTTTAATATTTTGAATTTGAGCAAAGGTGCTGAACATATACAGAAAACATCACATCAGTCCTCTAAAGAGAGAACCTCTTCAAGTTTCAAAAGGACACAAAAGTATAAATCAGAAGTCTAATAAATTATTCCATGAGACTGTTGATTGTTATGAAAGCATACGATAAGGTTTATTGAGAAACAAACAGAAATCGAATGTGTTATTTAGTGAAACTGTTGGCCGACCGTCGCTCTCCTCTGCATGTTCATGAGACTACACGAGACCAACAATGCCGCAGCCTCCTCGCGGCATAGGGCATTCAAGCAAAAAAGTGTTTGTTTATCTAAAAACAGGTATGCCACAGCGATAGTGAAGAAAAAAAAAGAACACAACACAGCTGCTCAAAACCAGAGAACAGAACAGATTTTGTGCATTTCTATGCCCTGCCTTATTAATACTCAGAAATCAGACAGAAACAGAGGAGACCACAGGCAGCCACAGTCACACCATGTCCTAACCTGACAGCAAATGTCATGTGTTAAAAGGTGTATTTTCTATGTGAGTTTTTGTCCTAACCAGCCTTGATGGGTGATGGGACATTCTGTCGATCGCTTGGTTTTCTTGTTTCAGCACCGTACTGGACATCTCAGACCGCTATGAACTGGCACCAGTCCAAAAACTTTCTCATAACAGTGCATTGAAGCCAGCATCTCACTAGCCACTTAAAAACAACTTGATTTTGGCTGAGAATGTTTCACCTACCGATTGATTTGCTGGGTTCTCACTCTCTTCAGGCAGAGTTTTGTCACTCTTACACAGCAGTCCAGAATGGAGAAGAGGTGACAGACATTCCTGCCTCCTCTATCCCTCAGTTTGAGTGAGTACTCCTGTCAAACAAATAAGGCTGGGTATAGAAATGCCCACAAACTACAAACTCTTCAGACATGTTTAGTAAGTTCTGTTCTTTGGTTTGTGTGCAGCTGTGTTGTGTTCTGTTGTCACTATTGCTGTGGTGGACCTGTTTTTAGGTAAACAAAATGAGTTTTCACTTGAACGCAATACTGAACTGTTGGTCTCTGCATAATGTTGATTACCACAAAATAACATTTTGACTCATTCCTCCTTTTCTTTAAAAACTGCTAAATTCTGGATTACAGTGAGACACTTGACCATTTTTGGAGGGTTTAAAGGCAGAAATGTGAAACTTATCATTTTATAAAAGCACTTGCATTCATTCTTCTATCAAAACTGATGTATTATTTGAGTTGTAAAGTTGTTTAAAGTTGGTTTTAGGGTTAGTTGACATTGCATTGCCATGGTAACGAAGCTGTGAAATTGCCTATAACTTTTGATTTTATCACACTAAAGTCATGTTTACATGCATGTTGTTTTTGTATTGTGGCAATACTTTTGAAACAGTTAGTATTTTAATGTTCAAAAATTGGTCGTCTAAATTAGTTTTTTGTGGTTATCAACATTATATCACAAATGCTGTCAATTGAGCTCAACTTGTATTGAAATATTCCTTTAAAAGTTAAATACTGTACTGTATATTCCTGTGCATCTCAACACTGCTTTGTTCATGTTCTTAAAGTAATGTAGAGGTTATCATTTTCCTGTAGGCAGAACTGAAATTAAATGTTTGTGAGGCCATGACTTATTGACCAACCTAAGCTGAACGCCTATGAAATAATTTGAAATAATTTCCCCCGTGGTGTGACGGTGCAGCAGGACAGATGAACTGATATTTACAAACGTTTGTTTGCTTCCAAAGCATTATTTGGACAGAGGTACTAAACAGCACCATCGCTGCATGGTTACCATGGTGACACTGCTTAATAGTTCTAGAAAAAGGTTGCCTGGTTTATTGTGCTTGTCTGAGTGTGGATTAACTTTTGTCCTCTGGTTGGTAACCAAACAGCGCTGCAATGCTCGACTGTATGATTAAATACAAAGTGGAGACAAAATCGGTTAAAACTAGATTTTCATGAATATGTGAGGGGTGCTGGCTCATGTTAAAGTCACCGACATGATGCTTGAGTGTTCTTGGTGGTTGCTATGCAGTTGCTAAAGTGTTCTTGGCATGTTGCTATGTGGTTTCTAGTCTGTTGTTTGGTGGCCCACATCATAAGAGGCCACACACACCTCTCTGTGATATTTTGATTTGTAGATGTGGCTCAGTTTTTCAACCATTTTATTGTCCACCAGACACAAGTCAAGTCAGATTATTTAAAAAGTGAATGAATATATATACATGTAGATCCCAAACAAAATACAGTTAGTTTCTAATATTTACCAGCCATGCTACCTGCATCATTAAAGGGATAGTTCACCCAAAAATGAGGATTCTCTCATCATTTACTCACCCTGGATGACAGATGTGCATGACTTTCTTTCTTCATTTGTGTTCAGCAGAAAACAGAAAGTCATATAAAAAGGGGGAGTATGATCAATCATTTTTATTTTTGGGTGAACTATTCCTTTAAGGAGCTGAAACTAAAGATTACAAGTTGTTTTTTTTTTCAATTATATATTAATGCTACAAACTTTTCATAACAAACCAAGGTCACTTTTCTGCAATATTTATATTTTTCTGTAATATTAACACATGTGACAAAAATGAGAAAGTGACAAAAACTAGCTAAAAACATCCCAAAATTTCAATAAAGGAATACAATTTCTTCATAAACTGGTATTTACTTTTTTTTTCCATTATAAAAGTAATTTTTTATAAAAATCACTTTCGGCTACAAAATCACATACAATCCACTCTATTTTCACTTAACGGTGACATTTTGATTAAAGAAACCTAACTAAAATTATTTCCATTTGTAAAATTGCATATATATATATATATATATATATATATATATATATATATATATATATATATATATACAGTATATATTCAATACAGGAGGCATGAAAATGTACTGCATAGCTAAAACGACCCACCAGACTATTGATTGAGTATGTGATGCAGTAAATTGCTTGGAGTCTCCTAATCATCTGTGGATTATATGATTGTCAGCGTGGGGAGAGAAGAGGCCCTTTCTGCTCTCTGAGATGGCAGGTCTGGCCGGGAAGTGTTCATGGTGGCTTCTGCCCCCGTGACGGCCACATTATCTGCTGGAATGTGAGCGCAGTCATTTCCAATAATGATACTGCCAGCTTCCACACCTCCTGACAAGTGAGTGTGGGTGACATGGGCTGCAGAGGGAGGGAGCTTGAGATGCTTGTCAGCTTGACTTCTAAGCCCCTCATTCACTGTAATGTGATGCAGAGGTTAATTGTGGAGCTGTGTAATAAGTGTTAATGTTGTTGCCTCTGACGTCAGTAAATAAGAGACTGGGACTTTTGTCTTTGGTCGATGTGTCCTTTTCTGTACTGGTGAAATATGAATTCACTTATTTATTTATTTATTGAGCACCAAAAAATGTCAACAATGTTAGGAATACCATACTAACATTCTACATTACTGTCTCCTCAGTATGTAGTATTTAGTCTATTACGTGAATGTAAAAAAATATGCATGGGATACCCGGATGACGTACTATTATTACGGAAGTAATTGCAGATGCAAAATGTAACATTTATTTTTTCACTCAGTGCACCTTATTCATAAACATTACCAGAACAAATTTGTGTAAATCCCACGTAAAACCATTTGTATGTTAATTGTCTTATTGAAACCAACTATTTATGTGCAACTGAATTTATACAATATGTCCTGCTCATGCTTCATGTTTAAGATCCACTATTTGAATGATCTGAGGGCATTTTTACACAAAATTTAGCTCTGAGGGATTTTGGCTCATTTTGCTTGACTTCACACTTATTCATTTATTTCTTTTTTTATCTTACAGAACCCCATTTCAATTAGCATTTCAACAGTTTTTTACTGATATCCAAATAATTTGGAGGTTTTTTGAACAGACTCAATGACATCAAAGTAAAATAATGTGTCGATTTATAATATCAGCTTGATATTTTTGAAAAGGGCAGACAAGATTATTGTTTAATTTGTAATGCTGTATTTTATCTGCTGTAACACTTGCATGGTCGTAGTCTTAAATATCTGCAATCCTCTATCTCCTTTTTTAGATAGACCAGCTACAGAGCCATTTGAAACAATTTGTGTTTTCTGAACTTATTTTTAAGTTGATATCTATAAAATAACCAGATGAAATTTCAATTGCTCAGATGCCACTCATTCAGACTTAATGGGAATAGATAAAATGATCTCATCATTTACTCAAGCAATTCCAGATGTGACATTCTTTCTTCAGCAGAACACAAATAAAGATTTTTAGAAAAATATCTCTGTAGGTCCATACAGTGCAAGTGAATAGGGATCAGACATTTGTAGCTTCAAAAATCACATAAAAGAAACAATAAACTTAAGTCATTTTTTTTACTCTAAATCTCCACTTTCACTTTCACTTTCAAATAAGAAAGTGAAACTAAACAGGCATCAAATGTAACATTCAGACGTAAAAGTGAAAGTGGAGATTTAGAGTAAAAAAGGACTTTTGATATGTTTCTTACCCACACTTATATTGCTTCTGAAGATATGGATTTAAATACTGGAATCTTATGGATTACTTTTATGCTTCCTTTCTGAGATTTTTGGAGATACAAATGTCTGGTCTCCTAAATATCTTAAGAAGTTGTGCAATTTTAAAGGAGACACATGTGAGATTACAAAGATCTTTTTCACAGGAAAAACATCTGAGAAATAAGCAAAAGTCTCAAATTGATGTCAATTAAATGTCATTGTTGTATAAGTGGAATCAATGACATATTAAAGATATCTCATTAGTATTTTATTATTATTATTATTATTATTATTATTATTATTATTATTATTAAATTCCTATGGGCAGTTAACAAAATGTATGTGATGTGTGAAATGTGGTATAATGGCTCCTCTCTGTGGTCAAACTCTCAAACATGTTAAACTAAACCTTTGATAAGTTGATAAAACATAACTAGTACCATTTGAGTGGTATAAAAAAATGCAATATTAAGTGCCTTACTATAAATAAAACAATATATATATATATACACCTATCTTAGTCCAGTTATTTTTGAGCATCATTGTTGTAAACTAAACCTATTCATAAAAGCTTGTGTGGTTTTTACCACCGAATTTGTCTCATCTAGACATTTATTTTTTGGCTTTGCTGTGTGTGAGTGTTTTTTATTGTACTCTGAGTGGCTTGTGCCTCAGCCAAAGTAATTACCCTCTACCTTCATGTAACTGGAATACAAGGGGTCTTGGCACTGTCTTTTGTAAATTTAAAGTCTCTAAATAAGAGCTTCTCCTATCCTAATCATGTATAATGATTAATGATTATTAGGATAATCTCTAATTATCTGCCACTTGTGCTAATGGAGATTATTTGAGGATCTGGCTGAGGATGTGCTGGCATAAGACATGGCAGATTTAGGTTATCTCATATCACCTTTAATGTTACTTCTAGTGAATTCCAGGTGCTGTCGCCACAAACTACATATATTATATGTATGCTCTGCCTTCAGCTCTACCAGGGACCTCCTTCCCTCCGGCTCGGCCTCGGTCCTCAGTCCCACTTGCTCCGGCTCGTTCCTCCGATCCTTCGGTGCTACTTCGGTCCTCCGAACATTCGGCTCCACCCTGGCCCTTCGAGCTGTCAGTTACTCTCCGGGCACCAAGTTCCCTGGCTACACCCCTCGAGCCTCTCACTGCTCCACCTTCCACAGTTCTGCCCCTCAAGCCCCTCATGGCTCAACCTTCCATGACTCCGCCCCTCGAGCCTCTCACGGCTCCACCTTCTACTGCTCTGCCTCTCGAGCCTTCCACGGCTCTGCCTCCCATAAATACCCTCCTGTTTTGTTTATTGATGGTCAGTTCTCGTCCGTGTAACACTTGTGTTAGTATGAGGTTTATTTGGTTTATGGTACTCCACGTTGTTTGATATCTTCATCTTCTTCATTAAAAAACCTGCAAATTGATCCATCACCTCTTGCCTCTCCAGCATCACTACCGCCATACGTGATACATGGTTATCAAACCGTAAATAAAACTCATTCAATTTATCAGCAAGATTCTTATCCGAATTAAAAACACCTAATTTAATCACCTTAGAAGTATTAACCTTACATTTCACCATAGTTTTCAATCCCTGCCATACTAATCTTAGATTGTTACTACCCAACTGATCTTCATTCTTGTCTTAATATCTTAACCTGTCTTTATTAATCTCTTTTGTGCCTTACATTATATTATATTATACATTAACCACCTTATAAGGAACAACACATTCGGTACAAAAGGAAACATATCCACACAGAACCTCGGTGAGGTCATCGATATTGTCCATAGCAGCTTGAAAGACAGTCAAATCTGTACAGTCAAAATAACCCATAGGGTCAAGGAACTGTCCTCTGTCCAAACTCAAACCCTCTTTTACTTCACCTTTTCCCTACTTAACACCGATTTATAAACAGGGATAAGATTAGCTAAGTTATGATCGTAAAAACCAAGAGGAGGACTGGCAACAGATTTCATCGCCCCTTTAATAGAGCCATAACAGAGATCTAGTGTCTTATTGCACCTAGTGTGACAGGTACTCCTGAGAGTTTCAGAGTCTGTTTGTTTGCTCATAGTACAGATGGCAGATAACTCCACTAGTAAAAAATTGGCAAAATGATCAAATAAAATAGATCTGTTATGTCCGATCTTGTCCAATAACATTTAACATACACTTGTTGCAACACAAATAAAAATGATAAAATATGTTTAAAATAAACACAATAACATGTGAGGATGAACACCTGCTGCTGGACACCACTAGTGCAGTGCCCCAGATGGCAGTGACACAACACAAGTGTGTGTGTGTGTGTGTGTGTGTGTGTGTGTGTGTGTGTGTGTGTGTGTGTGTGTGTGTGTGTGTGTGTGTGTGTGACAAATGCTAATTTATACAGATTTGGCATCAGATAATCACTCGATCAGCATGTTTTCACTGTGAGTATACAAGTTTTAAACTGTTGTTGTGGTGTTTTTGTCTGTTTCAGAAAACAAATGTATTAAATGCCCGAAAATACTTTTTGAATTGTTGTTTGTGTGAATGAAAACCGCATCTGCACCTAATAAGTAGACGTGGCTGCGTGCATGGGAAGATCAAATTAAGAAATGATGGCTGTGCATATACAAGCTGTGAACTGTTATCGTGATACTTTGGTGACAATTAGGCTGTTTGTTACATAAAATAAACATATTATGTGCTTAAAAAAAGACTCATGTAGCTGTTGACAAATGAAAACCGCTGCTAATGTAAACAAATGGCTGCACGCATCGGAGGAAATCACATTTGATGTATTGACTGTGTGTATAAGAGCTGTAAACTTTTTATTGTTGTACTTTGGTGATGAGTTTAATGCATGTATATAAAATAAACTTATTCTGTGGTTTAAAAGACTTTATGAGTAACTGTTTGATCAAATATAAATTACAGACGCTTGACCAGCGCAGCCTGTGTCAGCATGAAAGCCGATTCGAATCTGGCAGCTTGTAACATAACTGGCTGTTGCAGAAACACATACAATATGTGTGATGCTACTCTGCGGGGCCCAGTTATGGTACATATTAAAGGGTTAAAGACTTGTTTCTCTGGATCTTCCTTAGACACAAATAGGAATATTTGCCAAAGGAGACCGTTAGTGGCACCTGTGCAAGTTTAATACTTTAGAAATCCTTTTACATTTGTCATAAAATATGCTGTCTACTTCAAAATCCCAGACCAAAGATATATAAAAAGTTGTGCTCAAGCCTTCTATTCTGATCAAGCAGGGCTACTTGCTTTTCTGTTCATGGTCATTTTTGTCCAGACACACAAGGTCATTTTTGTCCAGACACAGTTCAGGTGTAATTTTTTAATAATTTCTTCTTCCCTGAAGTAAAAACACTAAAAATATACAGTTCTTTAGGGATTTTATGTTCTTTAGATCTTATTTACATATACATTTCTCGATTTCACCATTAATTTGCATATGCAAATTTGTGCATTTATGTAACTTCACTGCAGTAAAAAACCTACACTTTTATAATTTGAAACATGAAGAAAATACGAGAATGAGTCCTGTATGGGGGTAGATTTCTGCCATATGGGAAAAAAAGTGAAAAAAAGACAAATAATATGACTTGAAAATCATGTTATAACAATAATAGCCAGTCAAACATAGCTGGTATTACAAAGAGAAGACATCAAATAAAATTTTGTTACCAATCATTTATTTCAAACATCAAAATTGAATGACTTAAAGTAAATTAATAATAATGTCAAGAAAAATTAACAGTAATGGACAGAAATGAACAGCAATGGACAGGTAGTGTATAAAACAGAACAGACTCAGAATATTTTCTTTGTTCTTTGTGTGTGGGCATGCGTGCATGTGTGTGTGTGTGTGTGTGTGTGTGTGTGTGTGTGCTCTGCATTGTAGCTGATATACAGATTTTTTTTTTGACAAAATGGAATAAAAATTGCTCTGTAATAGTGACATTTTTGTGTGTGTTTTCATATTCGTGTGTGTAAGTGTGAGTATGTGCAATGTTTTTTTTTTCCCAGTTATTTAGTCTTTTCTATTCACTTCCTGGGGTCGGTCAATTTTGCAAACGGCAAAGGTGTGATTTTTCTTTTTACAACCACTTAAACGTATGTAATCAAGTCCAGTTTTTGTGTGTGTGTTCAGATGGCAAGTGGAGGAAAAGTCTTGTGCCGCTCAGATAAACTAAACCATTTTTCCTACACCCGTAAAATTGATTTTGGTCAAAAATGACAGAAAAGAATGTGGAGGAGGACACACACAGAATTTATGTGAAAAAAATATATACACATTTTTAATTCTATCTGACTCAGGAAAGCTACAAAAACTTGGAAGGACACAATAACAAAAAGCCATCAAGGTTACTAAGAAAGGAAAATCTGCTGCACTTCAACAAAACATCACATAACATTGTTAGAACAAAAATCTCCGGAAACAATGTAAATCTACACAAACCAGATGAAAAACAGAGCAAAAGTAGAAAAGTTACATCCAATTTGTGAAGGAAAACTTATTTGAGGGAAAAAGGTATAGGGCAGTGGTTCCCAACCCAGTTCCTTGCGGCACTCCAACACTGCACATTTTGTATAGATCCCCTTTCTGACACACCCAATTCAGGTATTGAAGTCTCCACTAACAAATGGATTAGTTGAATCAAGTGTGTTTGATATGGGCAATCTCCAAAATGTGTAGTGTCCAGGAACATGGTTGGGAACCACCGGTATATGGCATTAATGGTAAATTATAGCAATAATTTCTTGCAGTCATTGAATGAACAATGCCTTGCAGCCCCTTTACAGCATGGTACAAGGTAACGTTTCATAACTTTCACACTCAATGTCTCTCTGTTTATGAAGGAACTCCCAATCTTGGCAGAATCCATTGCAATCTTAAATAAAAATGACAGAAGGCACACTTCTTTCAGCACTACTTACATAATGTTCTGCCTTGGATTAATTTCTTCTGTATTATTCCTATTTGTAAGTCGCTAAAAGCACCTGCTAAATGAATAAATGTTCATGTTAAGTCCCGCATAGCACATCTCAAAAGCATTCACCTTATAAAATCACACATAAAATGAACTGTATGTTATTTTGTTCATCAGGACAGTCTGGGGTTAAATTGGGATTTTGGAAGTGGGGGAATGTTGATGTCGCTTTTGATGTGAGTGATTCCGGATTCAAAACCCCTTAGTGTATACAGCTTTTCGATAAACTAAGCAAAATCATTATGTATATCAGTGGATCTAAGAAAAGTGTGAGCAGTTGATTCTATGTGATTTCTTTGAAACAGATATCGGGCCATGGCGCAATGCAGAAGCGGAATGCGCGTCTGTATACGGGGCTCACAGTCTCGTGCCATGCTCAAATATGCTGCCTCTACCAGCGTCCGCAACAGACTAGAGCGAATATTTTTTAACAAATACACTCGCATCGGACAATATAAGAAACAGAACTTCTTTTTGGAATCGAAGGTGCCGGAATGCTATTCCGGCCCAATTTAACCCCTTAGGACAGTGCAGTTCAGCTGTGTGACACTGCACCGGGAAGCAGAGAACTTTTATCGTTGTGTTGGTCCGGGGGGGTGTCCTCAGTCTCCTGCCCTTCTTTCAGCATCTCCACCATGGAGCCCAGTGTCCCAAAGCTACTTGCACATTTTTCCATCTGTGCAGAAACGCAAAGTGTGACCTCTGACACCTCTGGTTTGGGCAGCACCTCAGGCTGGGAGATGGGTGTGACACTGTCACCTGTGCTCTGGACAGTGATGCTGGACTGAATGCGGCACATACAGAAAATATGCTGTATTAATGTATTCTCAGTTTACAGCGATAGTTCATCCAAAAATTTTAATTCTGTCATCATTTACTTACATTCATGTTGTTTCAAACCCATATAACTTTCCATATGACATGAGGGTGAGTAAACGATTACAACATTTTCATAACTGGGTGAACTATCGCTTAAACAGGAATACTGTCTCACACAATGTAATAACATCTCCAATAATGCATATTGTAAAGTAAACATATGATGGAACAGGGAATATTTATATTTTGAACTTTATGATGCTGTATGAAAAAGAACACTTACATTCTCCATGGACACATTGCTCCCTGCAGGCGCTTTTTTCTTTCTTGCGATATTTGGGTTCCAGTGGCACACCAAACTGTCATTCTGAACACTGTAGTTTTTGTGACCAATTAACCAGTATGTGTTCATTTTCCCTTTCCCCTGACAATCACATCAAACACAGCACCTTTAGGAATTGTTTCACCAATGCTAAAAACCCATATAAACCCACACGCAGAAATTTTAAAGCATGTTAACGGTGCTCTTTTTAAAAGAGTTTCAATTTACTGCCTCTTTTACATAGATAGGCAAAATAGCTCATAGTTTTGTGATTATTGCTAAATATATATATATATATATATCTCAGTATTTGGAGAGAAAAGCTAAAAATAACTGAATATTTAATGATTAAATCATTTTAAATATATTTAAATAATATATATATATTTATATTATTTACCTGAATTATTTTAATATATATATATATATATATATATATATATATATATATATATATATATATATATATATATATATATATATATATATTAAAATAATTCAGGTAAATAATATAAATCACATCCTTGTGGCAGATGAATAAAGCATTTATTAGACAATACAAAAAGTGTCTGTCAAAGGTAATAAATTGTAAAATAATAAATGTTCATATCATTGGCTGATGCTATGGAATGCTCCCCCTAGGAGTGGCAATCACTGAAGCCCTTTAAAATCAGACCAATTTATTGGAAAATGGTGCTTGATGCTCCGCCCCTGATGCATGCCTCATCGCGAGCATATAAAGTGGAGCACCACACCATTTTCAATTGTCAATACCAATTTTCTCCTTCAGGGTTTCAATTTCATCCCTAATGCTCTGGACGCATTGCTCTCGACTCACTCTTAAAAGCTGATGCTGTTTCCCACTCCTTCCACCATACTCCTTCTGCGGTTTGTGAGGAACCACACAAGGGAGGAGTACAAGGACGGAAATTAAAGCGCAGAGATTTGAAGAGGCTTCGCCCGTTCAGTATAAGCGCTGTTACTGCCTGGGCTGAGCCCACCTGACACAGTACTCGCTTAGATTGATTGCGTTTATTCTAGTGCATGAAACTCGAAACGCTTTGCTCTCACCTCGCTTTTGTTCTGAAAGCCAGAGACATTCTATTCTTCTTTATCAAAAACATCTTCACCTGTCTAGTGTGGATTTGACGTGATCATGTTTGTTGGAGATTATGATGAGGGGGTGATATATCGCTGATATTTATCTCTGTCAGGCACGCAGCAATCATTGAGATTGATTGTGTTCTGCAAGAGCATGACACTCAAAGCGCTTTGCTCTCGGCTTGCTTTCTGGGGAAGCTGACATGGTACCACTGTCTTTCCTATATCTTGCGAGGACGGGATACAGAACGCATATAATTTGGGGATGATTTGACGCCATCTTGAGTCTGCATCTCTCTTCTTCTTCAGCTCCAGCGGCTTCACCTGTTCAGTGTACCCATGGCAATTTGCGGCCACACTGCTACCGTTTCACATTTGGCAGTTGTGATGATGTCAGGGATATTTTCTTGCTGGGCTTTCTTAGTGAGAAATGTACATGCTCAAGTGAGACGCTTATTTCCCCATGCGGACAGGAAAATGGGACAAGCGGCAAGTATCGATTGAGCCTCTAAAAATAAAAGGATGAATGTGTACAAAAAAAGGATGTTGGCACTGCCGGTGCTGTTCTTTCCTGAGCTGCATGAGCAACTTATTATGAGTTGCCGTTCTCCTTTTTCAGTGAGTGTTCAGGACTATGGCACTGCCACATTTGCGGTTCTTATTAAATGTGCCGTGCCACTGATTGGCGCTCCGGCCACCAAGTTCTCTACCCAGGAAATAGAATGGTTTATGAGTGGCTTGGAGTCTGCAAATTGACACCCATGGCAAAATTTGTCAAAAATTTGCTTCTTGCTTTCCCTTGTCGTTAAGTCTGGAACAAGAATATGTTAACAGTGTTACTGTTTGTGCTGTTGTTGGCTCCATGCCAAGCGTTTGTCACATTCCAATAAAAGTTGTAGACCTTGCTGCAAATCCTTAAGCCTCAAACATGTGCAGGAAATAATTACCAGTTCCTAATGTACTGCATCATCGGTGGATACAGGCATGACCGCTCCCCGATGGTGGCCGGAGTCTGGTGGATATAGGCACACCTCTTTGTCCTCTTGCCTGTTATGCAGACATGTGGCACGGTCTTCCAGGCATCCCCTTCTGGGTGCTGTGCACGACAGAGCACAGTTATGTGTTCCTTTTTTGCAAAGCAGCCACATCGCATCAATGCCGTTTTGTTCTCCACCGTCACAGTGCAGGACATGCCAGTTTTACACTCGGAGGTATAAAGTCAGAACAGAAAGGCTACAGCTGTTAATTTAGCCAGTGAAACACAAATATGGCCAGTGCATTCCCTCCCATTCATTTAATATGCCAAGTGTTGCTGGATGCACTAGAGAAGTTCTACCCCTTATGGTTCCCGTAGCAGTTAGCAGTACTCCCCAGTGGAGGATTCCAATGAATAGAAATGTGCTCTAACAGGCACGAGGCACAATCTGGAATGCTCGGCCAGAACTGTGGAGACTTTATGTCTGGCCCCTGATCGGGGCTCATATGATGTAGATAGATTGTCGCAGCCAGGGCACCTACGTATATGTCTTGAAATGTTGAGTATTCACTGACTGGTTTTCCTCCCATGGTGAGGATACAGAACATTGCTCTGTGCACACAGTACCCCGATTCCTACAGGAGCATTTACAGGACTCACTTAGTTCATAATCAAAGTGTATGTTGCAGTAATAACACTGGACCTTGAATATTGGGTGGTTTGTGGGTGAGCAAACACCCCCTTGTCATCAAGTTGTTTTTGAGGAATGAGATGGCGGAGGACCTTTCACCCCGCTAACATCCTGGTTTGGGACTGGTTACCCATTCGAGCCACTTGATGCAGTTAAGCTGTGCGTACTCTCCCTGAAGACCACGCTCTTACTTGTTATGGATTTGGTCAAATGTATTGGAAACCTTCAAGCCTTATCGGTTAATGACTCTTGCTTTGTTTGGACCGGGCTTGCCAAAAGCCATTTTTAAGCCTAGGAAAGGGTATGTGCCCAAGCTTTTGGCCACTCCTTTCAGGGCTCAGGCTGTTACCTTACAAGCTTTCTCTCCTCCTCCATTAGCATCGGACAAGGTGCAGTTTGAGGGTGATATGCATTTACGTTGACCATTCTAGTTAATATAGTCTGACAGATTAGCTCTTAATCTGTTTGTTGTTACAAAGGCTGGTGCTAGGTTGGACATGTCCTTTGTAGGCAACGGTATACCTGGCTTTGAAATAGCTTAATTTAAACGAGATGGCCTTCGTAGGACAAGTGGAAACAGAACGTCTCATGGTTGCTATGACAGCATGCAATGCTCTCAACCTGCACGAGCGCTCAGAGTGAGAAGGGAATCTCTGAGGTAAACTTTCAGTGAGTTACAATGATGTAGATAGAAAAGAAAATTGATTTTATGGCTGTTCATTTACTTCATAACACTTGTATTACATTATATATTATACAAATTTTACATATTATGATTGATTTTCAAGTGCTTTAGAGATCATCACTCCAACCAAGGTTACAATCCAGACCTCCAGACCACTGCATTGCACTCCGACCAGCTGTGTTTGAACGTAAGAACACTTGTGCTTTCTGCTGTCAGTAAGTATTGTTTGTTGTCTGTAAAGCTGGAGTTGCACTTACTGCCCCCTGCTGAGTAAGAGTCGCAAAAATAAATTGGTACTTCAAGCTTACATTGCTCAGGTGGTAGGAATAATCCTTATTACGATCAGGGGACATCATTAATTGTGTAGATTTGTTTAATGTATTATTTTATATCTAATCAATTGCACTGAATTAACATGTTAAATTGACAGCCCTGATAATACGCCTAATTTACATAAAAGGAGGCATATTTGCACTGAAAAAATAACAATGGGCTATTTCAGCTAATTTAGCACCTGGTTAAACTGGATCACTAATCTGAATAATCCATTTGACAAATATGCTTAAAACAAAGTCAGAATCTAAATCATTTCTGAGGTATATGGAGATTTCAACAGATCATTACAGCAATTCATTTTGAGGACTATAATTCTACAGAACAGATGCTCACCTTCACTTCAATCTCGCCCCGTAACTGTAGTTCATATGCATTATCCTTCATGAGTTCCAGGTATGTATCAGAGCTTGCATGAATCTTTTGTGCTAGAAGAACAGATGGAGAAAAATGTTTGTCCCCTTGTTATGCTAAAAAAGTGCCCAAGTAACATCGTCAAAGACTTGGATATAAGACAAAAAGTCAATATAGACAGATGTTCTATTGATACTGGGGTGAAATATTGTGTGATTCAGTTAATTACATAGTTCAATGAGCCTCGCATGATGAGCGCTATTTGTGGTGCATGTGAATGACTGTTGAGAGATGCTGCCTATGTAGCATGTTTCATTTCATCCACTTATGAGTCAGGATGCAGTTTGTATGCTACCATAGAAAGTATTTGCCTATGTAGTGTGGTTTTGGAATAGAGTTGTTGTGGAAACTGTCACAGGATGCTCCAGAGTTTAAAGACTCAAGAAATCAAGGTTTTGATGAGCTCAATTGATTACTTGTGTAGTATGATGTTGTCAAGGCCTTGACATCCCCATGGCGATGTATTAGCTGAAAATATTTATGACCTCTATAGCTAGGATAACCAGTGGAGTACAAATAAAAATAGTCACTAAAATAAACACTATATAAATGCTGCACATCTATAACAATTATACAAACATACGTAGGCTTGTAGATTCCATTCGGGAGGCTGTGTTGACTGTGTCTCCAAACAGACAGTACCGCGGCATCTTGTAACCAACTATACCAGCAACACAAGGGCCTGAAGAGCAAAACATATGTAAGACAAACCTGTAAATAACTATAAATGAAACATCCATACTAATGCAAATAAATATTCATAACAATTAAATTCTTGAACACAACATCACTGTGCAGCTGGGTCCAACTACAGTATCGCCTTCCAAAACGGTCAGAAATCTAGGGGTAACCATTGATGACAAGCTAAATTTCACAGACCACATCTCAAAGACTGCAAGATCATGTAGATTTACACTCTACAATATCAGGAAGATAAGACCTTTCCTCTCTGAACATGCCACACAACTGCTTGTTCAGTCACTTGTCATAACTAGACTGGACTACTGTAATGCTCTCATTGCAGGCCTTCCTGTATGTGCTATTAGACCTCTGCAAATGATCCAGAATGCAGCAGCACGTCTGGTCTTTAATGAACCAAAGAGAGCACATGTTACACCACTCTTTGTATCTCTCCACTGGCTGCCGGTTCATGAACGTATCAAATTCAAGGCCCTGATGCTGGCATACAAAACAGTCACTGGGTCTGCTCCAGCATACCTAAAAACATTTATGCAGAGCTACGTTCCCACCAGAAGCCTGCGGTCGGCTAAGGAATGTCGCCTTGTCGTACCAAAACAAAGCGGCAACAAAACACTTTCCCGGACATTCAGTTTTATCATACCACGTTGGTGGAATGACCTCCCCAACTCAATCCGTGAAGCTGACTCACTCTCTATCTTCAAAAAACGGCTAAAAACACATCTTTTCCAAGAGTATTTAACCAGTCACTAAAAAAACAAAACAAACAAAAAAAAAAATTCTTGTTGCACTTAAATCAGTTTTGTATACTATTTCTGATGATAGTGAAACTTTGTAGTATGGCACTTTTCGTACCACTATCTCCTTAAAATGATTCGCTTATGTTTTTCCTCTTTTGTAAGTCGCTTTGGATAAAAGCGTCTGCCAAATGAATAAATGTAAATGTAAATTCTATGCGCAAAAATATGACATGCTCCAATAACTACAACATCAGCCGAAAATAAGGCCTAAATAGCTATTCGGCAATTGGTTAACATTAACCAAAAGATTAGGTGATGTTAGACAAAAAATAAAGCGTTTTTAGAGGTGGAGAAAGTTGCTACATGTTAACGAAAGATTACATAGGCAAACATTGTCTTCTAAAAAATCTGTACTGATGAATCACATATCAGAGTAAAACGGCAAATTATCAGTTTGTAAGAACACAAGAGTCGCAAGTGAGCCGAACGTTACATAGAAACACCACAAAATGTCTTTTTTGCTTTTCATCACACATTTGCTTTTTATGACACTATTGGTTAGGTTTGTGACGAGTCTAAATAATTTACATAAATATAATGCCACAAATGTTGTCAATTGAACTTAACTTGTAATCAACCCGGAAAATTACTTTAATTAGCGAAATAATATCCTAATTATTTCATAAACGTTTTTATTTTTTTTAATAATGACACACAAACACACACACACACACACACACATACCTGTGTGTATGCCGGCTCGCAGTTGAAGGCGTTTAGTAGGCATGTGTGGTATTGGCACTTGTCTGACAGCAGCCACAAGATCCAGAGACATTTTAGCGATCTCATCTGCGTGTTTATCACAGTTCCTTTCTGGTAGTCCACTGACCACCATGTATGCGTCTCCTATAGTCTCCACCTGTGTTATTAAGATTCAGACACTCAGTACTCTAATGGTTAAGATGAACAGTTAAAATGCTGTACCAGACAACATCTAACTGCAGAGCTCTTCAGAACATAGCAATGAAGAATGCAGCTGTATACTTGACAACGTAACAACACAGGCAAGCCTTAAAACATTATTTTACACAATGTAAAAGTAATGCAAGTTCAAGTCGCAAGTTTGGTTGCTTTGGAGACCTGGCTGGAGTAACTCAGCACACCCTGGATTCAGACTCGCAACTCCAGGGGTGGTAGTCAGTGTCAATACTCACTGAGCTACCCAGGCCCCCAACTGTGGTTGTTTTCTAAGTGCACACAAATATCTATGCTTACTAATAACAATAGTTAGAAACAAAATATTAGTGACATTTACCCAGTGAGGTAACAATATATTTTATTTTTGTTTCATTTTATTTCTTTTTCTCCCAAAATTCTCCTGAATGTAAAAAAATATTTTTAGTATATTACAGAAAAATAAAAGTACCGAGCGACAACTACAAAATAAGAATAATAACTGCAACAGTACAATAAATACTAAACAAATTCATTGTCAAGAAAATATTGTTTCAATAATAATAATAATGGTCCAAAAATAGGATTAATTTTCTTAAAAAAATAAAATAATAATAATAATTACAAAACTCTACTACAAAAAATCTCTCCCTTTATTTTTTGGTTTATGACCCAGACATTACAATCTTGACAGGATTTATTTTCATGGAAATTATGCTATGTTAGTGTGATTTTAAAGTATGTGTGGATACCTTGTAGACATCATAGGAATCAATGCGTGTGTCAAAGCACATGTAGAGGTTATTTAGCATCTCAACAACTTGGAGTGGAGTGCAGGAGGCTGATATAGATGTGAAACCCACAATGTCAGAGAAGAAGATAGTCACCTGGAACATAATGTGAGTGTAAGTTGCTTCAAAGAACCAATAATCAATAATGAAATTATCTGAATGCCTAGAACATTAAAGGGCACCTATTATGCCCCTTTTCACAAGATGTAATTTAAATCTTTGGTGTCCCCAGAATGTGTCTGTGAAGTTTCAGCTCAAAATACCCTACATATCATTGATAATACTATGTTGAAAATGCCAATTTTGGGGTAGGAATAAAAAGGAGCTGTTTTTGTGTGTGTGCCTTTAAATGCAAATGAGCTGGTGCTCCCCATCCCGATTCCAGGAAAGGGCAACTTTTCTACTTCAGATAACTAGGCATCATAAGCAATATGA
This sequence comes from Moxostoma hubbsi, assembly GCA_032164185.1. Classification (NCBI taxonomy): domain Eukaryota; kingdom Metazoa; phylum Chordata; class Actinopteri; order Cypriniformes; family Catostomidae; genus Moxostoma; species Moxostoma hubbsi. The sequence continues at coordinate 7,448,068 of JAVLUX010000046.1, forward strand.
CTGACAGTGAAAATAGTGGTGTTCAGCCCTATATGTTTGAACCGGAGTCAGACACTGATGAGGGAGAGACTCCCTCCCTAGAGTTTTTTCAGCAGTTTAGCAATTAAGGATGAGCAATACACACACACACACACACACACACACACGCACACACACACACACAAATACTGTTACAACGTTCGCTATGCGCTATAATGAAACAACACACACAAACAAACATGTCCATCAACAGTTGTGGGCAGGGCCTGTACAAAGTGATGTCACTTTGAACAGAATCTTCGAATGGCTTGTTCTGAGACAGTGCTTTTGATTAATTGGGATTATATAAAAAAAGGAATGGGTGGATTTTTATCATTATAGGGTGGTTGTGTACACACACTGCCAACACACATTTATGTTTAAACACCATGTAGAAGTGAATTTTGCATAATATGTCCCCTTCAAAATAACATGCTATAGCTAATAATGTGGAAAAAAAAACAATAAGGACAATATTTAAATGCACACTGTGGTTTTAAGAAAACTTCCAAAACAAAAGATCCCCTTCTGTCACTCACTCCAAGTTGTGTCGATGTAGTGACACTAGGGGTCTCTCTTGAGAGCCTCGGTTGCCTCTGAACTTGAGAAAAGGTCAATGAAAAACTGGCGAACAGAATTTGCATGTCCCTCCCTCAGACATACGGGTATATACGAGGGCGCAATACAGCTGTTCATTCACATTTTTTCTTTGAATTTTTTCTTGTGTGTTCAGCAAGCTGAGTTTCTACTACTGTTCCACTCACCTCTGCAGAGCTTTGCTGTTGGATCTTACGGCACGTTACCAGCGGCTTTTCTCTTCTCTGCACCCCTGTCAGGTACACGGAGCAAGTTAAGTGCCTTGGCACGCAACCTTGCCTCCCGACTAACTGCTCCCACCGATGCAAAGCCCCACCAGGTACGTCAAATGTGGTCGCCCCCTTAGTGCCCTTTGTGTGGAGCTTGGACACGTGGCTTGCACTCTCCAACCCGTCACGCTGGCTGGCCAGGACCATCTGACTTGGCTACGCAATTCAGTTCGCCAGGCGCCCACCCCATTTCAGCATCACTTCGGTGCACGGCCAGAACGCCAACACCCTGCGGGTGGAAATCGCAACCCTTTTACACAAGGGCGCAATAGAGCCTGTCCCTCCAGCCGAGATGAAAAAGGGTTTCTACAGCCCTTACTTCATCTTACCCAAAAATGGCGGTGGGTTGCTGCCAATCTTGGACCTGTGAGTTCTCAACCGGGCCTTACACAAACTCCCGTTCAAGGTGCTCATGCAGAGACATATTCTAACATAAGTTTGGCATCAAGATTTGTTCGCAGTGGTGGACCTGAAGGACGTGTCTCGACGTCTCGATTACGCGTACTTCCACGTCTTGATCTTGCCCCGACACAGACCCTTCCTACGGTTCGCGTTCGAGGCCCCGCTAAGGGAAGTGGGCTTCTGCATACTCAATTACCTCGATGACTGGCTGGTGCTAACTCATTCTCGAGAGTTACTGTGTGCCCACAGGGACCAGGTGCTCAGGCACCTCAGCTGTTTAGGGCTTCGGATCAACTGGAAAAAGAGCAAGCTCTCCCCGGTTCAGAGCATCTCTTTTCTCGGCTTGGAGTTGGACTCAGTCTCAATGACAGCGCGCCTCACAAACAAGCATGCGCAGTCGGTGCTCAATTGCTTCACCTCATTCAAACCAGGCACCGCGGTCCCTCTAATGCAGTTCCAGAGGCTCCTGGGGCATATGCCATCCTCAGCTGCGGTCGTGCCGCTCGGGCTGATGCATATGAGACCACTTCAGCACTGGCTTCAGACTCGAGTCCCGAGATGGGCAAAGCGCCATTGCACAAACCGTGTGATCATCACCCCTTCCTGCCATCAGTTATTCAACCCTTGGTCCAAAATGGGTTGGGGCACCGTGTGCAACGGGCCCACAGTCACTGGTTCCTGGACAGGACCCCGGCTACATTGGCACATCAACTACCTAGAGTTGCTGGCTGTACTTCTTGCTCTGCGGAGGTTTCTCCCACTGATTCGGGGCAAGCACGTCTTGATCCATTCAGACAGCACAAAGACGGTAGCGTAAATAAATCGTCAAAGCGGCGTGCGCTCTTGTCAAATGTCACAACTTGCCTGCCATCTCCTCCTTTGGAGTCAGCACTGACTGAGGTCAAGCACTTCCTTAGGGAAGCACGACCTGACCATCAGGTTCCTTAGAGGCACCCGGAGGTTGAATCCTCCCAGGCCTTGCCTGTTCCCCTCATGGGATCTCTCCATGGTCCTTGCGGGCCTTCAAAGAGCTCCCTTCAAGCCGCTACAGTCAGTTGTGCTAAAAGCGCTCTCCCTGAAGACAGCCCTCCTGATTGCACTCGCGTCCATCAAGAGGGTTGGGGACCTGCAAGCATTCTCTGTCAGCGACACTTACCTGGAGTTCGATCCGGCAGATGCTCATGTCCTCCTCAGACCCAGACCGGGCTATGCGCCCAAGATTCCTATGACCCCCTTCAGGGACCAGGTAGTGAACCTGTAAGCACTGCCACGGGAAGAGGCAGACCCAGCCTTATCGTTGCTGTGTCCGGTCCGTGCTTTGCGCACCTATTTGGACCGCACAGAGTTTTAGACATTTCAAGCAGCTCTTTGTTTGCTTTGGCGGACAGCGGAAAGGGAACACTGTCTCCAAACAGAGGCTTGACCACTGGGTCGTCGATGCCATTGCATTGGCCTATCAGACCCAGGCCGTGCCCACCCCTTACGGGTTCAATCACACTATACGAGGAGTGTGGCATTCTCATGGGCACTGGCCAACGGCACATCTCTAGCAGACATCTGCAGAGCGGGAGGCTGGGCAACACCCAATACATTTACGAGATTCAATAATCTCCGGGTTGAGTCTGTCTCGTCCTGTGTTTTGTCAGGTCCGAGCATGTAGAAATCGGTAATACGGAACAGCTGACCGGAATTCCCAACCAGACCCACTATGGGTACTAATTACTCTGTACTGGTGCTCCACAGGTGTCAGTTATCATGGTAACCCCCTGTGTCGTATTTTCCACTGTACGGTCCCACTGTCGGCAGACCCGCGTCTCCCTTGGGCAGTTCCCTCTGCCCACCAGGCAGGACCTACCACCGCGCCACTTCCATGTGTGGCTTGTAAGCCCATGTGATGTATTTCCCACATGTTTACCTACTCAGCCTGGGCAGGATGTGGTCTCAGCGGGGTCTTTTCCCCCTGAAAGAATAGGATTGTAAAGGAACACATTCCCTGATGCGTGTTATAGCGTTAAATGTCCCCAGCCTCATCTAACACTCTATGGAGAGAAAACATAGAGAGATCCCATGCTTGTCACGTCGCTAGCTGGGAACCTAAAATGTATATGACGTCTTATGGGGCGTTGGGGAAGGTTAAGTGCAGCCTGATGCGGTGTGCTTCTTTGGCAACAGCTTGCTTGCACCTGCATCAGCAGTTCACGTAACATGGTTCAGTGTCGTGGTGTTATTGTATAGGGACCCCTAGTGTCACTACATCGACACAACATCGAGTGAGTGACAGAAGGGGAATGTCTAGGTTACTGTTGTATCCCCAGTTCCCTGATGGAGGGTACGAGACATTGTGTCCCTCTTGCCACAACACTGTACCAACCACTGTAATAGCCGAATCTTATTCTCGGCTCCTCAGTGCAAAACCTCAATGAACAGCCATATTGTGCCCTCCTTTATAACCGTATGTCCAGGTGAGGGACATGCAAATTCTGTTCGCCAATTTTTCATTGGCCTTTTCTCAAGTTCACAGCAACCAAGGCTCTCAAGAGAAACCCTTAGTGTCAGTACATCGACACAACGTCTTGTTCCCTCCACCAGGAAACGGGGGTTACAACAGTAACCTAGACGATTGATACTCCAAAGGCAAAAAACTTTGATCCAATCACTTAGAAAAGCAATATAGAACCTCTCTTCAACAAGCCAACTGATTTGAGGTATACTATTCATGTCTGCAACACAGTGTGGGATGAGTTACAAACCAAAGTTTAATCATTACGATAGGGGTTTGTTCAAATGCCTAATCCTAGTATACAATAGTTTGTGATGCTTGCCTTAACAACACTCTATTTAGTTAATTTCTATATTTATTTTTATTTTATATATATTTATTAGTTTCTCTAATATGAAATCCATATGCAAATGGGGGGAAAAAAGAAGAAGAAAAGAAAACTTCCTATGACAGTGATATATGTCCAATTTCTCAAAAAATAAATTTGCATTAAGTGCTTTAAATTTGAGGGGCTGGGCTTCAGGTGCACAAATCGCCCTTACAGACATGTCATTTACCCCACTCCCTCATGAACTGTTTTATCTTCTGATGAATATGGAATACCATAATTACAGGCAATTACTACAACAAAAAGAACAAACAGAATGGGAGCATGTGCGCTTTACTGACACTGCCATATTGCCAACATCACTAATGAATACGCTTGTCTTTTGTAGGTTTGAGTTTGATTTGTAAAAGGGGTGAACAGGAATATTGTTCCATTCCCTAACGAATAAAAGATTTCCATTTAGCTCAATCATATGGGAAGCTGTACATATATACAATAATGATGTCGAAATTATGCTGTATTTTTCCTTTAAAAGAATAGTTCACCCAAAAATAAAAACTCGGTCCTCATTAATTAAAACTCATGTCATTTCAAACCCATATGACTTTTTTGGTGGAAAATAAGAGATGTTTTGAAGTATGTGTAACGTCTTGTAGCTGGCAGGCAGCACACAGGAGCAGACGAAGACGATGATGAAGTGAACCCAAGTGCAGTTTATTTACATAAGTGATATATCCAAAACGTGAATCCAAAACATAACAACATAAATGACTTGACATAGACTTGACTTAGGCTTAGCATGAAGCATGAAACAACATTACATTGACAATACTCGACAAAGGCAAACATAAAGGCTATAATTACTCTGACATGGGGAACATAAACCAATGAACAAACAGAACTCTAAACAAGATAATTAAACAATAAACTAATGAAAACAAGACACATGAATATGGAGGGAAAAATGGACATCACATGACTAGACAAGGAAGTGAACAAATTCCAAAATAAAAGACATGGAAAACAGGAGCCAACAGAATAAACATGACAGTATTATTACACAATTATTGGCTGGTGCCTGGCGTTTTTCATTCTTCTTTTGAAAAAGCAGAGGAATTTAAATTTTTTGGACGTCCAATGCTTTCTCCGCACCGCTGTCAGGCCCACAATTCACATTGAGAGCATGGCGCTCGACTTCCACAGTAATAAGTAGAGCTGTTCAGTTTGTAGTTCCTTCTTGATTTTTTGGGATTTTATAATGGGAGTTTTGGATTTATCAGTAAAATAATATCTGTGCTAAACATTAATTGATGATACTTGGATGGTTTGTTCTACAACTTATACACTTTCATTCCTCAAACGTGAATTTCAAAGCCTTATTGAATTGCATACTTTTTTTTTAATCATATGGGGGCTTCAAATTTCACGCCTGAGGTATGAAAGTGTGTAATATATGTTGTAGAACAAAACGTGTATCATGTATCGTCACGTAATATTTACCACATATCTTATATTACTCATAAGTTTTACTCATAACCCATTGTAAAACCCCAAAGGAAAATCCAGAGGGAACCCATGGCGAATTAGAATTCTGGATTCGCATACAAATTTACGTAACGGCTGAACAGTATTGAAAGCCATAAGGGTCAAAATTCACGTGTTTTGTATTGCCGTATTAAGCTTTCAAATGCCGTTTTCTAAATCGTTATGCATTACATAAACAGTACGCTGTCACGCGTTAAAGCGTGTTATTTTAGCACCTCACATAACTTAATTAGCCCATTAATTTGCTCATGTACATAACTCCTCCTCTATCCCGTTTGAGGGATCTATGGCAAGTCGGAGGATTTAAATACAATTTTCATTGACCACACACTTTAATACAGAATTTCTGCATCATGTAAAACTTGTATGATCCGCAGAGGTATATTCCCCATTCGCTTTTTCTGTTTTCATGGGGGCTGACATAAGATCACATGACCAGCTGAGAACTACTCACTGTTTGTTTGTAATTACACTTTTGGTTGCAGAATAAATTAATAATTTGTATTATTTACGACTGTGAATACAGTTTCGCTACAATGGCATCAGTAACCAAAAAAGAATGCTTTTGCATGTTGCTGCATTTACGCTAACACTGTATTAAGTCTAAGACCACTGTTGTATCACCAAGGACAAAATACAAATAAAGTAATGTACACATCTGCAGATCATACAAGTTTGACATGATGCAGAAATGATGTATTAAAGTGTGTGGTCAATGAACTATCACTATATAATATTACCACAACTACCTTAAACATGTTTTGACTATAGATAATTATAGAAAAATATAGAAAAATAGAAAAGATAATATAGAAATAATATATATTGTAGAATATCTGCCATCTCAGAACAATCATTAGAAGACATCAACCTATGTATCCACTACAAATCAGCAATGGTCGATGTCCAGGACTGTCTGCAGAGCAACAGATTAAAATGTTAAACAAACAATCTTCCTAAGATTTCAATGTGAATCTGACAACATCTCAATAAATAATACATTTGCATAATAACAAGGAAAGTTGACAAACTGGCCAACGGCAATTATGTCTGTAAACAGTTAATAGGACTACTTCTGTAATATTAGCAACACACACACACACACACACACTGCAGTAAGAGAATACCTATTTATGAATTGAAGTTAGTAAATAGGGTTTTGGTTAGCGAATATCCAGCTTAGTTAGCCAAAAGTCAGCTGCAGTTATTTAATGTGCGATTGCAATGTGAAACAAAGGTTCAACAAAGGTTGCCGTTAATGATTTGAATCCTCCAACTTGCCATAGATCCCTCAAACAGGATAGAGGAGGAGTTATGTACATGAGCAAATGAATGGGCTAATTAATTTATGTGACGCGCTAAAATAACATATGCTAACTTAACGCGTGATGGCGTACAGCGTATAAGTAACATGGCGTTTAGAAAACGGCATTCCAAAGCTTAATGTGGCGATACAAAACACGTGAATTTTGGCTTTCCATAGAACAGCTCTATTGAAAATGCTTGCTCACCTTCGCTCCCTACATGCCATTGAAAATGTATAGTCAGCGGTATGCAAATGGGCCTGGGAGGAGGCTTGAGGAAAGGATCCGGTGGCCTGGGAGGAGGCTGAAAGAAGGGGACGGGGCCCAGCAGCCTGGGAGGAAGATTCACGTAGAGGGTGGGATCCAGTGGCCGGGGAGGAGACTTGAGGACAGGGATGAGGTCAGATAGGGCAGCGAACATGGGACAGTGAGTGAGTTGTGCGTGGATGGCGCGGAGAATAGCATGAAGCCACCACGCGCGCTACATCTCTGCGGTAACACGCTCAACAAGCCACATGATCAAATGCGTGGAATGACAGTCTCAGACATGGAGGCAACTGAGATTATTCCTCCGCCACCACCACGACTTAGAGCGCATTGGGACTTGACTCCAATTTCGGGAGAAAACAGGAGAACAAAAAAAAAGAAGAAAGTTCACACTTAAACTAACGCAGAAAGTACTTAATCTTTTCTGCTATATTTATTTCACCAAAAAACTACAATTTTCAGTAATGACCAGGGCTGTAAAGCTACAAAAATTAAAAAGCACAATAAATGTACCTGTACAGCTCTGGTGCTTGTAAGATAAAGAGCCAACCTGATCTACTGAAAATGACATGAGGGTGACAGCATTTTTGCCAAATGTTATTACGTGGTTTATTACATGTATTGCTGCATTATGAGGTGAAATGTCCACACTGTGCTGCTAAAAGTGAGTTGAATTTTATCACAAACAAAAACTTACAAACCACATACCTTCTCAAAACTCTCAGCCTTTACGTGTTTGTTTTGGCTTAGCTGCTTGGCAACAGATTTGGGCAACATTTGATGAAGGAGATCCTCAGCGATACGCCTCTGTCTCTTCAGGTCTTCAGTCTTCTCCCTGAGGCTCTGAGCATAATCCTGGATCCACTCCGTCATTTGCTTGAAGGAGAGTAGCACTATGGGGTAAATGAGGCAGGCGATGGTGAGCAGGCAGATCTTCAGGCTGATGTTAGAGGAGATGTCTCTGGATTTGAGTTTCAGAGCCCATCCAGCCCTGGCATGAAAACATCTCAGTGTGCTCTCCAATGCTAAAGTTGAAGTTGAAGTGCCAAAAAAGAGAAAACCTTTCGTATTTGTCAAGTTTAGCTCGATACCAATGTTTTTCGTCCAGCAGTGGTGAAGGTTTTCAGACATGCCTTTGAAGACTGCCACGAGTGTTGTTATGTGCCATATTTCATCCTGAATATCAACATCTTTTTCTCCTGTGATCAACTGATAGTTCAGTTCCTGAACTGTCAATAGCAGTTTCAGAGCAAGGATATCTGTCCAATCTGGGTTGTGTTTAAGAAGACCAATATCTATGTCTTTGACTCCCCAGGAGTTTAATATCTTCTCAATTGCAAGAGTAAAAACTTTACTATCATTGGTATCTATTAGGTCGCCCTTCCATGAAATATTAAGAGTTGAAAGATCAGACTGAAGATGCCCACAGAACTCAGCTAAATCAGCACCACAGGGCTGACCCAAACTGTCTATATTAATACTAGTACAACATTGGTTAGCAGTGAGCATTATGGTGGACCATGATCTCGGGAACTGCCCTTGCTTGCCATTATGGACAGTACTCTCACTTGATGAACTGAGGTTTCTTAAAGTTTGGAGTTCCATAATGAGTGTGAGTGTGGCGTTTGTCCTGCAGGAGGTCAGTTCTTTGAGTGAGGCTTCAGTGGCTTGCCATTGAGCCAAAGAGGAGTTAAACTCCATGGTCACAGTACACAGCAGAGCCAGGAAAGAGATTATACAAGCAATTAGAATTCTGCGAACAGTACGACTGCGACTGCCACAACTGAGTAAGGAGAGCCTGTCAAAAGAGGGTAAACAAAACTCAATCATATACATAGAGAGGCCCTTAAAAAACATTTGGGAACTACATTACATGAGTTTTGCATTACAAAACTAACTAGATTTTTGAGTGGTGCCTTTATATGCAAAACTCTAGGGTGTTCTAACTGGTTGGCTAGAACCTAGCAACTACCTAGAACACTCTACAGACATATTATATGATATTCTGGTCCCTGTATGGTTGTGGTCCTATCTTCAGTGTAAGTCTGTTGCATTTATTTATTTTGCATAAAATAAAGTAAATCATGTAGTACTGTAAACCTGATCACGTAGAAAGTACTAACAGACCTCTCCTCAACAAGACAAATGATTTGATTTAGCACAAACTGTGCATGGCGACATACATGATTCTTTTGAAGAAACATATATATATATATATATATATATATAAACTGTTCAGAATAATTTGGCCACTATGTGGTTGTCAAATGTTAGTGGATCTACTCCTGTGGTTACTTGGACACCTGTGTGAACTGAAGGGGAACTGAAAAAAAAAAATCACAGTTGCTTGAAAGTCTTGAAAGTCAGGGAATAGATTTATTAAAAAATAGAGGAAAATCATCAAACTGTAATTAATGAACAGTTAATAATGTTCAAAACCTAAAATTGCTGAACTAATAACAAATATTTGGCCAATATTAAATAAATACACCAGCCATACACCTAAATGACTAATTACAATTCTTTGTTAATAATGTATAAAGGAATTTAATAATGACTAAATAATTTACCAATGTATTATATATCATTGCAGTTATAACAACATGCAAAAAAAAAAAAAAAAAAAAAAAAAAAAAGACGTATGCAATACCAGCAAAATAGTACTTCACATGTTATAAATGCTTAATAACAACCACTCAACATTTTAAACCTTTATGGTTAAATGATCATTGGGTTTTATTATATGATGGTTCCTGTGAATGAACATGCAGATCAAAAAAGTGTTTTTGCAGAGGACTTTAGGTAACAATGTGAGTTGAGACACCACTCGGAGTAGAACATTCTTTTGACCTCAATGAATGTAAGAACAGGAGTGAGTCAAGACATACATGCAATTAATTTAAACACAAAGAGTACTGTAGCAAAATTACATAATCCATCCATTTAATCTTACTACAATCATCTATTTTTGCTACATTGTGTCATAAATCATGAATTGCCATTTAATGTCTTTGATTGTTATGAGAAGGAATACGTGTATCTATTAAGCATTTATAACATTTAAGGTTGCATACAACGCTCACAGTTTGTCAAGAATTGCACGAAAGTCGCCCTTTGTATTAATGTTGTTAAATTATAACTATGATTGATACGCATTTGTAAGTGAGTTATTAGTCATTAATGAACCCCTTTATAAACTCTTTATGTAAAGTGGTAACATTAGCCTACAATAAATAGACCCATATTCTTTGTAACTCAAGTTCTTTGCTTAAGAAAATCTTTTACCTGCAAAGCTCACATTCTGATTCTGGATCTTCTTTCTTCTTAGGTGAAATCTTATCTCTCCGGCTGTTAATTTTAGATAAAGTGCCTTTCAGAGAGGCCGATGACAATGTCCCAGACGCAAAACAATCATTTTTCATGTACTCCAGTGATGACATGGGATTAACCTTGTATTTTCAACGAATGGAATTTAATTGAGTGAACATCCAAATCAAGGGCTAGAATCCCATATTTGACTGTTTTCTCTTCGTGCGAATAAACTAATCGTGTGTGTCTCTGCTTTTCTTTGATGTGCATTTCATGCAGTCAGTGACGTAGTTTTAATAGCAGGGTAAATGGTGAAGGTTGCCACAGATAGAGGATATTGTTTTAATCATATCTATGTGTGTATATATATATATAGTTCCTGTTTTTCGTCAGTAATTTCGTCCACACTATCTTTCTGACATAATTGGATGTATTTCCATCGTTTTCGTTTAAACAACCTATAAACCTAAACCTGTGGCTTTATGCTTGGATTTTATTATTTATAATGTAATATAATGTAAATATGTATATAACACTGTATATATTATTGATTCAATATTAAATAAATATAAACAAAAAAAATTATCTTAAAAGAATAAAGAAAGCTTTAAATAAGCAAAATAATAATAATAAATGTATTAGCAACCATTAGCAAAATAATGCTTAACAGATGTATTCAAATATATCAATGTAGTCTATAGGGAAATATTTGAAACACACATTATATGCCATTTCTATCTTTTGAAAACACATAAGTTAAATGTACAAATAAACATAGCAATATAATAGGCATGAAATAGCTATATTTTTAGAATAATAATTTTATAAAAATAAGAGCAACTAACTAAATTGAGGAAAACTTTTCCACGCACTTGAACAAAAATCTTATTAATGAACGGATTTGTTCTTGTCTTGTTCAAGTTTAAAAGTCATTTTGTCATAGATATAATTAGTTTAAAAGACATCATTTTATTTGAAATAAAACTTTTTAAAGACGCAAATGTATTTAGACTATTCAAGTGCGGGGTATATGTGTGTGCGTGTGTGTGCGTGTGCGTGCGCGTGCGCGTGTGTGTGAATGGAGAGCGAGATCGGGAGATGAGAAAGGTAAGGATTGTCACCTGTTAATAACAAGTGTCACGTGGACTCTTCACCCGGCTCCTGCTTTCTCCCTTTACGAACATTGTGACGTTGGTGTAGAAACCCGGGAGAAAAGGAGAAAGCAACAACCGGGTGAACAGTTCACGTATCGTTTATTTACAGTCAAATAAAAACACTCAAGTAACTCTCAAATAAAAAACAACTTAAATCCGCACACACACCCCGCCCCTACAATAGTATACATATATAAATGTGTTTCTTTAGAAGTACAGTCGAATGTGTCTCAGCACAGAGAATCACTTTTAGCCAGAAAAGAAAATGCAGGTCATGGTCTTGAAGCATTCATGGAAGCACAGAAACAGAAAGCTCTTGCCGTTCCACTTTTGTCCACGTGGTGGTGGTGTTGGTGTGTGTGTGTGTGTGTGTGTGTGTGTGTGTGTGTGTGTGTGTGTGTTCAGAAACCTATTGTTTGATCCATACTCCGGAGCAGAATAACCTGGATGCCAAACGCCATATAACAAGAAATTAATGAGTCGGTTCTTGTTTGTATGTAGTTTTTTACCTTCTTTGAATTATTCCTTCATCGTTGCATCCCCTTTTTTATTTTTATAATTAACAAATTAAAACCTTCACAAAACCCAGACAACAAGTCTAATAAATTATGCACCTAAATACATGCTTTAATTAAATCGTTTTTAATGCTATAACACATACTTTTGAATCCATGAATTATATTACTTTATTTATAGTTGCTCGGTTTTGGTTTTGGTGCTGCTTCTCCTTTAAGACTTGACAGTAAACACCCACTGTTCTGTTTGGCTCCCTCATTAGCCATCTCACTGCTCACTACTACTAGGCGGGGCTACGGAAGTGATAAGGTAAAGGAGGTCACATACTTCATCGAGGCTGACTTGTTTTAGAAAATCGAGTAGGACACTTCGAATGCAGCCTTCAAATGCGACATTCTTTCATAGGAATTCTGAGGATGCATGAGGTGTCTCCTTCGTGGGCACTCACAAACCACAAAACTTTGCTTCAACGGAAATGTCTAAAAAAATATGACGCCAATTTGCCCATAAACATGATGATCAAACTCAAGTAATGTTAATTCCCTAGTTGAAGTACCTCGGTAGATGGGTGCAGAGTATATAATATGTATAATTATATTTATATATAATTAAATTAAAATAAAATATTAGACTAAAAGTATACCTGTGAAATCTATTTTCTTTTCTCTTTACATCATTATAACTCTCCTAAAATTTACCTCATAGGCCTACATTCCCTTCTCACACAAAGTGCTCATGCTTGTTGAAGAGTGGTGTGCTGTCATAGCAACCATGTTAAGTTCTGTTTCCATTTGTCCTAGGAAGGCGGTCTTGTTTAAACGAGACTTGTTTGAAGGCCGCAGTATACCGAGTGTCCTCCTTTAAAGGATGCATCCTACCTAGCATGCAGCCTTCCAAACGGGACACAGCCATTGATGTGTTGTTGTGGAGGTGGTCTGATGTAAGTGCCCTGATGTAAGTGCCTTCCACAGTGTGATATCACAATGTGGAGGAAGTAGAGAATGAGTAGTTTTGGCAGCTTGCTGTCAACAATTGCCCATTTCGCAATGAGGAAGTTTTGAGTTCTGAAACTTACAGGATGTTTTTATATCACAATGAACTCTTATATGGTAAAACACAGGGAAAATTTGATTCCTCGTGTCATGACCCTTTTAAGCCTTGTTTATACTTTTGCCTTGCACTGCAGTGCATCCTGTGCACGCAGCTCTCGATGGCCCAAGGCGTTTATGTTGTGTCATAGGTGCGCTCACTGTGCTGCACTTAGGTAAGGCGTTCATGCGTGTGTGCTAGATTGAATATGTCACATGTCATGTCATTTCTCACACAACACTATCTTACAGCTTCAGAAGTATTGAAAAATAGCGCACACAAGTGATATGGACACCGTTTATGGTGCTTTTATGTGCTTTTGGAGTTACAATTACAATCCTTTCATCAATCACAATCCTCTCATCCCTCAAGCTTGTGTTTTACAGATCAAAAAACTCAGACTGGTTTTGAACGACAAGGCTAAAAGTAGACTTTTTTATCTTTGGGCACACTACAATGGCATGCTTTCAGACAATGGTCAGCTATACAATCAAGGCCGATTTAAACCAAAAGGTTGATCTGTTTGAAGTTGTATAATTATTCATTACACTATTTGTTGGACAAAACAATGCTTGGATACTTTTGCTTGTTTGTATATTTTACCCACTTCTGGAATAATTTTGTGTTTAATTGTTTTATTGTTTAAATTTAGCTGAAAAGCATATAATAGACAATCTTAATGGAGGTTCTATTGTGACAACTCACCCCATGCCCGCTGTATAAAAGGTGAAAGTGTGTTCAATAATCTGTATCTTTTCTTTTTTCAAGGCAATAATGGTGGAAATGTTCAATAGGTTTTTTTCCACACAAAACTTAAAGAAATTGTCTTTAAAAAAACACCAAGTCAGCGTCACACTATAGCACACTCAAAACAACATGATTTTGTTGATTTCACTTGCCAATTGTTTTGCTGAGATATCGCTCTCTTCAGCCTGAGGTATGACATACTTGCCGATTAAGAATGGTGGAGGGGCTTGGGTAGCTCAGTGAGTAAAGACGCTGACTACCACCCCTGGAGTTGCGATTTAGAATCCAGGGCATGCTGAGTGTCTCCAGCCAGGTCTCCTGACCTAAGCAACCAAATTGGCTTGGTTGTTAGGGAGTGTAGAGCCACACGGTAACCTCCTTGTGGTCGCTATAATGTGGTTCTCACTCTGTGGGCGTGGATGCCGCAGAGAATAGCATGAAGCCTCCACACGCACTATGTCTCCACAGTTATGTGCTCAACAAGCCACAAGATAAGATGTGCGGATTGACTATCTCAGATGCGGAGTCCTCCACCACCCGGATTGAGAAAAGGGGAGAAAAAATAAATAATAAAAAATGAATGGTTTAGGGGTGCCAAACATCACATCTCTCCACTCACCACATCTCTCTCTCTCTCTGATTCCCTGTCACGTGGAGCTCCCTAAAATAGCAACAAGAGCACTACGTGAGCATAAATAATTGTAAGAAAATAGTCATAGAAGCTGGAATGGCATTAAGTACAAACAAACTACTGTAAAAGAGTTATTTAGGATGTGATTCATGGAGTAACTTTACCTTGAGAAAGTGTGTGATTGTGTATTTATCCTATAAATCACTATAGTGAGTAAAGACAGGGCCGCCTATTTCTGGGCTCATCGGACGGGGTGGGGTTGATGGTTTGCGAGGAGCAGCGGGTGTGTGCCGAATGTCTGTGTTCCGTGACTGCTATCGGGTCCTTGAATAATGTTCAACATGTGGGTAAGGGCAGCTGGTGGAGTTTCTGATGCCCACCCTAGGGTAAGATGGTGCCCCCCTAGGGAGTTGGTAGCGTCATATGTGTATGGGGAGTGGCGGTACAGAGAAAACAAAAAAATGTTCAGTAAAAAAAGACTGTTGTGCCACCACTTTCTGATTTTGTTAGTCATTGTAGTGTGGAAAAACGATTGGTGACAGAATCACAATCCGTGTTTTTAATTATATGCAGCTATGTGTAATGAACACGTTTAGATCAGCTTGACGTCTTTTCTGTTTATCAGTAAAAGAAGATCATCATTGGTCACTCGAAGAGTGACCCCAGTGACAGATCCTTTTTTCCTGTTGTTGCTGGAACCATTAACTCAGCTGTGAGTCCCACCGGTCAAGGGATTAACAACCTCCTGCAAGCAGACGCTAATGTGCGCTTTGTCTCCCTCCTGACCAGCGACTATTAATGAAGCTCACACCTGAAAATCAGTACAAAAACGGGTAGTGTGCCATCAGCTTAAGCCTAAAACATTCACTGGAATAAAAAGTGTGACAACTAGTCCCACTTAAATCAATAAATTTCAATATCAATTTGATTATTATGTGGTAAATGCCATTATTGCAGAGGCGCTTACATAGAGAGTGCGCTATAAGAGATGATGAAAGCATTTGATTCTGTAACTCCATGTTTTATTTTGTGCTCTCACAATCAAGTCAATCAATGCTTTAACCCTTCCAGGAGTCCCTGAATACAACAGGATTACACAGGAGGTTAGGATGCTGTTTCCAAACTTCCATTACCCTAGCATCAGCCATTTTATATCAACTCACTGACAAGCGCTATCTCCAATCAGACATGTTTGCATCTGATCCGGCATGTTAACCTTTCCTTGTGGCGCGGTTGGAAGCACATTGCATCAGCAACGTGGGAGACCACAGTTCAAATATTGTATTAAAACCAGGAAGTAAGCGCATTTTCCCCTCAAACTTTACAGTTTTACTTCATTGAGGGTTAGGTTTTAGATTTGGGAAAGGGGGTACAGTTTATATGTATTCCTCTACAATGTATTATAGCCTGTACAGCTGAAAACAAATCACTTCACAACTTGCTTTTGGCGCCCCTCACTGGACATTACATCCGTAAAATGGAGCTAACACGTGCCCGTACGACAAACAACACTAACCGCTTTTGACTCTAGGGGCAGTGTTTTGCATTTCTGTAAGCAAAGACCAATTAGATAAAGTTTCCGATTTCACTGTGAGATCAGTCTGGACAAGGACAATTGGTCAGATGTTTAGTAATATTCCAGTAGTAGGGCCTTGTAAAATGTCCTGCCATCTTCTGTACTCAAAATACTGTTGATTTAAGGTCAGTTTTACCCAACAACTGTTATACTGAGGAATGGTTTCAAATTCAATATTTATTTTTACTCCACTGGGGCACGCACAAAAACTACAACTTTTGGACAACCTGAACATGAAACAATTATTTTAAAAGGAACTTAAGATAAAAAATAATATCCAGTATATCTGAATTTTTTATATATTTGATATTCTTGTCAGTATTTAACTATAAGATGCAACCGAATAACATCCAAGTTTGAATGTATGATTGAACCTTGTAGTTAAAGATCTGAGCTGGTAACCGCAAGTCTGTAGGGTCAAATACCACAAGGGATGATTCATCAATGATCACCATCTTTTCTTTATTGTTTTTATTTTCATTTAAAATTGATTGCACACTTAACAATAAAGCATAATGATATACATGGATTAAATGCACAGAGACAAATTAATATCATTGGCTGGTTGCAATTTGCAACTTGACAGTGGTGGTTTAAGACTGTTATTGTGACACATTGTCAGAGTGTAAGATTACAGTAGCATTAATATAATTTGTAAATCAGTAGGTTGTTGATTTACAGTAAAGATTGGAAATATACATTTTGTGTTACAATCCATCATAAATTACAAACAATAAGCACTGGAATGAACATATAGTATTTAGTACTAAAGACTCATCTCATCTTGTCGACAAGCAATGAAAATTAAAGAGTTTACTTCAAATCTAAATAACAAATGAACATGTTTAAATATGATTAGGATATGAGCTGCCAGTGGATTGTTCCATTCATTTTTTGCCCTTACTTTACATTCATGATTTTGCTTGTTTATAAGCTACAATAATAAAAAGGCTGGTTTGGATCCTTCATGATTTCTATCAATATTTTAAAACTGAATCAATTGGTACCTGGGGCTAAGCACCCTCAAATACATTTGTATTTTAGCAACTTGTACAAAAAAAACAGCAATTGATCATAATTAAATTATTTAATTAAATACACACAGCAGATAGGAAAACATTCAGTATTGTTTTTACATATTGCTATTTCCCCAGCAATCCTGAGAGGATGTCCAGAGATAGAGCCATATTTAATGTTTCTCCACACAATTAGGCTTCATTCAGCGTCATCATCCTGTAGAAATATTAAAGTTTTAAGATTAAATATGCAGATTCAAGGTGAAAAAAGCTTTTGATGTTTCTCAGATGATGTCTTCATTGCACATACTTTGTGGACTTCCAAAAGCCTCTCTTGCTGTGATTTTAATGTTGACACCCAAATCTAATTCCCATTATGACCGAAATTAGTGGTTGATCAGAGCCAAAATGAAATGAAAATGTTGTGCTTACTCTTCCACTTTGTGGAAAATGAATTCTCAGTTGAGTCGCATTTTTAGACTTAAGACCAGGGAATAAAAGCAAAATGTGTTTCATTTCGGTTCCTTCTGAGCAGAAACAATATATTTTCATTCCAGTTCAGGCGTTCCGCGGGCCTCCTTCAAATTGGTGATTGGTTAGAATGAAATAAAAGAATGGTTAAAAACTTTCTTTTTAAAATGACAGTACTCCATGGTAAGGGATGATATACCAGTTGCAGTATTTCCAGATCGCACAAGAGAAAAACTTGTTTCAGAAAAACAAGCTCAAAATTAGGGACTTGCCTCACCCAAGGGATAACCAAGTGATTTAATGTTTTCCCATGTAGGGGAATTTTCAGGATAGAAATCACAACAAACAAATACAGTATATATACAGTAGCCTATAATAGGTATCACATATTCAATAAATGTATTCTTAATATTATAAGCCTAAATCTCTCTCTGCACACAAACTACATGGACACGTTTGGACCTATTTGCAAGCCGAAGGATTTTTGTTTTTTTTAATCTAGCCGTGTCATTCAGACTTAAAGCACATGCTCATGTTCTACTAAAAATATAGAAGCCTAATATTTTTGGAAATTTACTGTGATAAACCCTTTGGTCGTAGGTTTTATGGAAAACATTAGTGGAACAAAATGAACCATTAACTGGTTACACCAGTATTTAAAAAATAAAATTTTCGGTTTTCATTAATTAAACAGTTTTAAGTCCCTTCTTAAGACAAATCAATAATTGCTCCTACTGATAGGCCAATAGAGTTGATGCAATGAGAAATGATTAAAACTATTAAATAAAATGTAAATATTACAAATGTGGTGTATTCTATGGTCATCCATATTTCATTATTTATTGATTGCATACTTTAGAAATTAAGATTTATAGTAATAAAGATAAAAAAAATGTTTTCTCATTCTGGTTCCAACTACTCTCAATCAACATCTCTAGAAACTACTCTATCTTTGGACACTTTGTAAGGCAACTCAGTCAAGGCACTATTTCATCAATGATGAGTAAAGTCAACAAAATACGTTTCGAATACGTATGAATGCATACATATAGCCCCAAATTAAACAAACGTGATTAATCTCAAGTCATTCATTTATTTCAAATCAACGTGAATGACTGTCACAATGAAAGAGGCATGTCTAACTCTTGATTTGTTAATTTAATCAAACTGAGGCAATACACAAAATTTGAACAAATGCAACAATGAAAAAAAAAAAAAAAAAAAAAAAAAAAAAACACACCAACATGAAAAACATTGAGACACAAGCGGCACACAATGCAAATTCATAACAAAAAATTAAGGACAAAAAGCTTGTGTAACTTGTAGGTATTCACAATTTTTGTTATATACATTTCTGTTATATCCCTCTTTCTTAAAAGGCAGGGATATAACAGATTATTCACATCAGAGCATCTTCAGCTGAGATGTCAAATGTGAACTACACATCAGACATTATGAAATGGAATTTGAGTGCTTAAACATTTAGAATAGTCATTGTTTGAGTCACATGTTTAGTAATATTCCAGTAGTAGGGCCTTGTATGTCCTGCCATATTCTATACTCGAAATTCAGTTGGACAGTTTCACCCCAATATAAAACATAGAACCGCCCCTTTCTAACTTTTATTAGATTCTAATTAGCTTAAATACAGTATTTTTTTAAATCATGAATTACAGCAAAAATGACTATGGAACCCATTAGAAGACAGGGAGGGATTTTATTTTCTGAAATAGTTTTGAGTTCACTCGCAATACCTTTCGTGTTCCTTCTCAATTATTTCGGGTTCGCTCGCAATAAATTAACCATGCTTTTACTACAGTAATATTGTAGTAACCATGACTGTAGTAATCATGGTTAATTTTGTGGGGACTATTTACCATGGTTTCCTACAGTAACTTCAGGTCAGCTATAGTATTTGTAGGAAAACCATACCATAACCACAAAATGTACCATGTTTTACAATAGTACCCATATGTAACCATGATACTCATGCTAAAACTGCAGTAATAATACAGGAAAACCATGCATTTTTACTATGTTTATAAATAAATCTGCCAAAAATCATGGCACGTTTTACTATTGTAACATGGTTAATTTGTAGTAAATGTACCATGGTTTTTGCAAAAATAATGGTTGCATGATTACTACAGGTTTACTATAGTGAGACCATGGCTATTTATTTAATTATAAGGGAATTAGTTTATGTGGAAAACATGTTTCTTAAAAAACATTCTTGTTCCACTAGTTAATCTTCATGTTACTATGGTAAAACTCTAGTTTTATTTTTTGGTAGAATATAGATTTTGGTTTTATGATGAATACAACTGTTAAAATATGGTTACAGTAGTAAAATCATAGTCAACTTTATGGTTACTATGGGTTTACTACAAATACTCTAATACTAATTTTCCTATTGGATGAATTAAGGTATTAAATAGTTCAGAAAATACATTTTCCTCCCTGTCTTCTAAGACGCTCAGAAAATATTGTAATGCAAAGTTTTTTGTTTTTTTTACAGGAGCATAAAATGAAGCTTGTAAATTACTACCATGATGTATACAATTAAAAAAATATATGACCATTTTCTTTCGCGATTTATTTTACATTAGAAATTAGCTTCATTTTCTTTATGCAAATAATAATAATAAAAAAATCCTCTAAATGTTCTTGACTTCTTTGAATTACTCAAACTTTACGTTCTCAGTCTACCTACAGAATAACTCCCATCAAAAATTCACCAAAAATGCTCAACAGATAATTAGCATTGCCTTCCTGAACTACTGACTGTCAATTTTCAGAGATACAAGTTGATGCATTTGGACCAGGATTTTAAGTAGCAGCAACAACTTCACAATACCAACAAGATATTTAAAGTTCAAAATGTACATTTAGATGACACGTGAGACCCATTTTAATAAGAAGCATAATGTAAACAAAAAATAAACAGATTTCACAAAAAACCCTCAAACCGACATGGAAGAAGAAAGATTTGAAGGCACCAGTAAAAAGTTTAGACACAAATTTCGGACCAAATAAAAATCAAATCCTTAGCTGTTAACGTTCTACATATAAAACATGGGGAAAGTTATGAGATAAATTACATTCAGAAATCTGTCCTTCAAACTTAAGCAAATGGTTATTCTGCAAAGCAGAATAGCATTAAGTTTATAAAAAAAAAAATATCTAGATTTTTGATGACACAAATTGGTTCCAATTGTGTCAAAATGAATGAGGAAATAGTGTGAATGTCTTTAAAGCACTGGTGCTTTCAGTTTATCAAGAAGTTCATAGCAGAGAACACCCAAACTGAAGAATGCAGAGGACTTTAAACAACTATTTCCAGCATGCCCGGCCCTCCAATTACAGCAGATTAAAAGTTTGATGGGATGCCCAAACCAATTATCATCACTCCAGAGTTTCCAGAGATAAAAATATCTTGCAAGGCAGAATTCGAGATAGATGAAATTAGAGCAAGAGGAAAAAGGTAGAGGAGATTCACACACACCACAGTAACCACCCAACAAAAATAGCTTGTCTTCATGTGGCCGTTTATACCTTACTCCTGAAGAGCGGCTTTGCTCCAGGCCCGCAGTACTCATTGTAGATGAGTTTGAAGAGGAAGAGGTGGAAGAGCGTGATGAGGGATGCCACACTGAACCAAAAGAGGAAGGGCAGCCCTGGATACTGTTTGGCCATGTGGTCTTCATGAGCCAAGATGGCCTTGACATGCATGGTGTGCCTCAGGTCCTGGAGGTGAGTAAGATCGGTGGAGATGTATAGAAGGGGAGTAATGGGCTGGGTCACCATCACTGGAAACATGTGACCTCGCAGCTCCGAGGTCAGCTCCACGGGCTCATTCATGCAGCCGGCTTCACAGGCGTACAGTTTGACCGGTTTCTCCTGAGGCTTGACAGACACATGTAGGAAGGGTTTGCCTTCAACGTCCTGCAACACAGCCAAGTTGATAAGGTCTTTATTGTAATGAATGCCCCTCAAAGAGTAGCTGTTGTGAAGAACGTCTGGGTCAGCCTGGAATTGGAGGTGGTTTTCAGTAAACTGCAGACCGCCAAAACTAAGCACCATGCCTTGCATCATTCCATGAGTGCCTGCCGCCACAAGCACCTTGCAGCCTCTTTTCTGGAAAGTCAAGTTCCAGAGGTTGACGAGCTGCAGGATCTGAGCTACGTTGGTGAGTCGCTCGGGCCACAGGTTCTCAGCATGCATGGTGGCATGGCCGCTGAAGCAGTGGTCGGCGTAATTCAGGCTGGACTCCAGCCGTTCATGCTCTTCTGCTGTCAGACTTTGATCTAACAGGGGTGCTGTGGAGGTGGAGAGAATGTAGTAAAGGGTATTGTTGACTGTACGACTGGATGGAGTGTGGGCATCTGTAATCTTTCTGATCTCCACACCTGTAAAGCAACAAATGGTATACAAAGACATGAAATAAAGACTATGAAATATATTTCTTTTATCAGGTTTTTAACGTGCCAACAGATTAGTAAAATAACACATTTAGTTAACTAATATGTATAGGTGTAAAGGTTGTGATGCAATTTTTTGTCCTGATATATTAAGTTATTAAAAATACATTAAAAATGCAAATCACAAAACAATTACTGGATACACCCCTATGATGTTCAAAGTAATTTTGATATTTTTTCCTAGGGGTCAAAGTTTAAAAATGTCTACGTGGTGTATCCATCTGGAGACAGTAAAAAATAAATAAAAGCCTCATTAACGGAATATTCAGAGTTAGCATACTGAATATTAAATTGTACAGTTTATGTAAAAATAAATATATAAAATAAAAAACACCAGGCTGAAGTGATTCACCAGCTGGGACAGTTATGTGCAGGGTTGAAGCGCATTTTTTTTCCTGTTCTGTTGGTTATTAAGGATTTTATTGTTACATCACTGTTTCTGTCCACATGGAATGTTAATGGGCTGGGGCACCCTATAAAAAGAAGGAAGGTGGTATATTTTCTTAAGCATAACAAATGTGAGTGTTCCTTCAAGAAATGCACCTTTCTCCACAGCAAGCTGAAAAACTTGTCAGGGCATGGGATGGGAATGCGTTTTGTAGTGCTGGTTCGAATAAGAGCAGGGGAGTCCATATTGATAAGTAAGCATTTACAATTTAAATGTCTCAAACAGGTCATAGATCATTTAGGAAGAGTCGTTATTATTTTAGCTGAAATACAGCGGAAACATTTTATTTTGGCTAATATTTATCCACCCGACGCTGATGATCAGATCTTCATAAATCTCAAGAGAAAGTTAGAAGCAGCTGGGATACTTCATGATATGGTTTTGGGTGGAGACTTCAATCTTTTAATGGATCCAGTCCTTGATCATAGTATTTGTGCATTAATCTCAACTCAACTTTATTTATATAGCATTTAAAACAACAGAGTTGTTTCAAAGTGCTTCACATGAATACAATTTAAAACATAAAATTTCAAATTACCATACACAAACACCAGAAGTCTAAAATACAAACACTCAAAAAAATGTGTCCTACATTGCATTTGTCAGACTCAAAGGAGTGTGTAAACAGATGACAATTTCATTGAAGTCAATGATCACACATGAACTGTTTATCCGGAAAAGTGAAACTTCTGGCAAAAAACATGTCATAAAAGCACGACTCAAAATAAAAGCTAGATGCTTAAAATTGAAGAAATTTAATAAAAAATTTAATACAAATATATTACAACAGTATAGTAAAATAACCGTTAAAGCATGTTCTGGAAGATAATAATTATTAAAATAATTATAAAATTATAAAAAATAACTAAATTATGTGTTCAATAGCACATCATATTTTTGCTGTGGTTTTGAAATTGGTATCGAGAACTGTGAAATTTCACTGGTATCGGTATCGACTACTGGAATTTTGGTACCGTGTCAAAACCAATTCCATCTGCCACTGACTGCTCAATTGGTAACATTTTAGTTTTACGTCGACAATAAAAGATTGTCGACAAAAATGTTAATAATCATTTGATCGATTGGATCGAAGGATCGATTGAAGGGAACAAAAAGGTGAGAGAGGGTAGTCTTTGCCCGATTATACACTGCAACAAAATAAAATTAAAACAATGTACATTTTCTTTAGCAGCTGAGAATGTTGAATATAATATTAAAAAAAATTTTATCAAAAAAATCCTTTAAAAAAAAGATGCATTTAACTGAGAAGCAGCATATAAGATATTTATACTTGCTTTTCGAGAATAGATCTTGAATATAAGTATATTTTGTCATTTCTGTTCTCGCAGAAGTAAAACTTACACATATATACACATATACAAAATACACATATTTAAGATACATTCTCTTTACGGAATTAAATTTAATAAAATATTTTAATTCAGTGTATGTCATTTAGAGGTATTTTTTAAAAGACTTTTTTTTTCCTCGCTATTGTTAGTAAGCATGTTTAGTACAACCTTTTAAGCAGGGGTGCAAGCTGAATAATCGGTTAAGAGCTAATGATTAATCATTGCAATAACCGCCGAATAGTCGTTCTAATAATCGTTAGATTAATCGATTATCAAAATAATCATTAGTTGCATCCCTAGTGTTTATATGTGTATGGCTCAGGCCTTGACCACTGTGATGTATGTTGGGGGTTGGTGACTGGAATGGGGATGTGGAGTTAATGGGGGTTGAAGGGGGATAATGTTTGATTCTGTGTTTATATATTGTGTTTTGAGTTGTGTAAAGCCCAGAATCAATAATAAAAATGCTAATCTGAAAAAATGAAATACTGTTGGCTAGAATTTTTTTATTTCAATAAATTAATTGAATATCGACCGGTAGAAGTGAGGTACATGCCGATGCAATCACTGTTCATTCTAGCCATGATTTGTATGTCAGCAGATGAAAATTATGAAATAATACCTTACATTCTCTACAATTTAACAGAACATACATCCAATTAATGCCTTGCGTGTGAAATTTCGCCAAACCCACTTTTGCCTAGACTTAGCACTTGCTTGCATGAAACCACCAAAACTTCATGACCATGCCCACTGGCCTTGCACTTATAACTTAAACCATAGCGCTGCGCTTAGCGGTATTTAACCTGGACCTAAAATGTGGCATGCTGTCATTTACCACAGACAACAGTCTCAACTTCCCTAAGTCAATAAAAAAAATACAATAAAAAAGTACTGCACTTAAAATGGAAGACTAAAAATGTAAAGCTTGTTTGTTTGTTAAAGGGGTTTCCAGGTTCAATACAAAAATTAAGCTTTATCAACAGCATTTGTCATAATGTTGATAATTTCGACTCATCCACTCATTAAAAAGGGGGGGAGCAAAAGTCACAGTAAGGAACTTACAATGGAAGTGAATGGGTGATTTTACTGCAATAAAATTGCTAACCCACCTTATCTGTGTAAAGTTATATCAATAAACTCTGTAATCTGGTAGAAAATGTAATGCTTGTACAGCCCTGATTTTGTCACACCAAAATCATGTAAACATCTATAATGGTTATACTTTTGAAAAAGTGTGCATTTTAATGTTTCTGGACGGGCCCCATTCACTTCCATTGCAAACACTTAAGTGTAAATGTAATGGCAGAGTTTTTAAATAAACAAGAAGCGAGTTTGTGTTGTAATCAAGATTATGCCAATGCTGTTGATTGAGCTTAACATTTGTACTGAATCTGGAACATTCCATTAAAGTACTTATTCAGTTAAAAAAACTAATTATTCAGTAAAAAAAAGTTTATTAATGATCTGGAACTTTGCACAAATAAGGTTAGTAAACAATTCTTTCACACCAGTCTCCTGCTAATACGGAAACTATAATATTCATGTTTTGGCTATACTTTTTGAAATAGAGTAATAAATGTATGTTTTTTGTAATTAACATCATCTAATACGCTTCAGTTGTATTTAACACTGAATATTCCTTTATAGGTGCACTCAATTTTTTCCCCATTAAAAAAAGTTTTACTTCTAACGAAATTAATTGTAATTTTGAAACGCATTTATAAAATCATGACCATGATCATGGGGGCTGCCATTTTAGAATCACATGACCATCTGAATACTACTCGCTTAATCTCAGTAACTGCATTGTTATTAGACACTTTCACTCTGGGAATAAATTAATGGCTGACTGTGAATACTGAATTTCTACAATGGAATCTGACAGTAATGGAAAACTGTTGATTTGGAACGATGCTGCATCTAAGGTACTTAAGAATAAAATGATTCAGGTTTTCATTAAGCTACATTAATTTACTATGCGTTACACCCAATCAGCTTACCCTCCCTACTTTGGGAAAACTTGCATTTCCACTTAATGGTTTCAAAATAGCCTATCAACAATTATCAAGTGATTTATTTATAATATATGTAAGATGTCAGAGTTTGCTCAATTAACTTGCCAGATGTGAAGAGATCCACCCATGCTTGCTGGTGCTCTTGCACTAATTCCTCCACATTCGCTCTGAGGACATCCACCATCTCTCTCTTGATTCCTTCTCGGAGCTTGCCCAGGGTCTCTTCCAGTTTCGCTCCCTCAGTTGGCTCTGAAGTGTGAATCACACTCACCACGTTTTCTGAGTAGTCCGACTTGGCAGGAACCTGGATCTTGCCGCTTAGTTTCTTGGTAGCCACCACCACAAACACAATGTCTTTCTTCTCCGTGAGAACCTTACCTGAGGAGAGCACAAATTCTTTGTCTTCCGCCTTCTCCACCGTGCTCCTAAACAAAGGCGACTCCACAGACACGTCCACTGAAACCCCGCGGTCCGTAGGGTTTGATATGTGAATCCTCTGAAGATAAACATTGGGTCGGCTGCGATGAGCGACGATTTCCTCTCGTACAATGACACAATCACGAGGTGACTTAAAATTACCTGTCAGAACACAGCGGGATGATAGCACAGAGCCTTTTCTGTGCCACAGCATCATAGCCCGTGCCTCCAAGCGTGTTCCTGGAATCTGCAGCTGCACTATTGGAGAATAGTCTGTTTGGTGAACCGGTGCAGAACCAGGCTGTGAAGATGAAGCTACCCAGAGTTTATTAGAGTCCACGTCAACCAGAAAATATCCATTACCTACCACAAACGGTACTGATTGTTTTGTCTGCGGGGTAGAAAGCACTCCCTCCCCTCGGTCAACCAGAGACTCCCACCTTTGAATATCAGTCTGCAAACACACACCTGCAGCACCGCCAGACTCCCTGGAGATGCTTAGAAACTTCAGAAGCCCATCTGAGCTCGAATACCAGTAGAAAATAAGGAAGAGAAGTAATCCAACCAAAACACGCCGGGCCCAGCTGCTGGAGAGCAATCCAGGAAGGCCTTTTAATCTCTGCTGAAGCCACATACTCTGTCTTCTGCTCAAGACGTCCTTTGATGGATTGCACATGAATTGCTGCTGTAGTCCTCAGTGCGGGTGATCTCTATATGGATCATCAGCAACTTCCTTATAGCAGTAAAAGCTGGGAGTGGCAAACAGCTCTGACAGGCATAGTAGTATTATCTTAGCAAGTTTCACTTTAAAAACCACAGACACAAGAGCAAAAGACTGTTAAGTGTGGCAAATGTGTGTAGGTTATTTCCTCTTCTTTCACACAGAATACTCTTGACACAAGCAGCACACATATTCTTTCGAGCGTTTTCAGTCTTTGACTTTATCCGTTACTTTTATGTATAATGAGTTTGTTTATGTGCCGTATTTGCAATGTTGTCATGCTAGTCAGTTGACTGGCCAACACATTTCTGCTCACCCAGCTCGCGCTGACTCGTCAAGATTTACGGAGCAACTTCTACGTCGCCTATTCGTGTTTGCGTGATGGAGTCTGTTTTGTCGGTGTTTAATTATCTTATTTTATTTCCATTGCATACTTATCACCTCTCAACCAGCTGAGATCTGCTGTTTGTGGAAAAAACGAAGCTGCCGTAAAAACACCGAAAGCGTCGTAGTTCAAGACTTATAGTAGGTTCGTGTCTAGAAGGGAGCCGCTGTGCTGGGAAAGTCTCGCGAGAGTAAAAAGTTTTGTTAATAAAGTTAAGCCTTTGTTAAGGTTTAGGGGTGTAGTTATAGTTAAGGTTGAATTTAGGGGGGAAAAGGTATGTGTTGGGTGTCTGTCGGACTCCAAAAACGCGTTGAACACCGTGTATAAAAGTCGCATGTGACTCTCGCGAGACGGTTCCCTTCTAGACACGATCCTGGAAGTGCTCTTCATATCGCTGTTCCACAATCAGTTACTAACAGGCTGTTTGAAGTCATTGAACCGCAACAGTTGAAAGTAACACAGATTCTGGATCGGTGTGTGAGACTAAATGACACCAAACAGTTTTACGGCATTAGTGGTGGTAACTGCTGCTTGTCACGTTTGAATAATAACGCTTACAATGCATACCTATGTATTTTTTATAAAGTTACTCTCACGTTAATATGCTGGTAAATATTTTTTTTGTGGAAATATGCTACATGGGATTCTTAAATATTATTCATTCGATAATCACTCCAAAATCACCTATTCACATTTTTGTTGTTTTTATTCCTCCACTATTTCTGATGATCATTACATTGTTACACACATTTTGTATGAATTAATAAATTATTACAGAATTTTTGTTAGTTTTTTAAAGTATTCATATAGTCAAAAATTACTAAACAGAGATGGGCCACTTCTGGAACGCTCAACTGTGCTCAACAGTCAACAGATGTAGAACGGAAGTCCCGCCTTACGGTTAAAGGAGCCTTTTAGACATCACCTGTCAATCAACTCTAGAACGCGCATTAGCAAAAAACGCGTTTTTTTTTTTTTAAAGCTTAATACGAGGTAACGAATCACAATTTATGATACCAGTATTGTCAGATTTTATTACTGATTTGAAACGTGTTCTTTGATTGTAATCTTGACTAAGATTTATGTAAATTCCGTTTTTGTAAAAGGCTTTATTTTAATTGGAATTTAGCTTACGAGCATTTATCTTTTTTTTTCATAGAAATTAAACATTTCATAAATGCATTTTGAACAATTAAAAACCAAGAAAATGGTTTTCTTTTGTTATTGTGCCTTTTAATGGCATTACGTACATATGTATTGTGTTATTTCTTTGTAATTCCCTTTGTACATAACTAACGTGTATATTGGTTAATGTTCTGCAATAAATGATAATAATAAAATAATCTGTTAAAGGAATATTCTGGGTTTAGTACAAGTTCAATCATAAGTGTTTGTGGCATACTATTGATTACCAAAAAATTGTACTCTTCCTTCCTTTTCCGAGAAAACAAACAAACAAACAAACAAAAAATCGAGGTTAGTGAGGCACTTACAATGGAATTGAATGGAGCCATTTTTTGGAGGGTTTAAAGGCAGTAATGTGAAGCTTATAATTTCATAAAAGCACTTACGTTCATTCTTCTGTTTAAACTTGTGTATTATTTAAGATGTAATTTGTTTAAGACATGGTTGTTTTAGGGTTTACAGCCTTATGTCGTCATGGTGACAAAGTTATCAAATTGGAAATAATTTTACAAAGAAAAGGTTAGTGTGCAATTTTTTTCACACTGAAATCATGTTAAAGAAGGCTAATCCAAACATGAAAATTCTCTGTTTATTTACTCACCCTCTTGCCATCCCAGATGTGTTTGACTTTCCTTCATCTGCTGAACTCAAATTAAGATTTTTTGAATAATATCTCAGCACATTTTAATCCCCAAGACTCCAGCGGTTAAATCAATATCTTCAGAAGCGATATGATAGGTGTAGGTGAGAAACAGATGAATATTTAAGTCATTTTTTTTACAATAAATTTTCTTCTCTGCTCAGTCAGGCTCCACTTTACTTTCACATTCTTCATTTTGTGTTTTTGGTTATTCAAATTCTTCATGCACATAACATTCCATCTATTGCTCGGAATATAAACCCGGAATATCAGCTTCACTGATAGCAATAATGCTTTCGACTCCTTGAGAAAGTTTTTAAATAGCTTGCTATGAATATTGAATGTTAATTGTTGATGTTGGTGCTGATGACATCTTCACCTCTCCGTTATTTTAAGCATGACTGGTTTTCCAGGCTGTAATGGAGATGTACTTCCTCTGTGACGCGAGCTCAATGATCTGGTTGTGGGCTGAAATCGAGGGGTGGGGAAAGGCAGAAGTGGGCTGGCTATGTCTATACAGTTATTTACAAGTACATTTCTCTCGAGGAAAGGCCTGATTTCATCAGTCACCGACGGCTCGCCGTTATTGCAGAGGTCCAAGTATGAGAAGACCAGCTCTGATCTTTCTTTCGTGTTTGTTTACACTGTTTTCCCCGCTTCTCTGTCATCAGCAGGGATCGATCCCCGAGGGTAAGGCAACGATTTCAGCTTATCGACATCACAGATAACCGCCTCTGTACTTGATACTGTAACACACTGCTGCTGTGTTATAATGATTTATTTCAATGCTTCGTTGCATTAATTTCACATGCACTCGTTAAAGTGAGTCGGACATTACGGAGCCCCGTGCCGCTGACGTGGACCTTTCATGCAGACATAAGATCTGCGTGAATCCGTGCAGGAGCAGATCTCAGAGTTTGGAATGATGTATGACTACTAAAAGTACACAAACCACTGCAAAATGTTTACTTAAGGTCGCAAAATGTAGCTGCGAAAAGGCGTCATCATAACCGTGCAACAAAATATGTTTTTACGCACTCGAGTTTTCTCGCTAAATGTGACCAGGAATGCGTTTATTGCATAACAAGAAAAATCAGATGTAAATATGATTTCATAGAAACCGCCTTTATAAAGACATGTAACATGAGTTTTCACGCAACACGTTTTAAATGCTCAGGAGCATTATAATATTCCAGCTATACATGGAATTCCAGTGTGATCCTATCAGGAGAAGAAAGAGGACGTGGAATACACAGTGTTCTGGCAGAGGAATCGACCAGCTGTGGACATGTTTGACAAATATTTGCTGCATCTACTTTAACACTGACTTGAGTTTTTCCTCACTATAAGGAGACCTTCTAGTGCTGACTGTAGCCACACAGGAGACTGATGGCTTCAGGCGTTTCATGAGATCTGGACGACACTTCAATTACACCATCAAGGTGCAGCACTTTCTCAACAATCTGTCTTTAATATTTATTGTGTATATATCTATATCTATCACAGGAGCAAGAGTGCGATATAGCCCTACATCAGCACTGCTGTGATTCGGCTGCAGGCAGGAAGCTGTAGGTAAACACAGCAGTGCTGATTTATTGCCATATATACAACAGTTCAATGAACAAGTAAATACATTTTTTTTAAAGGAAAAACTGAGTATGGTCATAAAAATGCATTTGTGCATGGAACTACTTTATTATGCAATGATCAGAATCTGCCGTTGCTGGTTCAGCCTTCGTTAGTAATTCAAAAATGTCACTTCAGAAATAGTGTATATATATATATATATATATATATATATATATATATATATATATATATATATGAGATCAAGCTTTTGGCACTTAGGACAATTGAGGGACTTGTATAGAACTTACACAGGGTGCAAACAATCATTGATGCTCAAGAAGACAACACACTATAATATGCATACTTTGTGTAATTATCTGTAATGTAGATTCTGAAGGGCAGTACTAAATAAAAAAAATTATATTTTTAATTCTCATAATAGATTACGAAAGGAGTGTGAACATTTGAGACAAAAGGGAATGCAAACGTATCTTCTCAACTATATATCCTGTTTATTAAACCTTTGATGAATGGGTTATCAGCTGACTTCCAATCTTGTTTCTGAACAGCAATCTAAATTGAGCAATTCTGTGATTTGGCTCCTTAATGTTTCAGTTTAGGAGCCAATGGCAAGTGATTTTCTAGTACCAAATTAGCAATTTAGCATGATTACTCAAGGATAAGGTGCTGGGGAGATGACTGCTGGAATTGTGGGCTGTCTGATCAATAATGTCCTGACTATACTTTGTGATCAGTTGAATGCCACTTTGGTGAACTAAAGAACCAATTTCCTTCCAAAACAGCAAAATCTGTACATTTTTTGAAACTTTTGCTGCTAACGTCCTGGTGCCAGATACCACAGGACACCATCAGAGGTTTTGTGCAGTCCATGCCTCAATGAGTTTTGGAGGCACGAAGGGGACCTACACAATATAAGGCACGTGGTTTTAATGTTGTTGATGATCAGTTTATATCCATCCCTTTGTGTTAACAACACCATAATAATAATACAGGTAAAACCAAAACTCTATATAGCAATAAAAACTTATATTACCATATTTGGGGTTTTCCTGTATTATTACTATGAATATCATGGTTAAAATATGTTTACTGTAGTAAAACCATGGGGAATTTTGTGGTTATGGTTTTATTACAAAAATCATTGTTTAAGTATGGTTATGGTCGTAAAGCCATGGTTACACTTCATAAGATGCTATTGCAAAGAAAACACAAAAAGATTGCAAGGGAACATAAAACTTTTTGTGAGAGAAAGCAAAACCATTGAAAGGGAAAGCAAATGATTTCAGAAAAAATAAATCCCTCTGTGCCCTCTAAGGTGCTCCTTTAAAATATGACCCTAACAGTGACAGTTTTTACGAGATTCACCCAATTCTACAGTTAAAGGTCTATAATCTACAGATTGAAGCCTCACATTCTTTTGCTGTTTTTTAGGTCCTCGGGAGGGGTGACGCATGGCAGGGTGGAGATTACATGTCACCTCCAGGTGGTGGACAAAAAGTGAGCTTGCTGAAGTCTGCTCTGGAGGAGATACAGGAGGAGAACAAAGTCATTCTATTTGTGGATAGGTAGTTATCGCTTCCTTTTATATCAGTAAATGCAGTATATTGACTATTAATTTTCCCGGATTTGGTTGGAATTTCAAGCATCAGTCTCAATCTTTGACTTGGACTTTCCACAGCTATGACGTGATCTTTTCTTCTGGTCCAAAAGAGCTGCTGAAGAAGTTTCAGCAGGCCAGACACAAAGTTGTGTTTTCTGCAGAGACTCTGATCTGGCCAGACCGTCACCTGGAAGACAAACATCCACACGTCAGGGAAGGGAAGAGGTTTCTTGGAGCAGGAGGTATGTATCAGTCTCTGTTCTGGTATTAAGGGTTTTAGCAATATTTAGAGGGAACCTAACTGAATCATGGAAACCCAACAAAATGTAACATGCCAAAATAGCTTTTTAGTGATATGTTAGCTAGTGTTAGCATGCTTAAAACATGCTGGTGGGAAGCACTAGTGCAACTTGGTCACTATGCAATGGTCAGCAGAGCAATTGCTCAACGGAAAAATAAATGTTGTTGAATAGTCAAAATGTATTAGTCCTCAAGCCCTAATCTACACCCTGATGGTAACCCCCAATACTACAACAGAATAGATATTCTTCTAAATCTCAACATAATTAAACATTAAATTCTAACAAGTCCCTTTTATATTCGTCTTGCACAAAGACACATAAAATTACAACTTCATTTTAACATTTACTCTCCCTATCAAGTCCCATGCAAAGTGTTTTGGGAACTACAAATCCTCTGCCCAGTTTCAGTTAAAAAAAAAATATATTTATGTTGTCCCAACACATGGATTAAGTAAAATTGACACTTTTTTGTTTTTGAATCAACTCCCATGGTTATATGAGTTTTTTTATTTTGTTTTTTGAGTAATATGAGTAAAACTGACAATAGTGAAAGTAAATATTTTTACAAGTTTGTGTAGTTTTGAGTTCTAAATGAAAGTTTATTACACATTTAATCATTAATGGGTGAATCTAACCAATTCATGTCCAGGTCATATTTCACTTGTAAAATCATAGGAATCAAAAGTAAAAATAAAAAATAAAAATAAAAAGTTTAGAACTGTAACATTATTTTTGTGACAATTCAGTACATTTGCCTCAAAATTGTCATTGCCGTAATGTGTCTCTTACTCTCATTACTGTAAAATTAAATTGACAATCATCCTGTATGGACACAATGATAGCATAGTTTTTTGTTGTTGTTTTTTTACAATTAAAATTTTTGATTGATTCATATATACACAACAAAAAAACCCCAACACATTTACAACGATTCAACAGTTCACATTCAACCCCCAGTAATATCCCTCCCCATTAACCAACCCCACACCGACCCCCAACAAACACCATTGTGGTCACACTTAATAACACACAAACAACAACAAAAAAGAAAATAGAATTAACATACATAATTTAACTAAACTACACTCTCCACATCCCCTCCCCGAGAGTCCCCCAAAATTGCTAAATAATTGCCCCATTTCTTGAGAAATAAGTCCCCAGCCTTCTACTTGCCCCCTCCTTGAAAGCTGTCAATTTCCACACACCACTCTGAAATGTGGGCGCTCTATCCAACTTCCAACCCCTTAAAATAATTTGCCTGTCAATCATGAGACTGTCAGAACCCAATTTTTATGTGATTATCCCCCAAATTTATGACCGCCTCATCACCGAAAATACAGAGTCTGGGACAAAGTAAAATTTGAGTGCCCAAAACGTCACACATGCAACTCTGAACACTCAACCAAAATGATTGGATCTTAACCCCCCCCCCCCCGCCCCCCCTTAAGACCAAGCCTATACAATCTAGAGGGGGTCCAATAGAATCTATGTAGTATCTTGAATTGCATAAGGGCACACCCTTGCATCTTTCTCCCTTAATCTCTTGTTAGAAGTTAAAGCTCTGCCCCCAGACACTGAATTAACAGGGAGTAATACACTGATGCCTCATAATCTTTTCTAAAAGTAGTAATCACCTCTCCCAGAGTATATGCCGAACCAAAAAATAAAGTACAGAGCATATGACGCAGCTGTAAATACCTATAGAACTGAGATCTGGGAATCTCAAAGTGGTGAACCAAATTTTCAAAAGATCAAAACACTCCACTCTCATAGGTCACAGAGTGTAGTAACCCCCCTCACAATCCACTCTGACCAGCAGAAAGGGGACCTTTCAATACTTAATTTAGGGTTCAGCCATATGCTCGAGGCAACATTTAAATAAATGGCAGAATTAAACACTCTAGACGATTTTGTTCATACCACGTGCAAATGCGAAATAAAGGGGTGTGACTTAACTTCTCCGGTGAGTTTAATAGAAAGGCTTTGTTATGGCAAAATAGGGGCAAGAACTTCCTGTTCAATACAAAACCAGGGAGGGGCTCTCTCAGGTGGAAACGACCAATGAGCCAAATGCCTAAGACTGAATGCATAATAATAAAACAAAATCTTGGCTAGGCCTAGCCCACCTTCGTCAATCAGCCGATGTAATTTATTAAAGTGTAATCTGGGACTTTTACCATTCCAAATGAATGGCTTTGCTATACTATCAAATTACCTGAAATAAGAGAGGGGGGCATTTACAGGGAGAGATTGTAATAAGTAATTACATTTTGGAATACAGTTCTTTTTTAAAACATTAAATTCACAATCATAGATAAATTTAATGAAGCCCACCTGCCCACATCGCTTGAAAACCTTTTTATTAAGGGGTCAAAATGAAGTAAAAATTAACTAAATCAGACAAATTTCCTGGGAATAAAATATTTAATATTGGGCCCAAATACTTAATGTATTTAAGTATTTGAAGAGGAATTTAATTATTCTGTGGAGGCAAGGCATAGGTCTAGTAGGGTCGGAGACAAATAATAAAATATAATCTGCGTAAAGCAAAAGCTTATGCGCCATACCTCCTGCCACCACCCCTGGAAAATCATCTTCCCTTTTATTTCGGCTGCTAAAGGTTCCAGGGCAAGACAGAACAATAATGGGGAAAGAGGGAAACCCTACTGGGTGCCCCTATCCAGAGTAAAATAATCTGAAATTAATACATTTGTTTGTACCACCCCTACCGGGTGTCTATAAAGTAACTTAATCCATCCAATAAAAGTTTACCCGAACCCGTATATTTCCAAAATCTTATAAAGATAATCCCATTATACCATATCAAACGCCTTTTTGGCATCAAGTGAGATGGCAGCGACATCATTGTCCATTGATCACATGAGACTGATGAAACCCTAATGTTATCAGAAGAGCTGTGGCCCTGAATAAACCCCACCTGATCTATTTGTATAAGAGATATCATAATTTTACTTAATCGGCTAGCCAGAATTTTTGACAATATTTTTACATCTAGCTGGATCAGGAAATTGGAGGTAACTCTTGCACTTGCTTGGATCTTTGTTCTTTTTAAGAATCAGACTGATCTGGGCTTGTGTCACGGTTGGCGGAAACTATTCCTTAATAATTCCATATAAACTTCTAACAAAAGTGGAGCCAGATTTGTAGCATAAGATCTTAAAAATTCAGCTGCAGAGCCATCTGGCCATGGAGCCTTGCCTGTAGGCAAGGCCTTAATAACCTCGCAAAGCTCCTTCAAGATAATTTTTTTGCTCAATCGTCAGATTAGGGAGTTGGTTCCACAAAGTTCCTAATATCTTCATCAGTAGACAAAGACGTGGAACTATAAAGATCAAGATACATTTCTTTAAAAGCATTATTAATATCAATGGCTGAGGTAAATATTTCACCACAAGGTATACTGTATGATCCGGCCCCTAAGAACCGCCATATGTGCCTCCTAAGCCATGCCCACAGAGGATACTGAGGACCAGTTGGTCTCCATATAAACATTAATTTCAGCCTTTAACATTTGTTGATTTTCAGGATTTTGCAAAAGGGATGCATTAAAGCACCAACTATATGATTTATTTTTCTCTGTATGTGGCAACACCTCTAAACTCACCAGGGAGTGATCCAAGACTAAGATGTTTGCAATTGAGCAATCCACAACAGATGAAATGAGGGACTTAGATATATATATATAAAAAAATGTATTCTAGAATAAATCTTATGGACTGAAAAGTGTATAGTCGCTACCAGATGGGTTCAAAACTTGATCTATAAGACCAAGATTTTTACACATCCTGTAAAGTCAATGTTGCTCTACGGGGCTTGCACACTTTTGCTTCACTATGATCATGGACCATCAAAAGATTTAAGTCTCCTCCCAATTATATTATGAGGGGTGCCAGTGGCTTGCAACATCCCTTCAAGATCTATAAAAAAGCCCTGATCATCAGCGTTAGTTTTGTAAATATTAGCCAAAATCAACCTTTTCCCCTAAATTTCTGCTAAAACAATAATGACTCTTCCTAATTTATCTTTATTCTGTTTGAGACACTTGAATTTTATATGCTTACTTATCAATGTAATGACTCCCCTGCTCTTACTTGAGCCAGCACTAAAGAATACATGTCCACCCCATATCTTCCCAAATGTTTCAGCTTCCTGCGGGGAAAGATGCGTTTCTTGAAGAAACACAATATCATATTTCTTATGTTTAAGAAAATAAATAACCTTCCTTCTTTTTATGGGGGGCTCCAACACATTCACATTCCACGTGGAGAGAGACAATCCATTTTGACATATTAGAAAAAATGTATTGTGTGTCAAAAACAAGATTAGAAAGACCACATTCCAACATTAGTGCTACAGTCAAACCCCGAACTTCCCCTGAACCAAACAAACAGAAAAAAAAACATACCCATTAACCTTGCGCACGACAGCGCCAACTGACGTCCATCCCCCTAAATTCAAACAGTCCTTGTATGCCTACGAGAGGACCCGTGACAAACTTTGCCGTCAGATCAATGTTTCTTTACAAATTTTGTGAGACAGAATTACATAACAGAAGTAAATCTCCAAAACAAGCTCCAGCCAATAGTGGAACCAACACACACACACACACACACACACACACACACACACACACACACACACAAATGTTCAGAGAGCCAGTTGTTTCAGAAGTGCAGCAGATGTAATCCTTCCAATGTACTGCAAAAAAATATTCCACAAAACAAACTCCATCCAATAGGGCATAAGCACAAAGAATGAGCAGATTCATCCACAATAGACCCGAAGGAGTGTTATTCCACATAACAAACTCCGCTAGACTGAACCAGAACAAAAAGAAACAAAGAAGGTGCCTATTTTACTTGGACGGTCAAGTGAATGCACAGTGGGTCAGGCTCACTTGGGAGCAATGTGAGAATCATTCCATGACTTCCTCAGTCGATTGCTTTTATGAAAGACATCGCTTATTGTGGGCATGTTAATACTTTGCGGCCATCTTTAATATCTATTCTCGGTTTGGCCGGAATCATCAGTGCAAAAGTGACCTTCTGTTGATGTAATAGCTTCTTGCATTCCTTGAATCGATCATGTTTCTCTCTTGTCGAATTCGCAAAGTCTGGGACCAAGAAAATGCTGTGGTTCTTCCAAGAAAGCCTTCCTTTACTCCTCAACTGTCATAACAAGATCTTTATCGGATGATCCCAGAAATTTGGCCAAAATTGATGTCTCCATGATCTCCAAACCAGGACTCTGTGAGCTTGATCAATTTCCAGCTTATGTCATATGTCATGTCAAGCAGACTATGGAAGAGCTCATCTAGGAATTTTACCATATCTCGGCATTCTTCATTCTCAGGAATTCCAACAAATCTTCCAAGTTTCCCAGACACGTTGCAAATCTGCCTTGGTCGCTAGCAGGGTTAGCAGTTAATGCCCTTTCCGATGACTCCAGATAATAGATCTGTTTCTCGACGTTCCCGATTCTTGTAACCAACTCAGATAATTTTGCCTCCATGGCTGTAATTGATTGATGTATTACAGCAAGATCCTTCAAGTCCTCCACAACCTTTGTCAGCATCACCGACATGCTGGACAGTTGACGCTGAATTTCCACACTGTACAAACTGAGTCCCTGGTCTGTGGCCCTGACAGGGGTATCAGCTTGAGCACGTAAGTGTCTTTTAATGTTTCCAGAGCCTGAGTATTTTGAATTCTTTGACATATTGCCTTCACAGAACAGTTATAAAACAGAGTGAATCAAACCTCACTGGTTAATGACACAAAAAGTATTAAAACTAGCAAAGTGTGCAGAGCTGGAGCCTATCCCAGCTAACATTGGGCGAAAGGCGGGGTACACCCTGGACAGACTCCGAAATTCAGTTACAGTTAATGAATAATATCATGATGAATATTTACAAATTATTTTGCAATGAAAGTGGGAAATTTCCTCTTTCTGTAACCTTTCTGTTTAATGAGGAATTACTAATGAAATGCTTTTTTCTAATTGTTTCACATTACACTAGGTGACAGTTGCGTGTGTGTGTGTATTTGTACATGTGTGGCTTATTTTTCATGAAATAATGCCTACGAATTCATGCTTATTGAGCATTAAGTGTATTATGCATATGGGGATTTCAAGGGGTTATATGCAGCAATTAATATATTATTACATTTACAGTGCAACTTAAGTAGGGTGGATAGAATGTATCGAATTTGATATTGCTGATAATTGATCACACAGTAGATAATCAACTAGCAATAAAAAAAATACATTAAAAAAACAACTTATGTTTTAGTTTTAAGAAAATCCTCTTCCTTTTTTTTCTGAGAAAGTTCCAGAAATGTTCATATTTATAAGCTGATGTAAGATAATAGCTGTGAAATAATCAATGTATATTTTAACGTCTTTATTCCCCTCTGTGACCATTCTAGTAAACTCACTGTTGCATATTTTCATGGCTACTGGTTAAATCTTCTGTTTAAGAAATGCTTGTGCACTGTAAAAAATGGTTACCTGCAATAATTGCCTTTTTAGGTAGAAAACCTTTTTGTTAGATTTCGTTAGACGAACACAATTTTTAGGCTAACATTTTTTCAGTGTGAACAATGAAAAAGGTTTTGTCAGGTAACCTAAAAATGTGCTTCATGTGGTAACACATGAATAAATAACTGGCTTAACTGGTAAGTTCCACCAAACAAATTATTTGTAATTGTTAGATCAAGTAGAAGTCGATCCATGAATTGCATGTTACCACTTTTTTTTTTCTGTAGGCTGATTCCAATTTAACACTGGCTGTTTTATGTCTAGGTTTCATTGGCTATGCACCCAAACTTAAAGAAATGCTCTCTGAC
Source organism: Moxostoma hubbsi (assembly GCA_032164185.1). Taxonomy (NCBI): domain Eukaryota; kingdom Metazoa; phylum Chordata; class Actinopteri; order Cypriniformes; family Catostomidae; genus Moxostoma; species Moxostoma hubbsi. The sequence goes on from JAVLUX010000046.1 coordinate 7,487,815, forward strand.
TGGTCAGGAAAGGACAGTGACAGCGATCAACTGTTTTACACCAAGATATACATCAACCCAGAGAAGAGAGTAAGTGTTTGTGCAGAATTATTATCATTATTTTTTTATTTTTTTTACCTACCCATAATGTGGTTTCATAAAACTTTATTGCTCCATTCCAATTATGTTTTCAGATTGCACATTTATGTTCACGGTTTTCAGCAATGGCACATATTAAATGTGTGTGTTGCATTTTGACATTTTCTTCCCTTTCATTTCCTCTTTAGAAATCTATAAATGTAACTCTGGACAACAAGTGCCGATTGTTCCAGAATCTTCATGGAGCTCTTGGTAAGTGTATCATTTTGTGCTCTTACAGCCTGTTTTGTAAGGTTAAATTGGAGAATGGCTCCTACATGTATTCATCTGTAAAGTCTTTAAGGAAGCCAGATTCTACTAGCATCAGCTTTCGTGAAAAGCTTCCCGTTTGATGTCTTCCAAAGTGCAGCGTCAGTACAGTTCTTGCCCTGAGACCTGCTGGGAAATTTCCTCTTTCTGTAACCTTTCTGTTTAATGAGGAATTACTAATGAAATGCTTTGCTGAAGGTCTCAAAATGCTGATTGGTTTCAGATGTGTTTCACTTTGGGTTTGGGTCTTCTGCTCAGCGGGCAGCTGTAATTTTGACTCTGGAATGTTAAAGCTCACTGAAAGGTGTGCCTGCACACACATACACATCCCAGCAGGATGTGACAGTCCAGTCACATTCTGACTGGCAAAGGCCTATTACGGCACCATCAATTTTTAGTTATTCTGTCATTTGTAAGAAATTGATCACCACAAATTAAACAAGGGTTTTGTTGTTTCTGTAACAGACATTTTTCAGTATTACTTCGTCAAACGTCTTCCAAGGGCCAATAGGAATAGGTTATATGTAAGACAAACTGTTCGTTAGTGTGACAAGGCAGATGAGGAATGAGGATCTAAATGCAGCTTTTAATTAAACAAAAGATAAACAAGGAAACTCAGAATAAAAGGAAACACAACACAGGGAACCAGGCACACAGAACATGGTTGAAACCAGGGTATACAAGGGAAGGAGGAACACCTGGGGAAAACAATCAGGGGAAAACCAATCATGAAAGTAAACTACAAAGGACTACAAAACTAACAGGAAACAGGAATGGGGAACTTAACAAGAATTTCAAAGTAAAAGTCTAAGCACAAAACAGGGAATACGTGACAGTTAGTGCACTATGATCAGTAAAGTAATTTAAAAGAATGTTCCGGTTTCAATGCAAGTCAAGCTGAATTTTTCAGCATTTTTGGCATGATGTTTATAAGACAGAAAATATTTTCGACTCAACCCTTTTTATTAAAAAAAAGGGGAAAAAATTGGTTAGAGGAGTCACTTACAGTGGAAATGAATGGGGCAGTCTATAAATACTAAAATACACATTGTTTCAAAATTAAAGCCACAAAATGTAAACGTTATACACTTAACATGATTTTTTTGTGATAAAATCTTCTACACTATTTTAGTATGATAAAATCACTTATAGGGTTTAGCGGTGTTGCGTTGTCATGGCAAAATTAAAAATGTATTTATATTTTACATATATATATTTGACATGAAGTCTACATTTAGGACCATTACGATTTTTAACCCTTGTGCGTCAATTTAAAAATGTTACTCTGAGGTCCTTGGAAGTCAAAAAACTGCCATAATAATACTATATATATTCAAATTATTTTCCACTTTCACTGACGTTTTTAACTAACATCCATCCTGATCATAACTAACAAATATTCATTCATTTTCAGGATTTTAACCCTTTAAATGCTAGTTTGTTTACATAATGCCACTGTTCAACACACACACACACACACACACGCACACACACAATTTTAGCTGCATCAAAGAACGTAATTGCTCATAGGCTAAACATGAGAAAAATGGCGCCATCTGGTGGAAAATATAAAAAATTTAAAATTTGAAGCCAGGGCTTCGGAATGAAAGCATAATATCATAGAATTCACGATTTTATGCTTTAGTGGCACTAGGATCAAATATTGCAGTTTTAATGGGTTTCAGTTGGGATATTGGTGTCCTTAAGGTCCTGAATGTAACTATTTTGTACACAGTGTATTATAGATGTATTATAAGAACTGAGGTTGAAATATCAAAATTCCCCCAAAAATACAAACCTTTGGCTAAATTTATGCTGTTGGCATTAACACAGCCAAAATGATTGAAAAAAAAAAAACAAAATGAAAAAGAAAAAAATGTCCAGAAGATCGCACAAGGGTTAAGATACTTCCTAATTCTCGTTTCCGTAACACGTCTGGACATTTTAATTTTTCTATTCCCATTGTTGTCGATTACGATTCTCATTACCGTAACAGTAATTTTTTACAGTAAAGACATGCGCGCACACACACACACACACACTCACACACACACACACACACACACACACACACACACACACTCATAAACATAAAAGTGAACAAGTGTGTGTTTTGCTGTTATAAAGACCTCAGTTATGTCAAATCAAGGATAATTCAATTTCTGGTTCCCCAACATCTGAAAAGTTTACTGTTTGCAGTAAAAAGTTGCTTTAAAAGCCCTTATTGTTCTTGCAGGTCAGAAGTATCCATTACACTCACCCAAGAGAGATACACCCAAACATTTGTGGAGGAAATAGTTTCATTAAGAAATTGTGTTTCTCAGACCAGTGGACCAGTAGATGTTTTTTTTTATGTATTAGTTTATTTATTGTTGTGGAACAACAACAAAAACATAAATAAAGAATGAAAAGATTGTACTTAAAACTGTGTGGCTACAGAATGATCATAGTATTAATCTTTGTTTAATTTCATAAACAGATGAGGTTGTGCTGAAGTTCGAAGATAAACGAGTGCGAGCCAGAAATGTACTTTATGATACTCTTCCTGTTATAATCCATGGCAACGGACCCACCAAAGTAAAGTGATTTACCATCGTGATTCAAATAGATGTAATGTACAAGCAAGATCTGTCTTATTTAGTTTCTTTTTTGTTACATGCTGTGTCTTTCAGCTCCAGATAAACTACCTGGGGAACTACATCCCAAACCTGTGGACATTTGAGACGGGCTGCACAATTTGTAATGAGAACTTGCGATCGCTTTCTGCACTCCAGGTGAGCCTTACATTCACCTTTTCCTTAGTTTCTAATCAGTATTTGTTTTTTAAATTAATACAATTTCAGTGTAAACAGTATATCCTGGAGACTTTTGGGAAGATACTGATGTGTTTATTGCTCTTATTCTAATCCTTTTATCTCCGACACAGTCATAGTCACAGCTACAGTAAAGCAAATACATTTCAACTAAATCAAGCTTTAGGTGAATATTTTTTCAGTTAGAAATTCATTCAATCAATTCTGTTCATTAAGACTTGCTGTTTGTTTGCAGGAGAATGAATATCCTGTTGTGGTCATTGGGGTCTTCATCCAGCAGCCCACTCCGTTTGTCACTGTGTTCTTTGAGCGCTTACTCAATCTTAAATACCCTAAAAACCGACTCAGATTATTCATCTATAACCAGGTAAGATATTATGTTACAGATTTATACCTAAATACTATCTTCTATGTATCTAAGTTCCCCTTCTGTCACTCACTCGACGTTGTGTCGATGTAGTGACACTAGGGGTCGCTCTTGAGAGCCCTGAACACCTCCCATTCTTTGAAAAAAGGCCAATAAGAATTGCCGAGTGGTATTTGCATGAAACTCCACCGGACATACGGGTATAAAAGGAGCTGAAATGAGATTCCATTCAGATTTTTTCTTCAGAGCCGAGTGGTTGTACTATCAGTGAGCTGAATACTACTGCTGTTCCATTCACTTTTTGAGAAGTGTATGCTGTTGGATATATGGCGCATTTCCAGCGGCTTTCTCTCCTTCTGCGTGTGAAGTGCAGATTTCGCCCCTGGGCGCTTTGGCAGGGGTAAAAGAGTGTATATTCCTGCTAAAGATTATATTTTCTCTAATAGAGCACACACATTGATGTTGACCGTCTTTTTAAAGATGCCTTTCCGTCTTTGTGTGATTCCTGGATGTGGTCGTTATCTCTCCGTTTCCGACGGCCATGGGTGATGCCTCATGTGTCTGGGCAGTGATCACACTGAGGCAGCGTTTGTGGATGGTTCATGTTCTCATTGCGAGAATATGATCATGGCAATGTTGTGGTCGCGGCTTTCCTCCTTCCGTGGTAAAGCCACTCTAGCTGCCCCCAAGCTGCACCTTCTACCCACGGGTATGAGTTACAGTTTCGGCAGGTAATTCCCCGCAGACCTCCTGTTTCCCCAGCACGCTCATTTGCTCCCGTCCAGTCCCAAAATGAGACCAGCCTGCCTCACGGCCAGCATGACATCTCTTTCGGGGCCAGCGAGCAGGATGAGGCTTCGATCGCTGCATCGGAGTGCACACTAGCGATGTCGGACGCCGATGACTCGACTGGGCTGCCACCTTCGGGTCTGACCACCCAGTCAGAGGCTGACGTTGAGCTGACTGCCAAGCTTGCCTGGACTGTCGCGAGCATCGGGTTGGACTGGAACCCTCCCCTGAGCGCTCGCGGCTTGATGATTGGTTCCTCGGTTCAAGTGGGGGACCTGCATGCGTTCTCTGTCAGTGACTCTTGCCTGGAGTTCAGTTCGGCAGATTCTCACATGATACTGAGACCACGACCGGGATATGTGCCCAAGGTTCCCACGACCCCCTTCAGGGATCAGGTGGCAAATCTGCAAGTGCTGCTTCCAGGTGCATGCTTTGCACACCTACTTGGATTGCACACAGAGCTTTAGACGCTCTGAGCAGCTCTTTGTCTGCTTTGGTGGACAGCGGAAAGGGAACGCTGTCTCTAAAAAGAGGCTTGCCCACTGAATCATAGATTTCATTGTATTGGCCTACCAGACACAGGCCATGCCCGGCCCCTTGTGGGTTCGAGCACACTCTACAAGCAGTGTGGCATCCTCACAGGCACTGACCAATGGCACCTCTCTTGCATACATCTGCAGAGCAGCGAGCTGGGCAAAACCCAATACCTTCGAGATTTTACAATCGCTGGGTTGAGCCGGTTTTGTCCTGTGTTCATTCAGGTATGAACAGGTAGATTTTGGTAATACGGAACAGCTGGCCGGGTGTATCGCTTGCATATAGCGCCCTTCCCCTCCCCTGAGGCAAAAACGTGCGCTTTTACCCCCAGTCGAGTTCACGAAGTTGTGGACCCTGGATGTCCTTCCTCCCTAGCCCTATGGTTCGCGAACACAGTGGAGTTCACAGCCAGCCCCACTCCAGGGTCTAATATGCCCTCTACTGGAAAAGGTGCTCCACAGGTGCCGATTAATCTGGTAAACCTTTTGATGTATATTCTGCGTCGACACAACGTCAAGTGAGTGACAGAAGGGGAACGTCTTGGTTACTGTCGTATCCTCTGTTCCCTGATGGAGGGAACGAGACGTTGTGTCCCTCTTGCCACAGCACTGTACTAGCCACTGAAATGGCCGGACCATGTCTCTGCTCCTCAGATCAAAACCTGAATGGAATCGCATTCCAGCTCCCTTTATACCTATATGTCTGGGGGAGTAGCATGCAAATGCAGCGTTTCTCCACTGGTGGGTCTCAGGTCTCAGGTCTATTCAGACTGGGTCGTGGACAGCAGGGAAAGAACAATGCCATGGTTCTCCCATTGAAGATATTTCGGCGGCCGCCCAATTGATAGCCTATTTAGGACTGCCGAGGCACATTTAATGATAATCTCGCAATCAGCTAAAGGCTTCTCATCTGCACTTTCGCACCAGTGTAACTGATCCAGCTTTGGTTTGTGTAAAGCACTTGGTGTGCTTTTATTTTCTGCATTGATTAAAATAACACTTTCATGAGAAAAATAACACTTTCATGGTGATAGCGCTTAAAAACTCTTTATGGAATGTATGCAGAAATCAGCCTAGTTCAGTCTAGTTTTCGTTTTTCCTAAACAACAATGGCAAAATCAGAAAGCTGCTCAGATTCCCCATTATCTTGTGATACGCCCTGTTCTGTTCAATACAATGTGCCATTTTATCCTACTTTTCATAAGCTGGGTCATCCATTGTTAATATTCAGCAAATGGCAGATAGCAAAGTAAACAAGATCAGTATGTTTACATCATCTGGATTGAGGACACAAGTCCTTTTGTACAGCTAACTTTCTTCATGGGCTTTTATTTTATTATTGAATGCCATGAGGTTCATTATTGCCCATTTGCTCACAGATTGCAGATTTAATGAATGTGCTAAACATTTCACTCAAGTTAAGTGAATAAATTATGATAATGTACCAATAATGGCTGATGCCTTTAAAGAGAAATTTAACCTCAAAAATGAAAATTCTGTCATAATTTAATCACCATTATGCCATTCAAAACCAATATGAATGTATTTGTATACTCTTTGAAAGGCAAGACTTTCTGTGGATTCCAGCTCAAATTTTCTAAAGACGTCAAAAGCAATTGGCTTCAGAAGACTTGGAATATATATAGCATGAGCCATATGAATGGTGCTTTTTTTTGTCCTTTTGGAGCTTGACGCCCTCTGGTCCCATCCACCTTTATTGTTTGGAAAAGAGCAGTGTGAATATTCTTCAAACTTCTGTTGTGTTCCACAGAATTTAGAAAGTCTTTTGGGTTTGTAGTAAATGATGGAACTAGCTCTTTAAAATAAAGTTTATTTACATTGTATGTAATATGCCTATATATATACATTTATTAATTAATTTAATTTATTTTCTAGGAGTCACACCACGATCAACAAGTTCGTAAATTTCTAGAGTCTCATGAGTCTGAGTATCAGGCTGTGAAGCTGATTGGACCAGACGATGGTTTAGATCCGGTGACCTCACGTAATATAGGCTTGTAAGTGTCGTCTTTATATAATACAATTCAGTATTTATAGAGACAGATTAAATTCTGAGTAATGACTAAATGTATCTGCATTATAGACACTTCCGTATCTATATAGTACACTTGAACTCTTTGTAAACCTGTGAATACTGTTGCATTGATGATCAGTTTTCGTTAAAAATTTTAGCAAATTTTTATTGTGAAAGTTCCAAAGAACTCCACTATGCTTAGAATATTCTGTATTGGAATGACAGGAAGAATTTATATATATATATATATATATATATATATATATATATATATATATATATATATATATATAATCTTTTTATGTAATTTTGTTGCAGTGATATGTGTCGAGATGACATTGACTGTGAATACTTCTTCAGCATAGATGTGGATGTGGTTTTAAAGAATGAAGACATACTTAAAATCCTAATTGAGCTCAATAAGTAAGTAAACACTCAAAATAATATTCAAATTAATTTCAAATTCACAACAACATTCCATCAAATTGAATTCAGTAATCTTTGTTAATAATACACATATTATTATTATTATTATTTTAATATTACAATTTGATGGAATTTTTTAAATTTTTTATTAAAAAATAGGCTAAAATATATTTTGAGTGTAAGTAAGTATAGTATGTACTTGAGGGGTCACAGTGGTTTTCTGTGTTGAATTCATGTCCTCTGTCCTATTATGAAATACATAACTATGTAATCATTGGCTTTAAAGGAATATTCCGGGTTCAGTACAAGTACTCAATAATGCTGATTACCACAAAAATGAATTTCGACTCATCCCTCCTTTTCCTTTTAAAAAAAAGCAAAAATTGAGGTTACAGTGAGGCACATACAATGGAAGTGAATGGAGCCAATATTTGGAGGGTTCAAAGGCAGAAGTGTGATGCTTATATTTTTATAAAAGCACTTACAGTACATTCATTCTTCTGTTAAAACTCTTAGAATTATTTGAGCTGTAAAGTTGTTTAAATTGTCATTTTTAGTCATTTTAGGGTTTGCTGACATTACATCGTCATGGCAACGTAGTTGTAAAATGGGCTATAAATTTACACTGAAAAGGGTATGTGACACACCCGGGCCCTAATCAGGATGATTAGCCCAAGAGGGATAAGGGCCAATTGGAGACGGCAGTGCGACAGAGAGAGAGAGAGATTTACGGGCTGCTGCTCGGCACCTGTGTGTTTGTGTCTTCTGGTTCAGTTATTCATGAAACTATTATTTATATTATTTTATAAGCTGGTTCTCCGATATGCCGGAGATGGTAGCGGCGAGAACTCTACTACAGCACATCCCTCCTCATTCCCGGGTTTCGGCACCAGTGTAAAGGGATTAAAGGGAAAGGAGTCGTCGAGAACCGGCATCACAATATAAATAATAGTTTAATGAAAACTGAACACAAACATACACACCGGTGCTGGGCAGCTGCCCATAAATCTCTCTCTCTCTGTCACACTGTCGTCTCCAGTCGGCCCTTATCCCTCTCAAGCTAATCAGCCTGATTACGACCCGACCCCGCCCTCCGCCCTGCCACAGGGTAGTAAGTGCTTTTATCACACTAAAGTCATGTTTACAGACATTGTTTATGTCTTGTGGCTGTAAAACTTTTGGTGAGAATTTTAATAGTAAAAAGTTGGCCCCATTCACTTCCATTGTATGTGCCTCCGTGGAACAAAGATTTTTTTGTGTGGTAATCAGAATTATGCTATTAATGCTGTCGATTAAGCTTAACATTCCTTTAAGATATATTACAGAAGCTTTTTTAGGTTTCTTAAAGACCCCACGAAATGGCTTGACGAGCGCAGTTTTGGTGTAATCATGTAGTCAGGTCGAGTCAAACATCCATCCATCCATCCATCCATCTTCAACCGCTTATCCGAAGTCGGGTCGTGGGGGCAGCAGCTCCAGCAGGGGTCCCCAAACTTCCCTATCTCGAGCCACATTAACTAGCTCTGACTGTTGGGACCCCGAGGTGTTCCCAGGCCAGTGTGGAGATGTAATCTCTCCACCTAGTCCTGGGTCTTCTCCGAGGCCTCCTCCCAGCTGGACGTGCCTGAAACACCTCCCTAGGGAGGCGCCCAGGGGGCATCCTTACCAGATGCCCAAACCACCTCAACTGACTCCTTTCCACGCAAAGGAGCAGCGGCTCTACTCCGAGCTCCTCACGGATGACTGAGCTCCTCACCCTATTCAAACATGTTAAATAATATTTTTTGACTTGACTAAAAGTTAATTTACATGTTACCACATGAAGCACAAGTTTTAGGTTCACATGTTTCAATGCAGGTGGTACTGGGGGAGGGACATTCTAGTTCTTAAAGGGCATTTTATTTGTACACGCCCCTGAGTGCAAGATGATGTCATAATTTTTTTGCTCTGTTTTTACCAGAAGAGAAATACTGTACATTACAAATGTTTTTATGTGCTAAAAGTTATTTTTTCAACTTTTCTAAGTTTGTTAGCATATAGATCCACAAACCAAAAAGCTAACATCAAGGACAAAAAGCCATAAATTTTGATTTCATGGAGTCTTGACCACAAGACAAAAATGATTGGTTCATTCTCCGTGATCATTATGAATTGCGCAGGCCTTTCATTGCACCAATGATGACCAAACCAGGGCGCTTATGGACAAACTTCTGGGGTGCGCTCAGTGCAGACGGGTACTACGCCAGGTCAGAGGATTACATGGACATAGTTCAAGGACGCCGGGTGTAAGTCATTGTATTTAGTTTATTTCATTTGAACTAACATCACCATTCACATGAAACAATAGAGAAACTGAGAAACCGTAGAGAATTTGTTGTTAGAGGGTTCAGTATGTACATTATATGTGATGTAGTGCCCTAACAATGTAACATAAGTGCTGTGAAAGTTCTAACATGTGTTTTAGTATTTTTAGATTTACTCTTAACAACATGAAGAATATGTTGAAATGAATCACACTGTGTGTATGGAGTATGTTATAGTTCTCTGGTTCTTCTGTAGGGGTTTGTGGAATGTGCCGTATGTGTCTCACATATTCCTGGTGAAAGCAGATGAACTGAGGACTGACCTCAAAGCTCCGGATCTGTTTGAGTCTGAAACACTTGATCCAGATATGGCCTTCTGTGCCAATCTCCGAAACAAGGTCAGAGAAGCTTTAATACATATGAATTATGAATACATATTGGCAGATATCTCATAAATTTCCTTCTTTTATTCATTCTTAGGGAGTGTTCATGTTTGTAACAAATATGCTCACATTCGGACGAGTTTTATCTACTGAAAACTACCAAATGAACCACTTGCACAACGATCTCTGGCAGATTTTTGAAAATCCTGTGGTAAGTTATTTCACAGAAATATTTCACAGACAATCTTTGCTCAAATATTATCCGAAAGATGAGACCGTCTAATTGAGGCTTTACTGTTTGATTTTTCTTATTGTACTTTTTTCTTTACTATTCCCTGTACCAGGACTGGGAAGAGCGATACATTCATGAGAATTATTCCAAAATCTTGAGAGACCAACTTGTAGAAACAGTGAGTATTCAACCAAGACACAAAACTGAGATGATGATGATGGCAAGTTTTTGCGAAGATTAAGGTTTTTGAGATTGCTTTTAAGATTGTTGCCCCTTTATAAAGAAGACTTAAAGAAATAGTTCACCAAACAATTAAAATTCTCTGTTTTACTTGTCCTCAAGCCATCCCAGATGTGTATGACATTCTTTCTTCTGCCGAACACGAACAAAGATTTTAAGAAGAATATCTCAGCTCTGTAGTTTTTTAAAGCTCCAAAAAGCACATAAATGCAGCATAAAAGTAATCCATAAAACTGCAGTGGTTTCATTTACAGAATGTTTTCAGAAGTGATTTTGGGTGCGAACAGACCAAAATATTGTCATTTTTCACTATAAATCTTGACATCAACAGTCTCCTTGACTCCTGATTTCAAGCTTGATTAAACTTCCTATAGTGCCATCTAGCGTTCTGAACATGCGTCAAGAACTAGGAAGTGTAGTCGAGCTTGAAATCATGATCGTGTCAAGAGACTGCAATGGCAAGATGCGCAGTGAAAAAGGAGTTATATTTTAGTCTGTTTTCTCCCAAAACCGATTGGATTGCCTCAGAAGACATGGAATAAATGACTGAAAGCGTATGCATAAAGTGCGATTTATACTTTTTGTGTCAAACCTACACCATATCCTCATGTGAAACATGTATTGTAAATATTTTGCACCAAAATCTCTTTTTATCTATAATCTTTTTAATGCTATAATAATTGAATAAAAGTACAAAATATTTAGGAATTCACGAATTGCATTGCTTTTCGTTAAATCTGAAAATAAATGAAGTCATTTTCTCTCAATATGCTAGCACTTAGCTGTGTATTCACAAAACAATGCAGACACACCAACTCAAATCTGTAAATGCAAACCACCGCCCGTCTTGCAGTGACTATAGAGATCACTCTAAGACAACAGGTGACAAAAATATGAATACAAATTAAATCATAAATGCAATTAAAAATGTAAACATAATAATAATAAAATTAGTCTATGCCCTAAGTTCGACGCAGAAATATAAAACAACCTCAACTTTTATGCTGCGTTTATGTGCTTTTTGGAGCTTCAATATTTTTGTCACTATTCATTTGCATTGCACGGACCTAAAGAGTTGAGATATTCTGCTAAAAATCTTAATTTGTTTTCTGCAGAAGAAAGAAAGTCATACACATCTGGGATGGCATGAGGGTGAGTAAATGATGAGAGGATTTTCAGTTTTGTGTGAACTATCCCTTTAAAGAATGAGCAATAGCAGGGTTTTGTGCTACTCAGAGAATGCTTTTAAATTCCAATTAAATTCCTGGTACTAAACAGTTTCACATTTAAAAGGAAAATTAAGTAAAATAGATGTAATGCAATGAAAATCAAAGAAATTTGTCATCATGTTTTTTGTATGAATTACCCATAATTGTATTTTTCATGTACATAACATATGTGGGGTATTTTATATTTTTATTAAATAAATTTGTTTAAAAACAGTGACTGAAATGCCTTGTCATTTGTATTTAATTTGTATATATATATATATATATATATATATATATATATATTTTTTTTAACCCAATTTCTCCCAATTTGGAATGCCCAATTCCCACTACGTGTCCTCGTGGTGGAGCGGTTACTCACCTCAATCCGGGTGGCAGAGGACAAGTCTCAGTTGCCCCTGCTTCTGAGACCGTCAGTGCTCAATGTGTGTGACACCGCGGAGACTCGCAGCATGTGGAGGCTCATGCTATTCTCCGCGATCCACGCACAACTTACCACGTGCCCTATTAAGAGCGAGAACCACTAATCACCACCCCATGTGACTCTACCCTCCCTAGCAACTGGGCCAATTTGGTTGCTTAGGAGATCTGGCTGGAGTCACTCAGCATGCCCTGGATTCGAACTCGTGACTCCAGGGGTGGTAGTCAGCGTTAATACTCGCTTTTACTAAATTCCTTTTCCTGTCATTCCAATACAAATACCAATTCAACATCCTATGGGGTATAGCTAGTTGAATTTAAATTTCAGCTCATGAACTGAAAAATAAGCCAATTTTTTAATTCTGCATTTTACCGAACCCTGTATAACCCTCATCCAAATGAGCAGCTCTAATGATTTAAAGTCTCTTGTAAAGACATTATACTTGAACATTTGTTTATTTTGACTTCTCAATGCAGCCGTGCCCTGATGTGTACTGGTTCCCTATTTTCACTGACGTGGCCTGCAATCATATTGTTGAAGAAATGGAACATTTTGGCCAGTGGTCGGGAGGTGCTAATGTGGTATGTGCTGTTTTTCTTTGTCTTAAGACACATGTTTCTCTTGTCTTGTCTAATTATTTCTTTTAAGGGAACATTTGTGTGTTTTTAGGATAAGAGGATCCAGGGGGGATATGAAAATGTCCCCACAATTGATATCCACATGAATCAGGTGGGCTACGAGAAAGAATGGCAAAAGTTCCTGTTGGATTATATAGCGCCTTTCACAGAGAAAATGTATCCTGGGTACTACACCAAGGTGAGTCTTGCTTTGTTTTTTGACATTGAAAGACTGTGACATGCTGCATCTTTTCCCATTATTAACATAGCTAGTAAAAGTGTCTCTGTGCCAACAAAAGACCCCCTGTCTTAGAGTATACTGAAGGCAGTGGGAATGATAGATGGACTAGCTGAATTGCTTTTGCGTGAATGCTCTTTGACCTCTCTGCATCTGTCTGTGTGTTCATGTCCTGCAGGCCCAGTTTGATCTGGCGTTTGTAGTTCGGTATAAACCAGATGAACAGCCCTTGTTAAGACCTCATCATGATGCCTCCACTTTCACTATCAATATAGCACTCAATCAAGTGGGGATTGACTACCAGGTGAGTGACAACATGGCCATGACACTTGACTGTGGTATAGGTACAAAAGGAAGTGGATTTTAATGTGGCAAAATCCCTTTGGAACACATCGGGTCTATTTTAAGAGCGCTATTGCTAAGCATTGCTATGAAGTTTTTGTATTTTTGTATGAGTATGCAGTAAGTCTAGGCACAAGTGGGTTGTAATGGGCTGGGTCAAGTGCAATTTAATTCTGAGGTTCTTTTAAGATTATTGCACCATCTGCATCCTGTTATATTTTCCATTCCCTGTCAAGCACCAGCGATATAAACAAAGATGGCACATTCAGAAGAATTTGGTAGTGTAAATGAATTCTGAATGCATCCTTGTTTAATGTCATGCAGTGACACACTACTTTATATGCATAGAAAATGTGGTTGTTGTCAGGATTTGGATGCACACTCCATTAAATTATAGAGTGTGTAAGTATTATTGATCATATTGATTGAATGACACGCAAATCAAGGCTAGTATTAACAGTTATAGACCTTGCATGTTAGGCTTTGGATTTTTGCATGCACTTCACTTCTACCGGTTGATTTTGTTCTTTAAAATTAAATAGATTTATTGAAACACAAAAAAATGTAACTAAAAATAATTTTAAATTCAAATTATTTATTTAAATAATTGAAAATATCATGAAAATAACAAGGTGGTCAAAAAATCCTATATAACCACTGTGTTTGGAGGAGGAAGACGTTGCCGGAATCAGCTAATCAGCGGGAGAGTGAGATAAGGGGCACCGGTTTGTGAGAGAGAGAGACGGATGCGGTCACACTGCATGATTTTTTATGTTGGTTTTAAGTTTAGTTTGATATTAAAACTTTTGTTGACTGGTCAGCTGGTTCCCGCCTCCTCTTTGCCCAACGTTAACCTGTTACAGTGGTGCCAAAAACCGGGAGTGAGGAGGGATGCGCTGTCGCGGAGTTCTTGCTGCTGCCATCCGCCAGGGGAGCAGCTGCGGCCGTCTGCCTGGGGATGGCAGAGCTGATGGATTCGTGGCCGTCTGTCGAGAAGGGGAGGAGCGGTTCCATCCGCCAGGGCCTGGAGGACTCGCTGCCGTCCACCGGGGAGGAGCGAGCTGGTATTTGCCAGAGGGCGTAGGAGCAGTTGAGGATTGGACAACAGTGCTTCCGGGAGCCGGCGAGCAACTTCTCTCTCTTTGTGTCTCCGCTCGCCCTTTCCCTCCGACCACCGGCTGACAGAATGGCCGGAAGGGCAGCGTCTCCCCCCAGAGAAATGGGGGGGGGGGTGTTAGTCAGACCGGTGGCTCCATGGCTGGACTAGGAAGAGAAATCGGCCCGGGATACTGGCCCAACGTTGTACATGCATATCGCAGCGCCGTTATGTGGTCCGTTCTGCATAACGCGGTGGCTTATTTTTGCTTATCGCGGCACATTCGGCACGTTTCATGGTGGTTTGGCCGCTCGCCCGCTCGGTTCTCCTGATAGGCGGTCCGCCCCGATTGGCCACAAAGTGCGTCGGTCCACTGGGAAAATGCCCATTATGCCAGATTACCAGTCCAGCCCTGGGTGGTGCCCTGGCCTGAATTGGGCAGAGGAGGAGAGTCTGAATCAGCTGATCAGAGGGAGAGCGAGATAAGGGGCAGCCGGAGGCACCGATTCCAGAGAAAGACGCACGTGTTCAGGCAGCATGATTGTTTATGTTGGTTTTAAGTTGAGTTCGATATTACAACTTTATGTTGACTGTTCAGTCGGTTCCCGACTCCTCCATGCCCAACCTTTACCTGTTAAAACCACCTCCTGTAAAATCCAAACATTTTACCCTCTCCAAGTTCTTCCACTGGCCCCTCTTGCAGTGACTAAAAAAATCACTCTACGACAACAGGTGACAAAAATATTCTTACAAATTAAATCTTAAATGCAATTGTAAATATAAACATACTAATAATGATACTATTACTAATAAAAGAAGGTTTTACACAAATCTCAAAGTTTTGATTCATAAGACGGCTACAACAGTGATTGTCAGGGAACATTTTTTTTCATGTTTATTTTGATTTTCAGACGTTATACAAATTACAAAACAAACAAAGAAAAAACAACAACCTCAGTGCATTACATTACACAGCTCAGCTGTATGATCAACGCGCAGTTTATACAGTGAAGAAAACAACCCACAACACAGACATGTGTTACGTTCTTGCATTCAAAACACTCGAAGGAGCGCAAATGCGATCTAAGGGATCTCAAGATGTGTTTAAATATTGAGTATTAAACTATATTTAACTTGACACAGTGACCTAAACATTTTATGTTTATGACGCAACACACCCGAGACGTCTAATGTAGGTGTAAATTGACGGGTCCTTAAACAAGCCCTCATAATAAATCTCCAACTGATTGATAAATTCACTTGTGTAATGGATTGCTGTGAACTGTGTGTCAATGATTGACTTGTGATCAATAATATGGTAATAAACAACACATTGTATTCTAAAGCCGTTTTTTGTTTTTCAATGATTAACTCTTCTGCTACAAGAATGTAAAGCATTTTAATTATCTGAAAATATATATATATATATATTTTTAAATATTTAAAGATAACTATGTATATTTATATGTTGATATAAATATGTATAATCATTATATATTGAGTTATTGTTATATGAGGGGCCTTCTCAGAAAATATTTCTTATGCGATTATTCGGGACACCATGTAATTAAGTAATTAAATGTAAGTGACAGCCCTAATATATATATATATATTTGGGTTTTTTTCAGCTATTTTGAAGTAGTCTGAAAGAATAACAGCATAATGTATTCATGATAAATTACTATTAATTACATTCACTTCTCTGTTTAGGGTGGTGGCTGTAGGTTCTTGAGGTACAACTGCTCCATTAAAGCTTCCAGAATGGGCTGGGCGCTCATGCACCCGGGACGCCTCACTCACTACCACGAGGGCCTGCCCACCACAGAAGGGGTTAGATACATTTCCGTCTCATTTGTAGACCCTTGAGTTGAGCTCTTTCTTTTGGACTCGAATCTGCTTTTCCACAAGAAGGGCTAGAAAAGATAATAAACAAAATTTGTGCTTGAACATGTTGAAACAGTGCCTTACAATTGTGAATATGTCCGTGTAAATATTGTTTTAACATTTTTGTTACATAAAGGCATTCTTTGATGTTGATATTAATGATGAATGTTTAAAGCAGTTTGACAGATCACTATGCAGTATGTGACTTCCATGCAAGGGCATTTTTACTCATGATACTAAATAAAACTATGTTGAAGGGATTATTTGGTGATGAACTTTTTAGTAATGCATACTGATGATCTGTTTTGACTTTGACATTCAGAAACATATCGACTTGATTTTTAATGAATGATGCCCCTCAAGAATTCGGTACTGCGGTTTGAAAACAGCCTGACTTATGATTTGTTTTCTTACTGCTTAATGTTGCTTGTTTAGTTTGGAAATGTATTTTCTTGCCCTGTTTATGAATCATTAATCTTGAATTTGGAAAGAAAACAATAAAATCTTAAAAATTAACAAATGCTTAAAATGCATAAATGGTTATTACATAAAGTGTAATTGAGGTGTTGTTTATAACCAGCATCTAGTAAAGTTTCGTTCAGCTTTGTTCATGTTGACTTGTTCATTTTCATCTGTCCAGTTTCATTTTCTTTATTAATATAAATACAGGTGAAATCAGCATTTATAGCATCAAAGCTATTGTACACATCAAAAGAGAGGATAATTTAATACATCTGAACCATAAACCATAGAATATATGATGAAAGCATGTTTGTTGCGGAAAAAAATCTGCTGCATTATTTAAAATTGAATCAGCAAACAATGTTCACTTTTTACATTTAAAGTAACAGTATGCTGCATTGTAACAGATTTTAACAAAATGACACTACAAGGATGAATTTGTGTCATATCAGAAACTGGCGTATAGTTTTCCTCGATTTCTTAAGGAATGCTCCGTTTATCTACAATTTGAACATAAAACAAAACTCATAAAAAATATTTTGGCCTATTTTTAAGATTTGTGCATTTAAATTTCATAACAAAAGTACTACAATTTAAATACATTTTATTTGATTAATTAAATAATAAAGTTAAAGATTATGCAATTAAATTTGATGGAATTTTGTTATGAAATTAAAAATACATAAATCTTAAAAATAGGCTAATCTTTTGAGTAAACCTACTAGTTTGAGGGCAGTTATAAGAACATTGTATTTAACTAGTGAAATTATGTTAATGGAGAAGGAAATGTGTGTAAAATATTTTGGATTCAGAAAGAGGTTTTTGACGTAGTAATTTAAAAAAAAAATTATTTCTCTGATTATTGAGGGCTTCTAAAAATGAGCGGGGCTTAGCATCCTGGAATAAAGTGGTGAACGGGGCCAATTTCTGGAGAGTTTAGGGCAGAAATGTGAAGCTTATCATTTTAATAAAAGCACTTGCATAAAGAAATGTTCCAGGTTCAAAACAAGTTCAGCTCATTTGACAGCATTTGTGGAATTACATTTACCCAAAAGTGACTTACACAAGAGGGGAAAACATAAGCGAATCATCTTAAGGAGTCAGTGGTACGAGAAGTGCCATACTACAAAGTTTCACTATCATCAGAATAGTATACAAAACAGATTTAAGTGCAACAAAATTATTTTTTTTGTAAAAAAAATTGTGTGACTGGTTAAGTCGTCTTGGAAAAGATGTGTTTTTGGCCGTTATGTTGATTACCACAAAAATACATTTCGACTTGTCCCTCATTATAAAAAAAAAAAAAAATACAAAATTGGAGGTTACAGTGAAGCACTTAAAATGGAAGCGAATGGGGACAAATTTTGGGGGGGTTAAAAGCAGAAATGTGAAGCTTATAATTTAAAAAAAACACTTACATCAATTCTTCTCTTAAAACCCATGTATTATTTGAGCTGTAAAGATTAAACGATCATTTTTACAGTCAGTTTACGGTTTGTTGAGAATACATCGTCATGGCAACAAAGATGTCAAATTGGCTATAACTCTACACAAAAAAGGTTAGTAAGTGATTTTATCACACTACAGTCATGTTAACATGCATATTGTTTGTGTCTTGTGACAATACTTTTGAACCAGTGAATATTTAATATAAAATTGTCACCCATTCACTTCCATTTAAGTGCCTCACTGTAACCCAGATTTTTGCTTTTTTAATGAAAAGGACGGATGAGTCAAAATACATTTTTGTGGTAGTCAATTGTATGCCACAAATGTTGTCAATTGAGCTTAACTCTTACTGAACCTGGAACATAAACTTGTGTATTATTTAAGATGTAAATTTGTTCAAATCGTTGTTTTTGGGTTTATGGTGTTGCAACAAACACAGAAAATGTTAGATAGCAATTTTTTCACAATAAAATGATTGTTTTCATCTTGTGGCTATACTGATGAAGAGTATTTCAACATACTGTTTGGCCCCATTCACTTCCATTGTAAGTGCCTTACTGTAACCCTGATTTCTGTTTTTCTTAAAGGGTCGAGTCCAAATTATTTTTGGTTTAATCAGCTTTGCCACAAATGCTGTAGATTGAGCGGAAATAGTTTTGACCCAAGAATATTCCTTTAAGTACGATGGGTTTGAGTAATATTCCTAATTTGACTTTTCACTGTATGTTACTTTCTATCTATGAATGACTGTTTCTATTCAGTGTCATTTATTCAGGTGTAAATTATTGATCAGACCACTGCTGAAGTGGCATGATGTCACATGGTGATGGCGGTAATGTAAGTAAAATAATAATAATAATACAAATTGCTGGGGCGGATTTCAAATCCTTGAAATTAATATATTGAAAAGTTTTGTCGGTGAAAAGCGTCCTAATTTTTTTGAAGCATCTCAAATGAGAATTCTGAGCCGCCCAGCGCCCTCTGGAGGATGAATCATTTGTCACATAAAAGCTGTCACACATAGATGACGTAGTACATCTAGCTAACGTTATAAGCTAATGGCTAACATAATGGCTGTGTAGTTAGACAACGAATACTTACGAAAAAGTAAACGTAAATTTCAATGACATTTTAAATCCAAAACACAAGTAGTATTGATATCGAAAATATACACCAGCTTTTTGTGTACATAGTTATTGGCAACATTGCTCGCACGCCCTCGTTAGGTCAACAGTCTGATGATCAGTCGCAGTCATTTCTTTCTTTATTAATAAGGATTTTGTTTCGCTTTCGTTCAGTCTAAAGTGAATCAACAGCTCTCCACCGGTGAAGCTCTTCCAGAAGAGGATTTGACATTATTTCAAGGACACATTGCTGGATCAACATGCTTGAGGAATATTACGAGAGCTAATCACTTCACTCTTTCTGGTAAAGATATTCTATTATCAATATTAAGCAGATAAATATAAAAGTGCATACTGTAATACACTACATGTTTGTTAGAACAGCATATCTCCGCGCGCTTTTTAAATATTAGACAAGTGTGCAGTCAGTGTACAACGTTATTAACTTCATGCAAAAAGACTGATCCATCCGTCACCAGACCGAACCTTCTCTCAAACAAGAAAAATAGGTGATGATTAGGATTGTCTGTTTGTTTTTACGATGGTGCTTTGTGTGTGTGTGTCTGTTCTTGTTGTGTGTATGTTACAGTTTGTCTAACTCCGTGTGACATAATCATCTGCGCTAGTCCATGCCACCGTTTCTTATCCATTTAAAGGTTCTGTAAGCTATATGTATGTGTGTGTGTGTGTGTGTGTATGTGTGTGTGTGTGTGTGTATACCTTGAGACATCACACCTGTCTTTGTGTAACAGCCAGGTGTTAGGTTCTGTAAAGAGCAAAAAGACAGTCAGAGGAGCGGTCCGCCATTTTTTAGCCAATCAGAAACGCTTTCTGCCTATCAATCATTATGCGCGTACATGTATGCTGACATGGGGTTGGCTGGCATGTCTTTGTAGGGCGGGGTTTGTAGTGAGGGTGTGTGGTAGAAGGGATGGGGACGGTCTGATCCGGTGTCTGAAATAGCGTACAGCGCAAATAAAGCTGAGATAATGAGATGTGCTGCTAATGTTAATTTGGGATATTTTACGCATGCAGACTTGTTAAATCCACCTTAAGTTCAGTCACGTGAGTGCTCAAGTCAATGTGATGGAGTAAATGTAGCACGTTACTACACACCTCTGAACATTGGTTTGAATGAGAACTGGCGATTATGTCAGAATTGTAAATCGCATGTGGAAGTCTTTTATTTGCATCACTAAATCATCATAGGCTGACATGTGTCAACAGTAGGCCTATACTCTTAAATTACTACTTTTATAAAAAAAAATCAATAGCTTGATAAAGTTGATAAAACAGTTGTTATTGTTCATATAGAGGGTCTGTTGGTCTTGGGTTATTGTGTTTGTTAATTGTGCATACAGACTTGGGTTCAATTCCCTGTGAGTATCTGTGATTTTATATAAATTGTTATAATAGCATCTTTTACTTTTCAAAGTTTCTGTGCATGACAATGTTGTATGTTTGACTACCCATGACACTGCCAAAAGATGATGTTTCAGGGGGGCCTGGGTAGCTCAACAAGTAAAGGCGCTGACTCCAGTCAGGCTTCCTAAGCAACCACTTGGCCCAGTTGCTAGGGTGGGTAGAGTCACATTGGGTTAACCTCCACATGGTGGGGCGCACAGTGAGTTGTGCGTGGATGCCGCGGAGAATAGCGTGAGTCTCCACACACACTTGGTCTCCACAGTAACACGCTCAACAAGCCATGTGATAAGATGCGTGCATTGACAGTCTCAGGCACGGAGGCAACAGAGATTTGGCCTCCGCCACCTGGATTGAGGTGAGTCACGATGCCACCAAGAGGATTTATGAGCACATCGGGAATTGGGAATGCCAGATTGGGGAGAAAAAGGGAGGGAAAACACCCCCTTCAGAACAGTGCAATATTTTTGTTGGAGAGCAAGTACAAAGGCCAAATTGACCAATGGGTAAGAATAAATGGTACACTGGGAAAGCATGAGAAATGTCCTGTCTATTATTACTCAATCACTTTGTTCATCAAGCCATTGTTCATTATAAAGAAATAAAAGTAACTAAAAGTATATTATTGATGCATATCAATGCCTATGATGCGTTAGTGTTGCAAATAAAAGACTTCCCCTTGCGATGTACTACTCTGACCTGTGTAATCTCCAGTTCCCATTCAAACCAATGTCCCATGTTACCTGTGAAACGGTTAAAATAGCTCTTAAAATGTATCAAATTAATTAGAACAGACATCGATGAAAAAACTCTGTTTAATAATGATATCAAACATTTGTATAATGTGCAAAACGTCTTTTCTTTGCTCCTTGACAATTCAAATTAAACGAATCTGCTGAAAAGGCAAGTAAAATTATTCACGTGAACGCGCACATCCCCGGTAACGCGATCCCCAGCTGTTCCATAACACCGGTGACACTGATCGCGTGAAATCACACTTCGTTTCTACCGCGACTCTCAGTCATACCAGTCTGTCTATTCGTGTTCAAGCCGAGCTAAATACTCGGACGGTGGTTCTGGGGGTTGTTTCTGGATATTTCACGCACTGGACTCGTTGAACCGACGTTAAGTCTCGTGGTGGGGGAGTGCATCGGAGAAGCGGGCTGCTGCAGCTGTCAGTGACATTGAGCTAGTGGAAGTCGTGACTTTGATAGTATTAGCGTGTCTTATGGAGTGTACGAGGATCATCATCATTTTATCAGGACTGTTTCATTTGCGTTAAACGCGGGAAATGTTGGCAACCGGTCACTGCAAGAGCAAACGCTGGGGAGCGGACCCGTGATTTGACCATCTTTTTATTTTACCGGTGTATAAATTGTTACCCACACAGTGAGGTGAGCATGTTTATATATATATATATATATATATATATATATATATATATATATATGCTTTGCTGTTATTATCATGCTTTAATGTCAATTTTCCCTGTATTAGCCTGCTAAAGCTTGTGTGTTTACAAAACCATTATGACAGCTTTCAGTTGACCTCAGTGATTGACCTCTCAATCATTGTTATCAATTTATATTCAAATTACCTGTAAATTATAAATGGACATTGTGTGAATGTCTGAGCGTTTGAGTGTGACCGCAGTTGTGAGAATGCTTGTATCATGTTAAAGGAGTGGATATGGGAGTGTTTCCTTTGCTGATAAAGGACAGAGTTGACATACCGATATCTTAACCTGTACAAACTCAAGTTGCTATGGTATTTTGGCAGAAACTGTGGTTGCCATGATACATTTTTTTAAGCACTGCTTACATGTTTTAACCATGACTTTGAGGTCCATTTAAGCAAATGGAGTAGTCAAATTTAAGTGAAAGTATAGTTCAAATTGCATATGGCATATTTGTAAAATGTTCTATAGCCTATGGTGGCACATGCACCATAGAAATTCCTTAATTTTAGTAATTATAATTACTTGGTAAATTTAAACTTCTACTTCTGATTCATGCAGTAAAACAGAACTGGCAAATAGTCAGACACAAGACCTGTGGCATATTGTAAAGAACATGTCTTGCTTGCCGTTAAGTTGAAATCATAGATATGCCCCTGTCCCAGAACCACAGCCATGGAAGAATATTGAAAAAAATACAGTGCCTTTGTGTTTAATATCTAGAAGAAATAGAACATTGTGATCCACAGAACCTGTTATGTATAGTCATAACCAGCGTACTTCTAAAAAAACGTCATACAATGTGACTCACATGTGGTTTTTGATCACTGAAAATGGCTAATATTTAAAGGGGTAATTCACCCAAAAATGATTTTACTCATCCTCATGAAATCCCAGGTGTGTATGACTTTGTTTCTTCACCAGAACACACATCTGGGTACCTTATCATAAGTGCAGACAGCTGGACTCTATTGATGTTGCCTTAGTCCTCTTAGTCTGTGCACTGAAGGTGACTTTTCAAAGCACATGAACGTTCCATTCTGCACGTGTTGTCAACTGTGGGTCCAGTATCTTTAATATGACACTGCTCAGTTGTTCAGATCTCTGGCATTAGCAGCGCTGCATGTTAAGAGTGTAGGGCTGAGATCACATATTGCTCAGTGTCCAAATCTGGCTTAATTTGAGGAACTAATTTGGGTCTCAGGGACTTTTTTTTTTTTTCTTCAAGAAGGCCTTTCACATGTGGTATTTTTTTTTTGTGTGTAGTATTTTATCTTTATTGAATCATTCCAGCAATGTTAAACTGGTATAGTGTAAATTATAGTAAACTGTTTGATTTTTAGCAAGTGGGCATTCACCTATTGTTTACATGCACTGTGTTATCATGCTTTAATGCGTGTATTCTTCTCACTTTTGAATTTGAAGTACAAATTACCCATATATGTATTTTTTTATTGCACGGTTTGGTGTCACAATAGCATTAGTCAGTTCCAAAATCTATCAAAAATAAGTAAACACTTTTTTAATTTTTATCTTATAGTTTTCCATTACATCAGTCATTAGACATTGTCTCTCTAGATGTTGGTATCGGCATCATTCACTAAAAACCCATATTGACTGGCCAAAAGTTTTGAAGCATGGGTCATTTGCTGCTCATTTGTTATCAATACATTATCTTACTTCTACTTTATAGTGACCATGAGGAGGACTCTACCCTCCCTAGCAACCGGGCCAATATGGTTGCTTAAGAGATCTGGCTGGAGTCACTCAGCATGCCCTGGATTCGAACTCATGATTCCAGGGGTGGTAGCTTGGCGAGTATTGACGCTGACTACAACCCCTGGAATCATGAGTTCGAATCCAGGGCGTGCCGAGTGACTCCAGCCAGATCTCTTAAGCAACCAAATTGGCCCGGCCCAGGCCCCCCATATTGGGAGTTTTTGATTCTCTCATTTTGGGTGATGCAGCACTTCCCATCAACACGTGGGACTTAGACAATAGCTCTGAGCAATGCAGTTAGATAACAACAACATTCTGTAGCAGAAGGCTGTTTTCTGTCCAGACCTCAGAGTGGTGTGTGTGTGTGTGAGAGAGGTTTCAGAGTTTGTCTGTTTGGTATTTTGTATGTTGATTTGCAGCTGTGTCACGTGGGTATATTATCCCTTTGTTTTACCTGTTGAAACACCCAGGTTTTACGACTAGGCAATCCCCAGCTTGTGATGAAATATCTCAGAACAGAAAGACTGATTGTGTTGAGTTATTTTGTTTTAGTCGAATGCAACAGCACTTTACAGAGAAGTTGTCCTTAAATGTTGGCGATGCCTCTAAAGGCTAGTTCACACTGCCACAACAAATGCCAACATTTCAAATATTTAAATTGTTTACATGGACACCAGAAAGGTGTTTATTAGGAGTACTAAAACTTGAAATCGAGGTATGTGTTTACATGCACTGTGTTATCATGCTTTAATGCGTGTATTCTTCTCACTTTTGAATTTGAAGTACAAATTACCCATATATTTATTTTTTTATTACACAGTTTGGTGTCACAATAGCATTAGTTAGGTAAAGCTTTATAGGACTGCTTTAATAAAGACTTCAGTACTTGTTGCATCTTTAGAAGCATTATTGACAAACTTTTTCCAATATTAAAATGGTTTATCAAACTTTTGATTTTATTATTATTAATCATCTTCAGTGTATAACTTGTCAACCACCATTTTTACTACGGACATGCTTGATACCTCCAATCGTGCATCTTACTGAGGAGACATGTGCCATTACTTTTGTAAGTGATTTCACTTATGATTCTTGCCTACCAGGCAATAAAATGAGTGAAAAGCCTTACATTTAACGAGGGACTCGTTTATTATCTAGAGATCAGAATATCATAGAGACTTGGAGATGGGCTCTCTATAGGTCCAGCAAGCAACCACCTAGTGGTTCCCCACTTTAGTAGCATGCTTTTTTTTTTTTTTTTTGCAAAAAAAAAAAGAAAAAAGTAATGGTTTGCATTATATGCCATTATTTTAGAGCAAATGTGTGTATGAACTTATAGCTGGCACAGCTACCATTTTAGCTTTAAAATCCAGCTATTATTGCAAATTAAATGCATAATCAGTTATTTTAATTCCTAAATGAAAAATTGAATACATTGTTTCATTATTGTCAAGCCCTTCACTAATGTATTTTCTCTGTTTTCAGTGAAATGTCTCTGGTTTTCCTGCGACCCAACACTAGCGTGATCGGAAAGAAGGACAAGCGACTCATGGCCGAGGTGAACGCCTCTCCGCTCAAACACTTTGTCACCGCCAAGAAGAAGATCAACGGCATCTTTGAACAGCTGGGCGCATACATCAAAGAGAGCTCAGCCTTTTTGGAAGGTGTCTGCTCCCATTTTTTTTCACTGATTATTGCTTTGTCTCTTTGACTCAAGATCTTAAAGCACACTGTCTAGCTGATTAGGGAATCTTGGTTTCAGAGACCGGTTATGTAACATGTTGGACAGCTGAAGTCTCGGGAAAACCATGGCTTTGTCAGCGTTGTATACACAAGGCGCTATTCTCTGAACCCCTCTGGTTTTCTTCAGACAACACACTGCTCTTATGTCTGATAAGCTTTTTCCATGAAGGATTTTGGTATTATAGTCCAATTGAGGCCAAAAATGTTTTTGCCAAAATTGCAGAAGCTTGCTTATTAGCTTAAGCTAATCTATATTCAGATCTGGGTCTCTTTATACTTGCTTTGGGGGTCTTCCCAGGTCAAATGTTGCTAAAGAATTACAAGGGCTGTCAATTGGTGTTCATTTTAATCAAAATAATTACATGATATGCTGATTAATAAAATTCATCGCGTATATTTTCTGAGAAAAGCCTCCAAATTAAGATGGTTCGAAGACATTACATCATTGTGTCAGTAAATCATTTAATAGATACTACAAAAAGTGGCTATAGATGTCAATATATTATTTGTTTGATTTCCATTATTCCATTTTCTTTGATAGAAACCTATAGCAATGAAGGATTGGATCCTGTTACCACGGAGGAGCAGGTGGTGGAGGTACGGGGTTACCTGTCCAAAGTGGCAGGCATCGGCGAGGTCCTATCACGCAGACACATGAAGGTGGTCTTCTTTGGCAGGTAGAGTGTATATTGCCGCTCGCAGCATGGATGCCAAGTTTGTGCCATTTTCAGAGTATAACTCAGTCGTACCTCCTGCGTTTACAGGACAAGTAATGGGAAGAGCTCCGTCATTAATGCCATGCTCTGGGACAAAGTCCTGCCATCTGGAATCGGACACACCACTAACTGCTTCCTGCGGGTGGAAGGTACAGATGGCAACGAGGCTTTTCTGCTCACCGAAGGATCGGACGAAAGAAAGAATGTTAAAGTAAAAAGATCTCTACCTTCCTATTTGTCATACAGGCAGTAAAAATCATGTTTTTGGGGGGTATCCGACTCGCATACATTTAGTTGTTTGTTGTCTGAACAGCAAACAACCACTTAACATCCACTTATTGCAAATCCAAGCCAGTGGAAAACATGTGGTTTAAAATCAGATTGTTTAAAAGTATGAATGGTCAAATCTGACAAAGTTTTTTTTTTTTTTTTTTTTTTGTCGTTTGGAATGCAACTTCATACAAATTGTGCTATTACGGTGTATCCAGACATTTTAGTTTACTCTTCCCTCATACAGCAAACACTGTATACAGCAAACAATGTAACATTCACTATGTAGGGTTTTCAGCCTTAAGAAGTTGTTGCAGAAAGATCCACCTTGGTGTTCTGCTGATACTGAAGTCATTTCTATGGCACTCTTGTTTGACTCATTGGGTGTGTCTGACATGTTTAGTCAGATCAGTCCCATGTTTTAGGAATGAAAAAGCTCCCTTGCATAACAGCGCATCTCTCACTAGCAGCAATTAATAAGCTTTTCTCACTGCAGGTGTAAATGAGGCTGTGAAAGCTCTTCAGTGTGACATCAGACATGGAGCTAATCATGCGTGTTCTTTAAGACCTCAGAAATCGCAACCAAAACTGTGGCCGTGTTTTAATAAAATTAATCAAATATCAGGCAGATCTGCAGGTATTAAAATAAATGTCTTTGTGCAGCACGTGAATTTTTTTCTGTAATGTTCATGTCCCACGAGCATGGAGGTAAATCAGACAATGCCACATTTAGACAGCTACACGGCACTTTTTAAGTAGTACAAGCACTTATATGTTCAGATGTGGGGGTTATATTTAGAATTTTTGGTTCCAATGTTGTGAATTTAGTGTTAAAATGTGTACCTGACATGACTACTCGTTTCATAGTTACACATGCAATATGACATGGATAGGATATGCTACATGGAATTTGTACATTTAAAAAAAAAAAAAAAGCTAAAATGTGGTTTAAACGTGAAAAAACGCAATATAAAATATAATTTTTCACAAACTATATAGTGTATACAGTATTTATACAATAATGTAGTCTATAAGAGATTATATATATGTAGTACTGCCCTTCAAAAGCTACATAACACAACATTTTCTCTTATTTACACATCATACTGTTCAAAAGTTTGCACCCTTGGTTCTTCTTATGCTGCCTTTATGAGGATAAATAATTGTTTGCACTTTTTGTAATAGTTGTGTATAGTCCCTCAACTGTCAAGATCTGGACCTCTGGACTGTTGTGAAGAACTCAAATGTGCAGATGTAGTGAAACCAAATAACTTTACTGTAGTTGGGTTTTTTTCTTAAGAAAAGTGGACATCTTCACTGCTCGGGACAAAGCAGGAATTTATGAAGAATTATTACACAAACAGTCATTGATCATCGAGAAAGCAACACACCATATTAGAAATGAAGGGAATGTAAACTTAACAGGATCATGTGTGTAAATTCAGGTACTATTGTGTTATGTGGAATATATGTAAGGATGTCAAATAGCTTTTTTGGGGCAGTACTAAATTAAAACAAAATGCTATTTTTATGATCCCTCATTTACCCCCCACAAATTTTATTTGTGGGGGGGTAAATTGATTAATCTCAATTAACTATGAAATCAGCATTCTTATGTGGAAAAATGCTGACTTACAAAAGATGCATGAAGGACTTCAGTGAAGTTTTCAACAAATTTTTGTTTTGTCATCTAATGCAATCAAATGCTTAGAACAATGTTTGATGAAAGCAATTAGTTTCAAGGTTTATACTGTCTGTTTGTCCATGCTGCTGTAAAGACGCTAAAGGAATGTCTGCGGATCTGGACTGACTGTACGTGAGCTCTGCTCTATAATTAAACCCACATGAGTCCGGGACTATCACCAGCTGTCACCATGTTGCACGTTCTGTCATTCAAGACTTGTCTCGTGACCTTTTCTCTGCAGTGATGTATTACAGGGCTGAGAGCACATGTACACCACAGTCTCAAGAGCACATTGTCTACTGTAGATGAATGCTGGGCATTATGCCTGGGAATTATCCCATATGCTAAAATGCTTGAAATTTTTATTCACATCAATCTACACTCCATACTTTTTGATAACTTTGCAAATTTATTTTAGAAATAAGAAAAAAATGAAATCTCACATTGACATAAATATTCAGACTCTTTGCTATGACAATTGAATGCTATGGTGCATCCCATTTCTCTGGACCATCTTTGAGATGTTTCTATACTTTGAATTTGCCACAGGTGGACTCCAATTGATTGGACATGATTTAGAAAGGCACGCACCTGTCTATATTAGATCTCACAGCTGAAAATGACCTCATGGCTTGGTTTTTACTCTGATATGCAAAGGAACTGCCTGCAGAGCTCAGAGACAGGATTGTGTACAGGCACAGATCTGGAGAAAGCTTAAAAAAAAAAGAAAGATTTTTGGCTGCATTGAAGGTTCTCAAGCGCATAGTGACTTCCATTATTCTTAAATGGAAGAAGTTTGGAACAACCAGGACTCTTCCTAGAGCTAGTCACCCTGCCAAACTGAGCAATAAGGGGAGAAGGGCCTTGACAATTGAGGTGACCAAGAACCCGATGGTCATTCTGGTTGAGCTCCAGAGATCTTGTGTGGAGATGGGAGAAACTTGCAGTAGGACAACCATCCCTGCAACACTCCACCGATCTGGGCTTTTGGCATAGTGGCCCGACGGAAGACTTTCCTCAGTGCAAGACAAATGAAAGCCCCCTGGAAATTTGCAAAAAAAGCACCTAAAGGACACTCAGACTGTGAAAAACAAGATTCTTTGGTCTGATGAAATGAGGATTGAACTGTTTGGCCTCAATTCCAAGCATCATGTCTGGAGGAAACCAGGCACCGCTCATCACATGCGCAATACCATCCCAACGGTGAAGCATGGTGGTGGTAGCATCATGCTGTGGGGGTGTTTTTCAGCAGCAGGGACTGGTCAGGGTTGAAGGAAAGCTGAATGTAGCAAAATACCGAAATCATGACCTCCAGATTGGGCCAGTTCACATTCCAACAGGACAATGACCACAAGCACACAGCCAAGACAACGCAAGTGTGGCTTAGGGACAACTCTGTGAATGTCCTTGAGTGGCCCAGCCAGAGCCCGGACCTGAACCCGATCGAACAGAGACCTGAAAATGGCTGTCCACCGACAGTCAAATCAAATCAAAACTCTTTATTGTCACATGACCATATGCAAGTGCAGCAGTGGCTGAAAGTCTTGTGTGCAGATCCAATTAAGATTAATGGCAGAAAATCCCCAAATCCAGATGTGCAAAACTTGTTGCATTATTCCCAAATGTGCTTCAACTGGGTTAAGTGTCTGAATATTAATGTAATATTTAATTAGTAAATATTTTCTTTGTAAAATTTTTTAAGAAATTTACAAAGTTGTCAAATCAGGTTTTTGCTTTGTCATTGAGTGTAGATTGATATGAAAAAAAAAATAATAATTTAAAGACTTTTAGCATAAGGCTGCAACATAACAAAATGTGGAAAAAAATTAAGGAATTTTTTTTCAGCGTTTTCCACAGTATTTATTCTATATATATCAGTGTCAGTGACACTAATTGTTATTTTATTTTTTTAAATAAAGCTTAGTCAAGTGTCTAATTGGTGTAACCGTACATAGACAGTAAAAAAATTAAGAATTCAAAGTCGTCATGTTGGAATAAGTCATTTGTTATAATCTTTTATTTTATGTTTCAAAATATTTCTACTAGGGATACTCCGATACCACTTTTTCTTCTCTGATATCGGAAATCTCTTTATCGGCCGATACCGGTGGTGTTGTGTTTTTTTTTTTTTTGTCATAATCAGTTTAGATTATCTTTACATTATTTTGTGGAACTAATTGGGAGTGCTCTTTAATATATAAAGAAACACTTTACGTGTGTATGTGTAGTTCTAACTACACATTATTTCAATATAAATGTATAGCTTATTAAGAAAAAATATTTTATTATTTATTATTAACTAGTATACTGGATAATGTAGCAGCAAAATTAACAGTAATTCCAGTCTTCAAGTCATCAGTAGAAAAGAAAGTGTTTTATTTTTGCCTTTTTTTCCCAAAAACTTTGTATCTGGAATTTAAAGTATTCAGATCTCTTTTTTGTTCAATTTAGTTGTCAGACATCAGTCCACTTTTACATTTAAATTATAAACAAATACTCATGATAACAATAAATTGTTATTGATATTTTTATTATTGACTTTTAATTTTAAATACAATAGCAATATATTTAAATCGTCAATTTTAAACCCTCACACTTTTATTTTTACATTCTGAACTCTCCAGGAAGTCCTGTATATGTCTGTTTGTAGACAAGTTCACAGTAGTTTAATTCACTTATTCAAATTCTGGTAAAATGCACCTCCAGTGCCATCCTAAATTCATATTAGTAAACCGAACTATTGAGCATCTACATCTGAGATGCTTTTCTTGAGTATGCTCAGATATTGTGCACTGCTAAAAATAGCAATGTGTGTGTGTAAACGGAGCAGCGCCATCCAATACTTGCATTTTATATATTTACTTATTAAACAGCCTTTTGTGATTCACAGAGCTATCGCACATCTTCAAGTGGCTTTGAATAAAAGTCATATGAACTGCTTTAATTGTGCTTTTTATGGTTCTTTTATGTCATTTTTAGAGCTTGACAGTAACGAACATGACTAACACATGGTATCGGATTTGGATCGGGCTTGTCGTACTGATACCCGATCCATCTAAAAGCTTCAGTATCAGAGCGGATCGGTGCATCCCTAATTACTACTATTTGAAAAACTATTGTCAACAAAATTAAAGTCAGATAGGTTAACTTTATAAAATGGAGATGACCCCTTTAGACACTCGTAACTTTTTATTTATTCATGTATTTTTTTTTATACAAGATATTTTGAGTTTTATGTTCAGGTCAAAAGAAGTAACCCTTGGAAAACATCTTGATATTCATGACTCAAAAAGTCATGATTTGTCAAATATATGTATTTTTGTACCTTGAAAAATGTTCGAAAACTAATTAATGGTTAATTTGTGTGTACAAAGGCGTATTCCAGGTGCAAGGAAAGTATTTGAATACCTTTTGCTTGATGGTTATACAAATTTTTATTTTTTTAAGTCATTAAATCTAAATGTTTTTATATGTGTTTTAAACAATATTATGAAATCAACATGGACATAATGATTACATATATACAAACTGAACATGTGTTTTTAAACTACATTTTTTTTAAAATAATTTCTCATTTGTATCACCATGAACATCCTTATTTGTCAATGTCCCATCTGTTTTATCATCTCTTCCATTTCTTTTCTCCAAAATGGTTCAGAAGGGTGATTTAAATGTTTTTTTTTAACCCTTAATCAGAGGTACCATCATTTCAGCCAAGCCATCATCGACAACTAGATTAAAAATATTTAATGCATGAAGTAAAATACAATTAAAGAAATCTAGGCTAGTTAAAAAGCAAGGCATGTATTCCATATTGTTTTTTACTAAATTATATTAAACCGCAATATTTACCTTCATATTTTTTTTACTGAAATATTTTAAAGCAAAGAAAATGTCATACAGTGGACTTAAGTGAAAACGTTTGAGTTATAAGTTATTTTGTAACCAATTAATTGAAACCGACAGTTCAAAAGACTGATTTGAAGAATTGTATAAAACTTTCCATGTTTTTGCTACTAAGATGTAAATCATGATTCTCTCTCTTTTTCAGTGATCTCTGTTGTTTCTCAGTATTTGATCAAATAGTTGTAAAGCAACATGTTAATGGTCATGTTGTGATGTCTTCAGTCCTAACTGGCTTATGATGACTAGCATTTACTTAAAACACTGGTCACCATCTAAATATAGCCCACAGACAATGAGCCGAGCAGTTGGCTGGTAGATGTTCTTTAGCAGCAGCTCTTAATTCTTTTTCCAGCATCTCACTTTCTCTGTCTGAAAGAGGCCATTTCTATCCTGCCTGGCTGCATGTGCACGCTCTAATGACATAAACAAATGCTCTCCATCCAAAGAGTCATGTTTCCCTCTGCCTCATCTTATGTTTACTGTGGATCCTTTGCTATCTGGTATGTTTTTTGCATTCAGGCAAAACCTGTAACTAAATACTCACCGAGCACTTTAGGAACGCTATGGTCCTAATAAAGTGTCCAATATGTTCTTCAGCTGTTGTAGCCCATCCGCCTCAATGTTCGATGTGTTGTGCATTCTGAGATGCTATTCTTCTCACCACAATTGTACAGAGTGGTTATGAGTAACAGTAGCCTTTCTGTCAGCTCAAACCAGTCTGACCATTCTCTGTTGACCTCTTATCAACAAGGCCATTCCATCTGCAGAACTGCTGCTCACTGGATGTTTTTTGTTTTAGGCACAGTTCTGAGTAAATTCTAGAGACTGTTGTGCGTGAATATCCTAGAAGGTAAGCAGTTACAGAAATACACAAACCAGCCCGCCTGGCACCATCAATCATGCCACAATTGAAATCACTGAGATCAACCACCCCCCATTTGATAAATGGACTTCACATGAGGTCTGTAAAAGTCGTTTTAATCACTCGACGATTTAAAAATATATATATATATATATATATATATATATATATATATATATATATATATATATATATATATATATATATATATTTTTTTTTTTAACTAGAAAACTTGTCTTGTTTACATTAGGAATTCATGATGCTAATGTGCTAACAAGCTATAATTGGCCATTATATGCGCCATTTACACTGTTATTGTGATTTTTATAATGACAATAATACAATTGCAAAGATGTGTATAAAAGTGATAATGTTCAGAATAAAAGACAAAAAAAATAATCATGGGCATATCTTAGATATGAATCTTTAGACAGATGTGTGAATGGCTTTTGCTGCAGATAGCACATGAGTGAATGGGCACTTAAGAGCATTTGAGAAGATTTGATTACTTAAGTAGACTAATTAAACAAAAATAAATTGCATGACATTGTCTTGGAAAGTGTCTCCAAGCAAATTATCATACAGATGTTGGTAAGTTGCACCAGGTTGCTTATAACTCTACACACTGATGTTTTCATGTTGACTCAATAAACAACATAAACAGAACTTGCTGTCGACATAAATGTAGGTGGAGCTCTAGGTCACACCTACTGATGACGCAGGGGCGGATTTATTGATTTGGGGGCCCTAGGCAAAGTGCAGGAATGGGGCACACTTCAGTTGCGCACATTTACCTTGATTTTGCCTGACCTTTTCTCTGTTGTGATGCTTGCTGATGCTTACTGTTGCAAAGCGATATCCCCCAGTTGTGTCCAGTTTCTAAAAAGATATGAATAATAATGTTATATTAACAACATGTTACGTGATAAACAATCTGGCTTCACAAAATGCAATACAACACTACTACCTTTTTCTGTCTCTTTCTCCCTCTTAATTTAATGCACTATTCGTCCATCTGCTGTTCCTTCAACTATTTACAAACAGACTAAAACTTGACTCCACATGTCTTTGCTGCATTGAATCTTCTCCAATTGCTGTGTCCACTGTCTAAATTTGAGTGAATAATAATGATTAACCGCATGCAACATTAAAACACAATCCGGCCACCATAAACTGCAATACAATACCTTTCTCCCTCTCTTTAATGCACTTTTCCTCGATCAACTTGAATGAACTATTTACAGGGTACTTGGACTAAAACTAGACTTAGTCTAGTTCTCTATTTGCCTAGGCTTCAGCAAATCTTGTTATCAAAGACTCTGTGTCTATTGTTTTTCTGATTTCACACTCAATGGAGAAAATTGCTAGGGCAGACAGCCTGTCTTGAGACATTTATGACCTTGGGTAAGTTTTCAGGTGCTTCAAAGAAGAGAAGCTTGTCTCACTCGATGCCACCATCACAGGAAGTGTGTAGTCTGAAATCTATACTCAAATTAGTTTATTGTGTGTGTGTGTATATATAGTCCAGCATCTCAGATGGTGATGAGATGTTTGGTGGGTAAGCCCTGACTGCACATTTCACCTCCATCTTCAGATCCTCTGCATCCATATTGTTTGCTCCAATCTCTTGCAGCATTCATCCAGTTTACCTTCTTTCTCTGAGTCTCATATCAAGTTAGTAGAGAAATCCTTAAAGTTCAAAGAACTTTCCATATTTGAAAAACTCCTGCAGGGTGAGGAGAGCTGTATCTATCAGGTGCAGGAAAAACTCCCTTTTGAAGCGCTCCTCTGCTCTCGACTCATGTTGCTCTCTTCCCTCATAAAGAAACTGTCTACCTGCTTTTCATTGACACTTCTGGCCAGCTCATCAAGTTTCTTTGCTGCCTCCCAGGCATCTGCTTTGTCAGAGGTGTGGCCACTCACGGTATTCTTGCAAGTACTCTGTCACTCCCTTGATTTCATTTCTCAGTGTCTCAACTGAAATGTTTGTGCTCCGCAGAATCTTTATAACTTTGTTTATCTTGAACAATACATCATACCACAATATGGTACTTATAATAAAAGGCCAAGTCTGCATCTCTTGACAAGATGCTTCCAGCTGTTGAAGCAACATCTGCTTGCTTTGACTCTACAGTGTAGTCCTTCAGGGCAGTCAAAGGCTTAACCATCTCAGGCATTTGATATCTCACAGCTTTAACACTGTGTCAACCCTACATTCCCATCTAGTTGACGACAGGGCTTTCACTGTGAGACATGTGTAGTAAGAATTGCCTAGCGATGTACCGAGGAGCTAAACAGGGTGTAGACTCTCTGTAACGGCCCCCAACAAACTGATGGATGTCACAGATGACTTGTCTGCATCATTGAGAACAAGGTTCAGGGCATACACAATGACTTCTTGTTCAGTTCCAGTACTCTCACAAAATCCTTTTCCTGTTGTATCAAGCACATAAGAAAGTCAACATGGTGCTCCTAGATGGAGTTGCCTTTTGAAGTTTCACAATCAGTAACTCTCAGCACCACTGAGCTGTTCCTGGTAACTCGCATCTGGAGTGCAATCCATTATCACAGAGATATAGTTGGCTCTCTTTGCTCACTGTG
Source organism: Moxostoma hubbsi (assembly GCA_032164185.1). Classification (NCBI taxonomy): domain Eukaryota; kingdom Metazoa; phylum Chordata; class Actinopteri; order Cypriniformes; family Catostomidae; genus Moxostoma; species Moxostoma hubbsi. The sequence continues at coordinate 7,523,567 of JAVLUX010000046.1, forward strand.
TGATGGCATCAGTTGTGCTCTGCCATTAGGCAAATTATTTTATTTTGAATATTGTTGCTGCATTAAACTTTTGCATTAATCCTCCTCAGATTTTCTTGCATCTCTTTAGTCAAACTGGGCCATTCAGCTTTTCCTAAGAAATTTCCATTTGCTTGTTCAAACAACTTGTCTGAGTGGCCACGAAGTCCAGGTTCCGTTCTGACAAAAAGCTTATAATTGCAATGAATCTTTTCAGAACCTCTTTCCAGTGGTTTACTTCAAGAACAAAAAGGTTTTTGCTTGCCTAATCAATAGCTGTATTTTAGCAACAGATTGTGCCAGTGATCCATGTTTGTAATGTGCTCAGTTGATCTTACATGCTGTTTTAAGTGGGCTGATACATTTTTCCAATTATTGTAGCTATCTGTTCTTGATGTTTATTATTTTATTTTTTTTGTTAAATTTTTTTATGAACGGCCAAATAAGCGGCAGCAAAAATACTGCATTGACGGTGCTGAAAATAAAGCAATATCATATCTATGTTATAATGGCAGTGTGTAAAATTCTATTTCTATTTATTTTTAGCATTAGCATTAGTAATAATCAATAATTTGTGTTTTTAGGGGGCCCCTAACTTCTGGAGGCCCTAGGCATTGTCAGCCTTTGCCTTGGGTTAAGTCCGCCCCTGTGATGACATGGACCAATAATAGTAAGAAGGTGTTTTGCTGCAGAATAGAAATTTCATAAAAGTTCGCCCCAGCAAGCTATTACGAACCACCAAATGAACGCAAAAACCCCTTTTTGGCCAGATTTTGTTCTTAATTATATCACGCCCGTTTGTTCTTTGATTTCGCAGGAAGTATTTTGTGGCCTTAACTGAAGCTCCTGACCCGTATCTGAATGATTTTGTGCATTGCACTACTGCCACACGATTGGCTGATTAGATAATCGTTTGAATAAGTACTGTAGTATAAGTTTTATGTATGACTGTTGATTTAATGCGTTCATTTAGTGTGATTATTGAAATAATAACGGATGTCTAAAATAAATGATGCCCCCTGACCCGTATATTAATCTTGTGATAAAATTACATATTTTTGTACCATCAGAGCCATTTAAGCTTGAAGAACATGTTTTTAAGAGCAGCATCAGCAGTAGGCAGTCAGTGTGCCTTGACAGACCTCACAAGTAGACCCGATGAACTAATTGGCATGCCATGCAATAAATTCAATTACAAACTGTAATCAATTGTCAGCCCTAGTATTATGATAAGCCATAGTATTTATTGGTGGTGTACTTGGATGTTTTTATTTTCTCTTGTAAACTGCAATAAGCTTAGACTCTATGTTGTAGAGAAAACACATTGACATGAAGCTGATGTCACTTCCACTGATTGTTACAACAAAATTCACTGACCCATAACATGTACCCATACCATACATAAAATAACATACCCAGTAACATGAAAAGAATGAAAGTCAGTACACATTTACAATGCAGGGATGTAACTATTGATTTTACATGGGTTTAGACCTCCTTGAAAAGTAAAGCAGCAGTGGTAATTGATGTTTTATTATTATTTCCATCTTAAGCAATATTACATTGCCATATTATAAGCTTTTATGGCATTCTCATATTTTTCTATGTAGTCCACACTATTTGTCCATCCCTGTTAGCCAAGGTTTCTTGCACCAAAATCATCATATTGCATGAGCATTTTCCACCCTGCCTTCGATCCTTGAATTAAACGGGCTGTTTTTGATACTGTACCTCGAATATAATTTACATTGTATGTAAATGACCTCTTTTGTGAATGGCTGACCTCTTTACATCTAAATGAGTAATGGCCTGTTTACACCAGAAACGAGTATTTTTTTGCGAATGTTCATTGCAAGCGAGTTTTTGAATCAAAACAATAGATTCTCATTGACCTGTTCACACGGGCCGAGTCAGATCAGCAAATTCTAAATAATATTTTTCATGAAATATTACTTTTAATCTCAGATTTGTCTCCGTGATGATTGTTTGTGGATTTGTTTGTGTAACATTATTATTATTACAATCAGATTAAAATGATGTGGTAGTGATAAACTGCTCAAAAAAGGTTATGTGTTGTGTGTGTTGCAGACAGTGAATCAGTTGGCTCATGCCTTGCATCAAGATGAGGATCTGGACGCAGGCAGTCTGGTGTGTGTCATGTGGCCAAAAGCAAAGTGTGCATTGCTAAGAGATGATCTCGTGCTTGTGGACAGGTACACACACACACACACACACACACACACACATCTTGTCTGGCTTTGAGGCCTAAAACATATTGACAACAGTGTTAGGAATATTTAATATCCTTTTAACTTCGCTTCAAGCACTTTGCCTTTCTTGGTATCAGACTTCTACATATTTAACTGCAAAACTTATTTGTGTGTATATTTGTATTTTCTGTATTTATAAATTTTTAATTGAGCTATTTATATTCACACTGCATACTTAAAGCATTACTAATGGATGGATAGAATCACAACAAGTCAGTCTAAAAATTCTTTAAAACCTTAATTTTAAGCCCTGGCATCGATGTAACAACAGAGTTGGATAGCTGGATCGACAAATTCTGCCTTGATGCTGACGTCTTTGTGCTTGTGGCCAACTCTGAGTCCACTTTAATGCAAACGGTGAGTTTTAAATCCTATTTATCCAATTTAAATAGGAATATTACTGAATAATGGACGCGTAGATCAACTGCACATAATGTCTTGTGTAATCACACCTTGTGAAGCAAATGTATTGAAAGATTTTTGATTAGTGCTGATCTTTTCCTTATGTACCCTCATGACTGAAATCTGATTCTCCACCTCTCCTCTGCCCTCATAAAGGAAAAGTCATTCTTCCACAAAGTGAACGAGCGCCTCTCCAGCCCCAATATCTTCATCCTGAACAATCGCTGGGACGCCTCGGCCAATGAGCCCGAGTACATGGAAGAGGTGTGTTACACCTATAAGAACTTCATAATGAATAATATATGGGTATTTGGGTCAGTTGACACAACTGGTTCGACTACTGGAGCAAAGGGAAATGTTTAAAATGAAACTCACAAGACCAGAATTAAATGTTGTAAAATACCGGCTTTTAGAACAAAAATATATACACAATAGGTTTAGTTGAATACAAACAATGAAAAGAAAATAATAATTGAATGACAATAGTATTGATATCACAATCAAGTTATGACATGAAAATAAAATGCCAAAAATTGAGTGTCACTTCCTCAATTAGTTCTATTATCAATTTATCAGGTTCACCCTTAAACTTGTGTCTATTAACACCAACACATTCAAGCTAATTCGATATATATTCTAACATTTCAGTATATATATATATATATATATATATATATGTATATGTATGTATGTGTATATATATATATGTATATGTGTGTATGTATGTGTCTGTATATATACAAACAATTAACAAACAATTAACTTATCTCAAGATTCATAACAAAAAAAAATTTAAATGAACATTCTCACCGATTTCACCAAAGTGGCTGGACACACACACCAAATAGCAGCACCCAGTAAAACCATGCGTTCGCTAAAGCCAAAAGATATAAGACTGAATACAGATTTTGTGCTTTCTCTTCCAGTGCACAATCAATTTAATAATTTAGCTTGTACAATAAAATTAAATAAATGAACTGAAACACTTCTCAAATTAACTACCTTGCTTTTTTCCAACAGCACCGATAACACTCGTAGAAAATCCACTGACCGCACTTCTAAAACTTATAACATTATATACATATGCTGCGCTTTCAATCTTGCGGCAGATACATACAACTTTTGTAATACTAAATTAAATCTCAATATAATGTTTTCTTATCCGCAATTTATCTAGTTTCACAAAGGTTTAGTTAGTTTTCGTCCTCCGCAGCAGTATAGTGCCTCGCTTCATCAGTACACACACCCGGAAAAGAAGATTTTCTTTCCGCTCCCAGAGACACCGGAACAATGGTGTGGAGCTATCCGCCATCAACTGATTACCGATTGGCCAAATAGTATGTCAATCTTGATTGCTAAGATTGATGTTAACCCAATGTAACCCTTGAAAAATTATTTTAATAATACATCACTAACCAAAATGATTTTATAAGGTTTTCCTAATTAATAATTTATATATATATATATATATATATATATATATATATATATATATATATACACCACATATTATCTGTGTTACAGGTGCAACTCATGTCATGACTCAAACTACATGCATCCTCTTTGACTCATGATGACCCCCATCTGTGTTTAAACTATTAAGAGAAGAAAAGCATATGCTTACCAGTTTAAAAAAAGTTGGCAAAAAAAGAGGAACAACGGTGTTAACATTAATTCTTTTACAAGGGAGTATTAAAATAACACTATTTCAGAAGTATAGCCAGAAGATTTAAATATTGTACTTGTTAGCTTGAGATTAATGTGCTAAAAATCACTTACTAACCTTGTCTGTGCAGAGTTCTGTGTGATCTTTCAACTCCTGTCATGAATATGCAAAGCCGCTAAAACAATCACTTTTGCATAATACATGCAAGGATACCAGAAAGGGCCTGTTCACGTAAAAAACAATAATAAAAAAAAAAACACCCACTGGAATTACATTGGTAACGCATAAGCAGAAGTTTGTAAAGCTACTTTGGAACAACATTTATTGAGAAAAGCACTGTAAGAATGGAATTGAATTGAAGTGAAAGGTGATTTAGACATCTTGGCTAACATTTTTAACACATTAACATATTCTGGAAAACAATAATAAAGCGCTTTAACAAAAAATACGAAAATACAAATTTGTGCTTTATAACCCTTGGAAATGTCTTGCCCCAAAGACTTCCATTAATATCAGAGGACTGAGGTTGACCACTCATCAAGCAGGTTTCTCTGGGTTTCTGCACATCTTAGTTTGTGTGTGTTTTGTGCTTGTCAGGTGAGACGGCAGCACATGGACCGCTGCACTAGTTTCTTAGCGGATGAGCTGCGGGTGGTAGACCGTGCTCAGGCCAGTGACCGGATCTTCTTCATCTCAGCTAAAGAAGTTCTTCAAGCACGTGTCCAAAAAGCCCAGGGCATGCCCGAAGCAGGTAGATATACAGTACATTTCAACGTCATCAGCATGTCAAATATTCTGTCTCATGGTCATGTATATTTTATTCTACCAAAAGTCCACTTATTATTCAAAGTTTCTTGCAGCTAAAAGTCAATTTATTTATTTATGTACATGATAATTTTCCACCTTCTCTCTGACCCGAATTAAGCAGGCTTTTTGCTATTGTCAGTAACATGATTTCTGAACGAGATGTTTTTTATTAATGATCTGATTGGACTAGACAGGGAGCTTTGTATTTTGAACATCAGAGTCAGCATACTGTAGTGCATCAAGTTTTATTTCAAAAGAGTAGGAGAAATCCTATTTGTCATGATATGATGATCCCTATAAAGAGATCTTTTTTGGAGTTTCAGGTGGTGCTTTGGCTGAAGGTTTTCAAGCGAGAATGTTTGAGTTTCAGAACTTTGAAAGGCGCTTTGAGGTTAGTGTGCAGTTGGGTTTCAGTGTTTTGATGGTTTAGATATGTAAGGGTGCTTGTCTGACTGTCATAAATGTGGATGCTTACAGGAATGCATCTCGCAGTCAGCGGTAAAGACAAAGTTCGAGCAGCACACGGTGAGAGCCAAGCAGATTTCTGAAGCTCTGCGTCTGATAATGGACTCGGTGCATATTGCAGCTCAAGAACAGAGGTGAGCGCAAAGATGCCTGCTTTTCTTAGCAGTAATCCATCACACTAAATACAGATCCACTGCTCACATTGAAATTAGCTTAGTGTCTGACTCTGCTGGTACAGTCTGAGGAGGTGATATAAATACTAAAATGTAAACTGTTTTGAGCTTTACTGAATTAGTTTACATAAGAAATTAATATAGTCATCATTTATTCACGCTTATGCCGTTTCAACTCCATATAACTTTCTTTCATGGAACACAAATGAGGATAAAATGTCTGAGCTGGTCCTTGTATAATGCAAGCATGTCAGGGCTCCAGACTGCGACAAAAAATATATAACTGCGAATAATTTAAAATCTTGTCCCAATTGGAGTCAGTCGGGAACACTTTCTACACCTTTTATCAGTGACCAGTGAGGCTTACTCGTTTTAACAATTTTTACAGGGGATACATGTATCACACACAAAAAACAAGAAACTTGAGTTATAGCAAGGCAATAAAGTACATTTTCAAACAAAATACAGTAAAATGAGACTAAAAAGAAAAACGAATTCAAAAACATCTAAAGCAATAGAAACTAGAAGCGTGAACAAACATTGATGTTGGCTTGAGAAAGCCCAAACCTTGAACCGGGACTGGAACTCGTTCACAGCAAAAATATGAAATATATGCAATTACTTAAATGATTTAAGCTCTCCATGTATTTAAAGCACATACGGCATTCACTAAGATTTTCACTTAATAAGCCTTTATTGTATGTGTTGTAAAAATAAGTGAATGTTGAAGGGATATTTGATCATTTCATCACCCTCATGCCATCCCAGATGTGTATGAATTTCTTCTGATGAACTTGAATGAAGTTGTTTAGAAGACTATCTCAGCTCTGTTGGTCCATTCAATGCAAGTAAATGAGAAGTGGTGAGAAACAGATCAGTAATCAAGTCATTTTTTACTATAAATCTTCACTTTCATAAGCGCTCTTCTCTCTTAAGTGTTGTTCTTCTGTTTTTGGTGATTTACATAAGCGTATCGCCCCCTACTGGGCAGGGAGGACAATTTATATTAATAAAAATAAATAAATATTGATCGGTTTCTCACCCACACCTATCATATCACTTCTGAAGACATGGAGTAAACCACTGGAGTTGTATGGATACTTTTATGCTGCATTTATGTGATTTTTGTACCTTCTGAGTTCTGATCGCCATTCACGTGCTTTGAAAGGACCAACAGTGTTGAGATATTCTTCTAAAAAGCTTAATTTGTGTTCAGCAGAAGAAAGTCATACACATCTGGGATGGAATGAGGGTGAGTAAATGATGAGAAAAATTTCATTTTTGGGTAATTAAGTTTGTTTGAAAGACTATCTAGGCACATATTAACACTGTAGAACTGTAATTGTTTATATCTCTTTCAAGATGTACAGGCTCACACTTTAAATGGTCAGTGCTTTGTATTTTAGATCATTAAAATAGCAGATCCAGTGAAACAATGAAGGGTGGGTGATTGTTTTTACATGCCATTTCAAAATGTAAGAGTGAAAAAAAAAAAGACTAAAAATAACACATTTGTACTTTTCATTTACTTGGATGTCAATGTTCAGACAAAATGGTTACTGTCTCTTTAAGAGTTTTATCGCATGACACAACATTGAAGGCACTCTGTTAGTTGAGTTTTATCATTTGAGAGCTGTAAAGTCTCATGATTTTCGTACCGTGTCATGCTGTTGCATTTGTATTCACTTGAAGTATTCTGTTATTTTGTGTCAAAAAATTTTTTTTCTATGCTCATTCTGCACTGCTAGGGAAGAGGATTTCCGAGATTAATTGATTGAAATTGTGAGACTGCAGTCAGTATTAATCTTGTAATGATCTTGGACCTGAAGCACGTTCATCCATTTAACTATTAGTATCCAATCTGTTCTCGATGGATCTTCGGTGATACTTTCCGCACTGTCAAGTGAAGCAACATCAGCAACAACAGTTTCGTCTCTCACAGACTACTCTCTCATTTGTTTGGGTGTGAGAAGATAAAATACAGACATGTATTTTGTGGTACAATGGTGTAAAATCGCTTGAATGTTCAAACTGGCAAGCCTTAAAACACATTCAATTGACAGACCTTCGTGAAGGAGACACGATGCAGCTCGGTATTCTGTATCACACAAAAAGTCGCTCTCAGATCATGCATGTATTTGTCATTTTCAACCGATGGAAAATGAAAGTCCTGGACAATCCTAGAAATTGAGACACGGCCATAGATAGTTCGATTTCTTTGTAGCCAGCAGTTGAAGACATTCTTTAATTTTTGTGTCCGTTGCGAAACATCTAAAATTCTATCCGTGGGTAATTTACTTATTAAAATGCCCAAATATCTAACAGAACTTTTGACCTCAATACCTTCTACATGACCTTTTATCAAGACTGTGAACATGTATAATTTCACTTATTTAGATTGACTGTAAGACGAGAAGCATTAGAAAATTAATTTAAAGCTTCCAAAATAACTGAGACCTATTTCTGTGTCATACATTCTGTGTCATTGTTTTTATACAGGTGTCATCCTCCAGTTGACTAATTAGAAAAGTGTGTTTCGCTATTAAAATATCCTGAACTTCTACACAACGAGTAATAAAAATATTGAGAAACAAAAACGGATAATATTTTTGTAAAAAGTCTGAACTATTTTAATCAAAGGAAGAGCCAAAACCAAATCTTTGCAAAGATTCAAACAAAAACTCATGCTCGACCATGTCAAAGGCCTTATAGAAGTATAAAACTAAAATAATTGCATTATTGTTGATCAATTCCTTATAATTAAAATATCTAAAACAAGCCGAATATTATTTGCTGTATGCCTACCTTTCATAAAGCCAGATTGGGAAACAGAGACAATTTCTTCTAAGCATGGTTTCAGTCTATTTGCGTAAAGGGAAGCTAACAATTTATTATCCGAAATAAGTAAATTAATTGTGCGCCAATTATCTAAAAACAAGGAATCTTTGTTAGGTTTTGGGATTAAAGTGATCAAACCCTGTTTCATGGACTCAATTCACCTTTCTGTACACAGTCTTTAAACATTTCCTAAACAAACTTTGTCTTGCCAAAAGGTCCCTTCTAATTCAAAAGGCAATCCATCTGGACATGAGCTTTTATTGAGGGGAGCTTTCTGAATAATCGCATCCAACTCTTCCAAAGTCAAATCCATCTCACAAGACAACTGATTTCCATCACTTATAATAGGTGAGAATGCCTGAACCCTCTCAAAAAAGCTATCAGAAAACTGTGGTTTATATGAAGAAGTATAGAGCTGTGAATAAAAATTGGAAACAAAATTAGAAATTGCCCTCAATATATATATAAAAGATGTTATTTTAGCTTGCCCTCTTATTTATAAAATTCTAGCCACTTCACTCTGGATCTAATAGTGTGCGTGCGTGCGCGCGTGCGTGTGTGTGTGTGTGTGTGTGTGTGTGTATATACATACATACATGCATGCATACATATACGCACACTGATCAGCCACAACATTAAAACAACCTGCCTACTATTGTATAGGTCCCCCACGTGCCGCCAAAACAGCCCTGATCCGTTGAGGCATGGACCTCTGAAGGTGTCCTGTGGGATTTGGCACCAAGATGTTAGCAGCAGATCCTTTAAGTTCTGTAAGTTCCTAGGTGGGAACTCCTTGGATCGGACTTCTTGGTCCAGCACATCCCATAGATGCTCAATTGGATTGAGATCTGGGGAATTTGGAGGCCAAGTCAACACCTTGATCTCTTTGTCATGTTCCTCAAATCATTCCTGAACAATTTTTGCAGTGAGGGAGGTGCTTTATCCTGCTGAAAGAGGTGTACATGGTCTACAGCAATCTTTAGGTTGGTGATATGTGTCAAAGTAACATCCAGATAAATGCCAGGACCCAAGGTTTCCCAGCAGAACATTTCCAGAGCATCACACTGCCTCTGCCAGCCTGCCTTCTTCCCATGGTACATCCTGCTGCCGTCTCTTCCCCAGGTAAATGACACACACGCACCCGGCCGTCTGCATGATCTGAAGAAAACGTGATTCATCAAAACGGGCCACCTTCTTCCATTGTTCCATGGTCCAGTTCTGATGCTCACATGTCCATTGTTTGCACTTTCAACGGTGGACAGGGGTCAGCATGGGCACTCTTAGTGGTCTGCGGCTCTGCAGCCCCATAAGAAGCAAGCTGTGATACACTGTGTGTTCTGATACATTTCTATCATGGCCAGTATTACGTTGTTCAGCAATTTGTGCTAAAGTAGCTCTTCTGTGGGCTCCCCACATGCATCAATGAGCCTTAGGCACCCATGACTCTGTCGCCTGTTCACTGGTTGTCCTTCCTTGGACCATCTTTGGTAGGTACTAACCACTGCATACCAGGTACACACCACAAGATCTGCCGATTTGGAGATGCTCTGATCCAGTCATCTAGCCATCACAATTTGGTCCTTGTCAAAGTCGCTCAGATCTTAAAACTTGCCCATTTTTCCTGCTTCCAACACATTAAATTCAAAAACTGTCTGTTCACTTGCTGCCTAATATATCCCACACCTTGACAGGTGCCATTGTAACAAGATAATAATTCTTATTCACTTCACCTGTCAGTGGTTTTAATTTTATGGCTGATCAGTATATATATATTGCATTTTTTTTTTTTTTTTTTTTTTAAATGGGTGTTTTTCAATGCTAAGAACACGGAGAAGGGACTTGTGTTCATATGAAGACCAGTCTTGCCAAGCTACCTTGGAAGAACAAACTCCGAAGGACAGGAGGATGTAGAACGCTTCAATTGCGAGCTTTGAGATAAGTTGTGATCTTCCTGTTGCACAATTGTCTGTCCCAGCGCATTTATAGCCAGTTAGGAAATTACTGGCATTGTAATGCACCAGTGACAGCATTATTATCATGTGAGGTTTTGTATGACTAGTGAGACCTCCTCCGTGTGAATTAATTTTAATTATTAAAATGATGCCCAACAAATGTTGACTGAGAATGACGACTCTGATGAACCATTTACAGTGGGGAAACTCTTGAGGGGAAAAAAAAACTATAAATGTGCTTCGTCTACACCATACCGCTATGACTTCTGGCACTTCACATGGGTTCTTGCCATCCGATGTCACCATCTGATGCGTCCTTGATATTCGGCCTGATCTGGTACTTACATTCTTGAGTTTTGGAATTTAACTTTGCCAATGGATGATGTTGAACGAGTCCACGAGAACATAAGAACAGATAAAAATGTATCTGAAACAGAGAAACAGACACTTTTTCATGTGCTTGTGAAGTAGAAACACTGTGACTTGCAGAGTCAGGCAAACCAAGTGCTGCATTACTGTTTAATGGCAGTTGACTGTGACTAAAGTGATAATATACAAGTGTTGTATGTTTAATTGTGCTGGTTTGCGCTCTAGGATTCATTGTTTAGATATGAAGGAGGAGCGAGAGGACAGGCTGGAGTTTATTGACAAACAGCTGGATCTGCTCACGCTGGACTGCAAGACCAAAATCAAGAAGATCACAGAGGAGGTGGAGAAACAGGTAACTCTTGCTAACAGCAGAGTATTAAAACTGTGCCAAAAACTTGAGAAACCCAGTGTGTCCGTGAGATATAGGAGTCAATCTGCGGGAACAGTTTCAATCTCTCTGGTGCTGTTTACTATGCTTCCAGTATGATGACTTATGGAAGTGTCTCTCGGTGCACTAAGATTTTGCAATTATTTGTTCAATATTTTTCATTAATGGAACTGAAGGACATGATATGAAGGCTCTGATAAATCAATAAATATTGAAACAATAATCTACATGTAACATTGTGAAACAAAAATGTATGATCTACAGTGGCAAGAAAAAGTATGTAAACCCTTTAGAATTACCTGCATTAATGTATACATATGTCTTAAAATCTGGTTTGGTACAGTTACAATAGTTACAATAATGAATAAACACATACTGTATAACTTATAAATAATAATTTATTGTATTGTTCTTGTGCATATTAAATACATCATTCAAACTTTCACGGTGTTGGTTGGATAAAGTATGTGAACCCCTAGGCTAATGAGGTCAACAAAAGCTAATTAGAGTCAGGAGTTGGCAAACCTGGCATCCAATTAATGAAATGAGATTGGAGGCGTGTGTTAGAGCTACTTTGGCTTATTAAAAGCACTCAAACATTTTGAGTTTGCTGTTCTCAAAAGAAGCCTCTGCTAACGTAGACCATGCCTCACAAAAAAAAGATCTTCAGAAGGCAGAAGGAAAGGGTTGTAAAGTTATCTCGAAGAGCTGTAGATATTCATCTGTCCAGAGTTAGACAAATTGCCTATAAATGGCAATGATTTAGTACCATGGCTACTCTCCTGACAAGTGGCCATCCAGCCAAGATGACTCAAAGGACACACCACAGAATGCTAGGTTAAAAAAAAGGAATCATTGTAACTGGTTAACATATCTATTCTTGAGTCTACTTCTACAGAAAACATAAAAAATGCATGGTGTCCATGAAGGAAGCCGCTGCTTTCCAACCAAAACATTGCCAAAGTTTGCCAAAGACCACATTGACTCTCTATAATGCTACTGGGTAAATATTTTGTGGACTGATGAAACCGGTTAAATTGTTTGGGAAGAACACACAGCACTACGTATGTCGTAAAAAGGGCACCACATACCAACATGAAAACATTATCCCAATGGTGAATTAAGTGGAGGGAGCATCATGATTTTGGGCTGCTTCGGGGCCTGGACCGGGCTTGAAAAAAAACAAAAAACAAAAAAAAACTTTTGAGTGGCCAGTTAGAGCCCAGACCTTAACCCAATAGAGATGCTGTGAAATGAGCTCAAGATATTCGTTCACACCAGACAGCCTAAGAATATGGCTGAGCTGAAGCAGTTCTGTAAGGAAGAATGGTCCATATTGCCTTCTGAACGATGTGCAGGTCTAATCCGCAGCTCCCGGAAAATCTTGGTTGAAGTTAATGCTGCCAAAGGAGGATCGATCGTTTATAAAATCAAAGGGTTCACTTCCTTTTTCCACAGCACTGTGAATGTGTAATGGGATGTGTTCAATTAAGACATGAAAGATTCTATTTGTTTGTGTGTTGTTAGCATAAGCACATTGTGTTTTTCTGTACTTGCAATTTTGATGGATGAGGTCACATAAAATCAGTCCCTCCAGGATTTTGGAATTACATGAATTCTTGCAAATGCAACCAATCTCTGCATTATTTGCGGTACTTGCGTTTTTTTTTTCTTTTTTTTCTTTTACAATTTCCGCAAGTTTTCCACAAAAACCATAAATCTGAGGAATCCCATCGCTTTCCTTGTTGTTTGACAGTGGCAAAACAAATGCTTGAAAAGCCTGAAGCAGTCGCAAAATATCCAAATGCACAGCTGCCATTGTATCATCTCCGTAGCAACAGTGTAAGCGTCTCCACCTCATCTCCTCCATGTTTTTCATTCACTATCAAAATCCTTGTCTAAAATTTCACTGGACCGCAGTCAGCACACATCACAGTTCATATTTAATCTTCACCCTGAGTGCTGCGAATGAGACAAAAACCCACGTTTATACAAAGAACATTCATAACATTCACCCCATTAGTTGTGTAGTAAAACGTGATTAGAATTTGAAGTGCATAATACAGTAGGCTACACGAATCTGAAAATTGCAATTTATGCAGAACCGTTATATGCTGAAAATGACTTTTTATGACGGTTTTAAAAAGGTCACATATATACATATAGTATGTGCAACATCATATCTCATAATATGACAAATTGCCACTTTCATATGTAAAAATTTGACATAAATGCTCAAATATATTAACTCTAATTGTATTTGCTCGTATATGGCTATATATCAGATTTCAGTATCGGACAATGTAATTGCAACAGGTCTAATAATTCCTCATTTGTGTTTTTAGTTTACAGATTTATTGCATGTTTATTTTTTAACCTTGGATGTGTTTTTTTGCATTGTCCGAGGCAGAACATTTTAATACAAAAATAATTAAGGGGCTTCCAATACCCACAGGTTTAACCTAAATGTTAACCATATATTAACCTATATGTTATTTTTGTGTGTAATTTTTTTTTCTTGCCTGCTAACTGCATATTCAGTTATTGTGCGCTAAAATATTTACATGTAATTGCATTTACAATGTAATGAGCACAATTGCTGAGGTGTATAATGATGATTTGTGAGTTTTCTCTGCAAGACAACCCAAACAAATGCTGCAAATTGCATTGCAAAATTTGAGAGAAGCTGCAGCAAATTCAGGAATTTTGGGCCGCAAAATCTGAATAAAGTGCTGCGATATCCTGGTGGGACTGACATTTTATGATCAATTAATTTAGAAAACCAGCTAATTCCAAAGGGTTTGCATACTTTTTCTTGCCACTGTATCCCCATGATCCCCTATGAACTTGTTCTTGTGATTGTTCAGGTGTCTAACGCTATGGCAGAGGAGATCAGGAGACTGTCTGTGCTTGTGGATGACTTCCACATGGACTTCCATCCTTCACAAGTGGTGCTGAAAGTGTACAAGAATGTGAGTGTCTGCTCCTTTATTCCACTGTTTGGTGTTCGCTGTAAATACTGTACTCTCAGCATGGAAATTCCCCAGCCTCCCAATAACATAATTTCAATTGATTTTATGGGAAGTGAGCACACCCTTGACCTCGGCTCATTCTCAGAAATTAACTTTCAGATTTATATGTGACTCTCAATAGATGAAAATAATGAATAATAATAATAATAATAATAATATATATATATATATATATATATATACAGTGAGGAAAATAAGTATTTGAACACCCAGCTATTTTGCAAGTTCTCCCACTTAGAAATCATGGAGGGGTCTGAAATTGTCATCGTAGGTGCATGTCCACTGTGAGAGACATAATCTAAAAAAAAAAATCCAGAAATCACAATGTATGATTTTTTAACTATTTATTTGTATGATACAGCTGCAAATAAGTATTTGAACACCTGAGAAAATCAATGTTAATATTTGGTACAGTAGCCTTTGTTTGCAATTACAGAGGTCAAACGTTTCCTGTAGTTTTTCACCAGGTTTGCACACACTGCAGGAGGGATTTTGGCCCACTCCTCCACACAGATCTTCTCTAGATCAGTCAGGTTTCTGGGCTGTCGCTGAGAAACACGGAGTTTGAGCTCCCTCCAAAGATTCTCTATTGGGTTTAGGTCTGGAGACTGGCTAGGCCACGCCAGAACCTTGATATGCTTCTTACAGAGCCACTCCTTGGTTATCCTGGCTGTGTGCTTCGGGTCATTGTCATGTTGGAAGACCCAGCCTCGACCCATCTTCAATGCTCTAACTGAGGGAAGGAGGTTGTTCCCCAAAATCTTGCGATACATGGCCCCGGTCATCCTCTCCTTAATACAGTGCAGTCGCCCTGTCCCATGTGCAGAAAAACACCCCCAAAGCATGATGCTACCACCCCCATGCTTCACAGTAGGGATGGTGTTCTTGGGATGGTACTCATCATTCTTCTTCCTCCAAACACGGTTAGTGGAATTATGACCAAAACGTTCTATTTTGGTCTCATCTGACCACATGACTTTCTCCCATGACTCCTCTGGATCATCCAAATGGTCATTGGCAAACTTAAGACGGGCCTTGACATGTGCTGGTTTAAGCAGGGGAACCTTCCGTGCCATGCATGATTTCAAACCATGACGTCTTAGTGTATTACCAACAGTAACCTTGGAAACGGTGGTCCCAGCTCTTTTCAGGTCATTGACCAGCTCCTCCCGTGTAGTTCTGGGCTGATTTCTCACCTTTCTTAGGATCATTGAGACCCCACGAGGTGAGACCTTGCATGGAGCCCCAGTCCGAGGGAGATTGACAGCCATGTTTAGCTTCTTCCATTTTCTAATGATTGCTCCAACAGTGGACCTTTTTTCACCAAGCTGCTTGGCAATTTCCCCGTAGCCCTTTCCAGCCTTGTGGAGGTGTACAATTTTGTCTCTAGTGTCTTTGGACAGCTCTTTGGTCTTGGCCATGTTAGTAGTTGGATTCTTACTGATTGTATGGGGTGGACAGGTGTCTTTATGCAGCTAACGACCTCAAACAGGTGCATCTAATTTAGGATAATAAATGGAGTGGAGGTGGACATTTTAAAGGCAGACTAACAGGTTTTTGAGGGTCAGAATTCTAGCTGATAGACAGGTGTTCAAATACTTATTTGCAGCTGTATCATACAAATAAATAGTTAAAAAATCATACATTGTGATTTCTGAATTTTTTTTTTTTAGATTATGTCTCTCACAGTGGACATGCACCTACGATGACAATTTCAGACCCCTCCATGATTTCCAAGTGGGAGAACTTGCAAAATAGCAGGGTGTTCAAATACTTATTTTCCTCACTGTATATATACATATATATATATATATATATATATATATATATATTTTTATATATATACATAGTCCACTCAGTTTTCATATATTTGTTTCTTTTTAAGAAAAGAAATTATAGAAAACAATATTAATATGTATTGATGATGGATTACAGGTGCTGGTCATATAATTAGAATATCATCAAAAAGTTGATTTATTTCAGTAATTCCATTCAAAAAGTGAAACTTGGATATTATATTCATTCATTACACACAGACTGATATATTTCAAATGTTTATTTCATTTAATTGTGATGATTAAAACTGACAACTAATGAAAATCCCATATTCAGTACTTCCGAAAATTAGAATATTACTTAAGACCAATACAAAAAAAGGATTTTTAGAAATGTTGGCCAACTGAAAAGTATGAACATGAAAAGTATGAGCATGTACAGCACTCAATACTTAGTTGGGGCTCCTTTTGCCTGAGTTACTGCAGCAGTGTGGCGTGGCATGGAGTCGATCAGTCTGTGGCACTGCTCAGGTGTTATGAGAGCCCAGGTTGCTCTGATAGTGGCCTTCAGCTCTTCTGCATTGTTGGGTCTGGCGTATCGCAGCTTCCTCTTCACAATACCCCATAGATTTTCTATAGGGTTAAGGTCAGGCGAGTTTGCTGGCCAATTAAGTACAGGGATACCATGGTCCTTAAACCAGGTACTGGTAGCTTTGGCACTGTGTGCAGGTGCCAAGTCCTGTTGGAAAATGAAATCTGCATCTCCATAAAATTGGTCAGCAGCAGGAAGCATGAAGTGCTCTAAAACTTCCTGGTAGACGGCTGCGTTGACCTTGGACCTCAGAAAACACAATGGACCAACACCAGCAGATGACATGGCACCCCAAACCATCACTGACTGTGGAAACTTTACACTGGACTTCAAGCAACGTGGATTCTGTGCCTCTCCTTTCTTCCTCCAGATTCTGGGACCTTGATTCCCAAAGGAAATGCAAAATTTACTTTCATCAGAGAACATAACTTTGGACCACTCAGCAGCGGTCCAGTCCTTTTTGTCTTTAGCCCAGGCGAGACGCTTCTGACGCTGTGTCTTGTTCAAGAGTGGCTTGACACAAGGAATGCGACAGCTGAAACCCATGTCTTGCATACGTCTTGCATGGTGGTTCTTGAAGCACTCCAGCTGCAGTCCACTCTTTGTGAATCTCCCCCACATTTTTGAATGGGTTTTGTTTCACAATCCTCTCCAGGGTGCTGTTATCCCTATTGCTTGTACACTTTTTTTCTACCACATATTTTTCTTCCCTTCGCCTCTCTATTAATGTGCTTGGACACAGAGCTCTGTGAACAGCCAGCCACTTTAGTAATGACCTTTTGTGTCTTGCCCTCCTTGTGCAAGATGTCAATGGTCGTCTTTTGGACAGCTGTCAAGTCAGCAGTCTTCCCCATGATTGTTTAGCCTACAGAACTAGACTGAGAGACCATTTAAAGGCCTTTGCAGGTGTTTTGAGTTAATTAGCTGATTAGAGTGTGGCACCAGGTGTCTTCAATATTGAACCTTTTCACAATATTCTAATTTTCTGAGATACTGATTTTGGGGTTTTCATTAGTTGTCAGTTCATCAAAATTAAAAGGAATGAACACTTGAAATATTTCAGACTGTGTGGAATGAATGTATACATTATACAAGTTTCACTTTTTGAATGGAATTACTGAAATAAATCAACTTTTTGATGATATTCGAATTATATGACCAGCACCTGTGTATATATGCTGCAACAGGCCTCCGGTGGTTTTCTCAGGCTATGTTCAGACTGCAGACAAATCAGATTTTTTCTCAAATCAGATCTTTTCAGGCAGATTGTCCGCACTATTAATTGCAAGTGATCAAATCAGATTTGCGGTTCAGACATAACCAACCTATCTGCATGTCTTGCTTTGGTAACGACATAGGCGTACCCACATAACGATGCTTTCAAAACAGATGTGGGAAAAATGGAGGTGCATCATCTCGCTCTCCAAATAAGCACCCTGTCCAGTCGCGGTGCAGAACTCCTTGTTGCACAAGAAAAACTCGGCGATGGTGAAAACTGGTAAATATTGTTATGTTCCATGCTGCAGTCACTGATATTTGACGTCACCGTTGTGTCGCATTAAGAGTGACGCAAACAACCATTTGAAATCCGAATTGAGCAGCCAGTGCGTCCGGACTGGGATGCATCTGAAAAAATTTCAATTGCATTTGAAACCACCTCCCGATGTGGTTTGAATCAGATTTGCAAAAATTTGATTTCATGTGTTTTTTTTGCTGTCCAGACTATCAAAAACTCATCTGGATACAATCTGGATATGCAAAAAATAAGATTTTTAGTGGCAGTCTGTACAAGGCCTCAGTAACTTTAGTGCCATTAACTGTTATTTAGTTTTTTTTTATTGTTTTTTTTGTCACATTGAGCTCCAATAATTAAACTATGCAATGCATAGAATGCAAATCACTATACTTTTGTAAAAATTGTATTTATACATTAAAAAAATTCTATGTAGGGTGTAACAATTTATTACATTTAACATTTTAACAACTTTTAATTTCTTTAACTTTTAATTTCTCTAAATTATAGGGTTAATTCACCCAAAAATGCAAATTTTCATAATTTATGCCCTCTTGCCATCCCAGATGTGACTGCAAAACACAAATGAAGAATTTTAAAAGAATATTTCAGCTCTGTTGGTCCTCACAATGTAAGTGAATGGTGACCAGAACTTTAAAACTCCAAAAGGGACATAAAGGCAGCATAAGAGTAACCCATATGAATCCATTGGTTAAATCCATATCTTCAGAAGTGATATAATAGGTGTGGGTGAGAAACAGATCAATATTTCAGTCCTTTTTTTAACTGAAAATCTACACTTTCACCTAAAGGATGATCAAAGGTGGAGATTTAAAGTAAAAAAAAAAAAAAAAAAAAGAACTTATTAATATTAATCTATTTCTAAACCACACCTATCAGATCACTTCAAAAGCCTTAACTTGCCTTTATGTCCTTTTTGGGCCTTCTGAGTTCTGGTCACCATTCACTTGCATTGTATGGACTTACAGAGCTCATACATGTCGAACTTGGCAAGAGGGTGAGTAAATGCTGAGAGAATTTAAATTTTTCGGTGAACTATCCCTTTAATGCATTAACTAGGGATATACCGATATGATTTTTTGGCAGTTAACCAATTAGCTTCTGATAGGCTAATTGGAGTAAATTGGAGATGTACCCATGGATGTATTTTAAGGTCTACTTTCAAACTCAGTGCCTCTTTGCCTGATATTATTGGATAATCAAAAGAAATCAGCCAAGACCTTTGAAAAATTTGTGGACCTCCACAAGTCTGGTTCATCCTTGGGAGCAATTTCCAAATGCCTGAAGGTACCATGTTCATCTGTACAAACAATAGTATGCAAGTATAAATGCAATGGGACCATGCAGCCATCATACCACTTAGGAAGGAGATGCATTCTGTCTCCTAGAGTATAACGTATTGCAAAAAAGTGCAAATCAATCCCAGAACAACAATAAAGGACCTTGTGAAGATGCTGGAGGAAACTGGTTGACAAGTATCTATATCCACAGTAAAAACGAGTTCTATATCAACATAACCTGAAAGGCTGATCAGCATGAAAGAAGCTACTGCTCCAAAACCGAAGTAGAAAGCCAGACCATGGTTTGCAAGTGCACATGGGGACAAAGATCTTACTTTTTGGAGTAATGTCCTCTGGTCTGATGAAACAAAAATTGAACTTTTTTGCCATAATGACCATCGTTATGTTTGGAGGAAAAAGGTGATGCTTGCAAGCTGAAGAACACCATCCCAATCGTTAAGCATGGGGGTGGCAGCATTATGTTGTGGGGGTGCTTTACTGCAGGTTGGACTGGTGGACTTCACAAAATAGATGGCATCATGCGGAAGGAAAATTATGTGGATATATTGAAGCAACAGCTCAAATATTGCACACTGTCTGAAGGCTGAAAATAGCCGCAAGTGCATCACCATTTTTTCCATTCTTGTGTGTGTCAACAGAGCAGCGCCATTCACTAATGCGCTAGCACAGCACGTGCATACTATATATATTTACTTATTAAACACATTCTTTTGCAATTCACAGAGCTATCGCATGTCTTCAAGTGGCTTTGAATAAAATGCACGAGTGCATTTGAACTACTTATACCGATACCTGATCCGTGTAAAAACGTCAGTATCGGAGCCGATCCGATTAATGCATTCCTAGCATTAACTTTGGCAGCCCTATTCTTACATGGAGATGCAATTATGTCATGTTTTGTTTGTGTGTTTGTTTGCAGGAGCTCCACAGACACATAGAGGAAGGCATGGGCAGGAATATGTCAGAGAGATGCTCAAGTGCGATCACTGCTGCCCTGCAAACAACACAGACTGACATGATAGGTGAGTATCTCTGTCTGTTTGTGAGCTGTTATAAACCAGTAACAGCAGCATGTTCATGAGACACTCTCGTTCTCTCCAGATGGTCTGAAGCCCCTGCTGCCAATCGGGGCTCGAGAGCAGGTCGATAAGATAGTGCCCAGACAGTGCTTTAGTCTCAGCTACGACCTCAACTGTGACAAACTGTGCAGTGATTTCCAGGAAGACATCAGCTTCCACTTCTCTCTGGGCTGGACCATGCTAGTCAACCGCTTCCTGGGTCCCAAGAACACACGGCGAGCTCTAATGGGCTACAATGACCAGGTATGTCATTTTTATAAGTTTTGGCTTTAAGATCAGGTTTTTAAGGCCCTTCTCCCCCGATTGCTCCGTTTGGCCAGGCGGCTAGCTCTAGGAAGAGTCCCGGTGGTTCCAAACTTCCATTTACGGATGATGGAGGCCACTTTGCTCATTGGGACCTTCAATGCTGCCGAAATTGTTTTATACCCTTCCCCTGATCTGTGCCTCGATACAATCCTGTCTCGGAGGTCCTACAATCCTACATCTCAAGGATAATCAGTGGAAACAGGATGCACCTGAGCTCAATTTAGAGTGTCATGGCAAAGGCTGTGTATACTTTCGTACATGTGATTATTTAAAAAATAAATAAATTAATAAAAAAAAAAAAAAAAATATATATATATATATATATATATATATATATATATATATATTTATTTATTTATTTTTAAGAAATTTGCAAAGATTTCAAACAAACGTCTTTCAAGATGTCACTATGGGGCATTGTTTGTAGGATTTTGAGGAAAATAATGAATATAATCCATTTTGAATAAGGCTGTAACATAAAATGTGGAAAAAGTGAATCACTGTGAATACTTTCCGGATACACTGTATATTACTATTCCAGTGGGTCAAAAGTTAACATAAACTATTAACTATGCCTTTAAAAAAGCTTGGAAAATTCCAGAAAATTATGTCAAGCCATTAGACAATTCTTGTAGGAGGTGTACTGAATTGGAGGTGTACCTGTGGATGTATTTTAAGTCCTACCTCCAAACACTTTGCTTGACATCATGGGAAAATCAAAAGAAATCAGCCAAGACAAATTGTCCTCCAAGTCTGGTTAATCTTTGGGACCAGTTTCCAAACACCTGATGGTACCACGTTCATCTGTATAAACAATAGTACGCAAGTATAAACACATGGGACCAAGCAGCCATCATACCACTTAGGAAAGATATGCATTCTGACTCCTAGAGATGAATGTAGTTTGGTGTGAAAAGTGCAAATCAATCCCAGAACAACAGCAAAGGACCTTGTAAATATGCTGGAGGAAACAGATAGACAAGTATCTATATCTACAGCAAAACGATCGACAATATCGAAATAACCTGAAAGGCTGCTCAGCAAGGAAGAAGCCACTGCTCCAAAACTGCCATAAAAGAAGCCAGACTACAGTTTGTAAGTGCACATAGGGACAAAGACGTTACTTTTTGGAGAAATTTCCTGTGGTCGGATGAAACAAAAATTAAACTTTTTGTCCATAATGGCTATCATAATTTTGGGGGGAGAAAGTGTGAGGCTTGCAAGCCAACAAACACCATCCCAACCGTTAACCATCATGTTGTGGGGTGCTTTGCTGCAGGAGAGACTGGTGCACATTACAAAATAGATGGCATCATGAGGGCGGAAAATAATGAGTATATATTGAAGCAACATCTCAAGAACAACAAAGTCAAGGTTTTGGAGTGGCCATCATAAAGCCCTGACCTCAATCTGATAAAAAAAATGTGTGGGCGGAACTGAAAACGCGTGCGCAAGCAAGGAGGCCCACAATCCTGACTGTCCAGTTCTGTATGGAGGAATGGGCAAAAATTCAAGCTTATTCAAATCTTATTGTAAGAAGCTTGTGGAAGGCTAGCCAAAATGTTTTACCCAAGTTAGACAATTTAAAGGCAAGGCTACCAAATACTAACAAAGTGTACGTAAACTTCTGACCCACTAGGAATGTGATGAAACAAATAAAAGCTGAAATAAACAATTATCTGCTATTATTTGGACATTTCAGACTTTTAAAATAAAGTATTGATCCTAACTGACCTAAGACAGGGAATGTTTTCTGTGATTTAAATGTCATGAATTGTGAAAAACCGAGTTTAAATGTATCTGGCTAAGGTGTATGTAAACTTCTGACTTTGTGTGTGTGTGTCTATATATATATATATATATATATATATATATATATATATATATATATATATATATATATATATATATATATCAACTGTATATATAATACACACTGGTGGCCAAAGGTTTGGAATAATGTACAAATTATGCTCTTATGAAAAGAAATTGGTACTTTTATTCATCAAAGTGGCATTCAACTGATCACAATGTATAGTCAGGACATTAATAATGTGAAAAATTACTATTACAATTGAAAGAAAATTTTCAGAACTTTTTAAACTACAAATAATTCTCTTCAAAAAATCCTCCATGTGCAGCAATGACAGCTTTGCAGATCTTTGGCATTCTTGCTGTCAGTTTGTCCAGATACTCAGGTGACAATTCACCCCACACTTTCGTCTTGTCGGGCACTGCTCATGCACCCTAAAGTCTTGCTGATCCCACAAAAGCTCAATGGGGTTAAGATCAATAACACTCTTTTCCAATGTCTGTGTTTCTTTGCCTACTAAACATTTTCTTTTTGTTTTTCTGTTTCAAAAGTGGCTTTTTCTTTGCAATTCTTCCCATAAGGCCTGAACCCCTGAGTCTTCTCTTTACTGTTGTACATGAAACTGGTGTTGAGCGGGTAGAATTCAATGAAGCTGTCAGCGGAGGACATGTAAGGTGTCTATTTCTCAAACTAGATACTCTGATGTACTTATCCTCTTGTTTAGTTGTACATCTGGCCTTCAACATCTCTTTCTGTCCTTGTTAGAGTCAGTTGTCCTTTGAAGACTGTAGTGCCCTTTGTATGAAATAAAATTGAAGTCATTGAAAAATGAAATTTTTGGCAATTTCAAGCATTGTGTATATAGCCTTAATTCCTCAAAAAAATTATTGACTGCTGAGTTTCTAGAGAAAGCGGTTTCTTTTTTTGCCATTTTTGACCTAATATTGACCTTAAGACATGCCAGTCTATTGCATACTGTAGCAACTCAAAAACAAACACAAATACAATGTTAAGCTTCATTTGATGAATTAAACAGCTTTCAGCAGTGTTTGATATAATGGCAAGTGATTTTCTAGTACCAAATTAGCCATTTAGAATGATTACTCAAGGATAAGGTGTTGGAGTGATGGCTACTGGAATTGGGGTCTGTCTAGATTTGATCAAAAATGAGTTTTTTTTCAAATAGTGATGGTGCTGTTTTTTTACATCAGTAATGTCCTGACTATACTTTGTGATCAGTTGCATGCCACTTTGGTGAATTAAAGTACCAATTTCCTTCCGAAACAGCAAAATCGTGTGTGTGTGTGTGTGTGTGTGTGTGTGTGTGTGTGTGTTTAATTATTTTTTTAATTGAGGAAAAAATAAAGTAAAATTATTATGACAAATTCATTAAGATCCATAAAGTAATCATACGTAATTCATAGAACATTTAAAGGAATGGTTCACCCAAAAAAATTAAAATTCTCTCATCATTTACTCACCCTCATGCCATTGCAGATGTGTATGACTTTATTTTTATTTATTTTTTTCAGCAGTGCTCAAATTAAGATTTTTAGAAGAAAATCTCAGGTCTGTTGGTCCATACAATGCAAGTTCATGGGTGCAGACATTTTGAAGCTCCAAACGGCAGCAAAAAAGTACTCCAGACAACTCTGGTGTTTAAATCCATATATTCTGAAGCGATATGATAGGTGTGTGGGTGAGAAACGGATCAATATTTAAGTCAATTTTCTATAAATTCTTCTCCCTGCTCAGACAGTCTCCACTTTACTTTCTCCTTATTTAGTTTTTGGTGATTTACATTCTTCATGCATATCGCCACCTAGTGGGCAGGGAGGAGAATTTATGGTAAAAATAGACTTAAATATTGATCTGTTTCTCACCCACACATATTAAATCATGTCTGACACTTGGATTTACCAACCGCTGCAGTCTTATGGATTACTTCTAAACTCCCTTTATGTGGATTTTGGAGCTTCAAACTTTTGGCACCCATTTACTTTTGTATGGACCTACAGAGCTGAAATATTCTTCTAAAAATTTGTGAAAATTGATAGATAAAGTGTTCTGCAGTAGAAAGTCATACACTTCTGGGATGCCAGGAGTGTGTGTAAATCATGAGAAATTTTCATTTTTGGGTGATCCACTCCTTTGAATAGGTTTTGTCCAAAGGATTTGACCTAATTGAAGATGTAAATGAAGTGTGTGTTTGTGTTGTGTCAGGTTCCCAGGCCGATGGCCATCACTCCGGTCAGCACCAGTATGCCTCCTTTCCCTCAGGGATCCATGACCCAGGAAGAGCTCATGGTATCCATGGTAACTGGACTGGCATCACTCACCTCCCGTACGTCGATGGGCATCATAGTTGTTGGAGGAGTGGTAAGAATGTGTCAAATGATTGTAAACTATTTTAACAAGCACTTAAAGGAGTGGCTCAGCCTAAAATGAAAATGGTCATTTACATACTGTTATGTTGTTCCAAACCTGTATGCGGTCTTTTTCTTTTTTTCCCCTGAAACGGAAAAATTATAATTTTGAAGAATCATTATGCAGCTCTTTTCATACAATGACAGTTTATAGAGACCTGTCGAGCTCCAAAAATGACAAAAACTAAATTTCAAAGTCCTTTCAACTCTGTCATGTCTTCTGAAGCCATACAATAGCTTTAAGTGAGGAACAGATTGAATTCAGATTTATATTCAGTAAAAATCTCCCTAATCAAATATGTCGCCAGTTCCATAGGTTGGACATCAAGCGTTATTGGTTCTCGTATATCTCGTGATCAAACGTCATCATGCCATAGGTGACAAATATGATTTGATAGCTGGATTGGAGGGGAAGATTATCAGTGAATAGCAACATAATTTACAGTCTGTTCCTCAAACAAACCTGTTCGATGATTTCAGAAGACTTAAGTTACTTTTATGATGGTTTTTTTGTCCTTTTTGGAGCTTGAACAGACATGGTAATGAACTGTTGTTGTATGGAAAGGAGCTGCATGAAAATTCCTCAAAATTCTTCTTGTGTTCTCTGGAAAAATAACAGCATACAGGTTTGGAATAAGGGTAAGGGACTTATTCATTTTAATTTTGGGGTTAACCATTCCTTCAGATATGTTATTATAAAGCTTCTTCATTTTCATCATAGATTCTCCTGGAATATAATTTGATCAGTCATAATAATTGGTGGAATATTTGTCTATGAAATGTTTGATGATCTCTCTGCATGTGTGTCAGATCTGGAAGGCAGTGGGCTGGAGGCTCATTGCTCTCTCTCTGGGTCTTTACGGGCTGCTGTACGTGTACGAGAGATTCACCTGGACCACCAGGGCCAAAGAGCGTGCGTTTAAAAGACAGTTTGTGGAGTACGCCATTGAGAAACTGCAGCTCATCGTCAGCTACACTGGATCCAATTGTAGCCATCAGGTGCAGCAGTAAGTATGAAGTCTGAATCTACCTTTGCACAGATTATAGCAGTGTAGCATCATGTCAAATCCTGCCTA
The DNA here is from genome assembly GCA_032164185.1 of Moxostoma hubbsi. NCBI lineage: Eukaryota > Metazoa > Chordata > Actinopteri > Cypriniformes > Catostomidae > Moxostoma > Moxostoma hubbsi. The sequence goes on from JAVLUX010000046.1 coordinate 7,549,849, forward strand.
CCTTTGACCACAAACGGATTCCATTAGCTTAGGAACGTTTGGGGGAATTACTCTATATATATTATGTTAGCTCTCATATAAGTAGGCATTTACCTGAAACAGCGCTTCACTAACGCCCTCTAGTGGAGAAATAACAAACTGTAAATGAGCCCAAAACATTCTGTAATTATTTGATTTCAGTCATGTTGTTCCAAACCTCAATGCTGTTTATTGTTCTGTGTAAATCAGAAGTAGAAAATGTATGCAACTATTGCCAGAAAATAATAGTTAATGTTGACCAGGCGATATCAGGTGATATCAATCTCCACAAAGCACCAAAATGGTTAATGCTAAATGATGTTATAATTTCACGTAACAATAAAATATATAAAAAAATAAAAAATGTATTTTTTTATATGTTATGATAACATAGGTTTTGTTTTTATAAATGCAGATCAGTTTGGGCCACATTTAAAGGAATAGTTCACCAATTGTTTTAATTCTCATTATTTACACACCAAATGCACATATTCGCCATGATTTCTCACCACAATTAATATTTTAAATTTAAACAATAGATTCCTAGCGAGGCATTCACACCTGGAGCGAACAGCCGCACCACATTCCAAGGCAATTCGCCTCTCATAATCACATTTGGTGTGCAAAGGCCTTTATGCAGTCTCAAACTTGTATGATATTCTTCTACGGAACACGGGTGGAGATTTTGAGGATAAATGTCTGTTTGACTGTCCATTCAAAGTCATTCAAGTCAATGGGGTCCAGAAATTCCAAGCTCAAATAAGGGCTGCATAAAAGTAATCCAAAACACTCGAGTGGTTTAAACCATGTCTTCTGAAGTGATGCGATCGGTTTTGGGTGAGAACAGACCACAATATAACACTTTTTTTTTTATATAAGTCTTTCCATCTGCAGTCTCTTTAACACGATCATGATTTGAAACTCGATTACACTTCCATCCAATCATATCACTCCAGAAGACATGAATTAAAGTCGTATGGTTACCTTTATGCTGCCTTTATATCCTTTTTGGAGCTTAATAGGTTTGGTCCTCATTGACATGGATTGTATAGACAAACAACTGTATTTGGGTTCTTCAGAAGAGAGAAAGTCACGCGTTTGTGACGACATGGGTGAATAAAAGGATCTCTTTTTTTGTTCAATTTAGTTTTAAGATATCAGTCAACTTTTCATTCACACAGTTATTTTTTGGAATTGTTCTAATTTGTAGACAAATAAGAATGAAAATAATTATTATTAACTCTAAGAATTTTAAAATAAACTAATATATTTCAGTCATGCACTTTTAACTTGAAAACCCTCACTCTTTTATTTTAACTATCCTAACACTCCAGGAAGTCCTGTACGAGCCTGTTTGTGGGCTACCACTACTGTGGGTAGTTTAATTCGCTTATTCAAATTCTGGTAAAATGCTCCTAGGGTGCCGTTCTAAATGCATATTATAATTGATCCGAAGTATTGAGCATCCACATCTGAGATGTTGTTTGTGAGTACCGCTCACATATGTAAATAACCGCAAATCACCAGCCTGCGCATGCTATGTATGTTTATCAACAGAGCTGCGCCATTCACTAACATACTGCGTGTGCATACTACCTGTGTATATTTACTTACTGAATACAGCCTTTTGCGATTGACAGAGCTATCACATGTCTTCCAAGTGACTTTGAATAAAATACATGAGTCACATGAACTGCTTTAATTGTGTTTTTATGGTTCTTTTTATGTCAGTTTTGGAGCTTGACAGTAACAAACATGACTAACACACAGTATCGGATTTGGATCAAATTAGGATCCGTCTAAAAACGTCAGTATCGGAACCGATACAGATCCAGGTATCGGATCGGTGCATCTCTAATTTCTTGGGCAGGAAAAGTCATGGGAATTAATATTAATAATAATAATCTTAAAATAAATCCAGGAAGATTAATGGAAATTCAGTTTGGGAACACTGCGCCTTTTATTTATACTTCTTTTAAGAAATGCATTTGAAAATCATCATAAAATGACTGCATTACAGTAATGAGAATCACCATTGAGAAAAATGGGAATTGTTATGCATCTAAAATGCACGAGACATTTGAAGACCTAAAGTGTGCAGGTCCAAGCCTTCTGAATATCTTCCAAAGGTTTGATGCTACATATGAACCTCAGAAAGTTTGACTAGTCGTTCCTCAGAAGCACTCATTGCAGCAGCCTGCCAACTTGTAAAGCTGTCTTTGTGTTGAACAGGGAGCTGGCCAGCACCTTCGCTCAGCTCTGTCAGCAGGTGGACGTCACCCGACAGCAGCTGGAGGATGAGATTCAAGACTTGAACAACAAGATCGAACAGTTGGACTCCCTGCAGAGTAAAGCCAAGCTGCTCAGGTGAAAGTCTGACATCACTAATCGCATGATTGAAATGTTGAATTACTCATTAGCTGTTTAGTTGCAGTTATCCTGAGGATTGATTTCAATACACTGACATATAACATTTCATAAATAACATGTATGTTTGTGGTTTCTTCGGCAGGAATAAAGCTGGCTGGCTGGACAGTGAGTTAAATATGTTCACACAACAGTACCTTCAACAGGGTCGATAAAGAGATTGACTCCGATCAACGCCATGAGCAGTGTAGAGCCCAGCAAACTCCCTCTCTCTCTCTCTCTCTCTCTCTCTCTCTCTCTCTCTCTCTCTCTCTCTCTCTCTCTCTCTCTCTCTCTACCGCTGCACTTTTAATATCAACTTCTGCAAATAATTGAACACTTGATGCATAACAAATATCATTGCTCATTGGATTTGTTTTCTTTTATAGGTTCTACAATGTATTTTCTTTTTCTATTAGTATGTTTTGCTCTGAAGTATGAGACCTGCCTTTTGTGACATGTGCCAGTTTGTAGAGAGCATCCTTTTTGTTTCTTTATGAGCAAGATTATTTATTCTTTGTATAAGAGGTTATGTAAAGCGTACAACCCCTTTGTAGATTGTGGTGAGAGAGATTCCCAGACTGAGATTTTTCTGTATGCCACTGGAAGTTGCAGAAAGTGAGATGCCTATTTTAAATGGGCTCTCACATGCCTTGTTGTTATTATTGTATGTTATGCATGTGCCGTACAATTAACTTAAAGGGATAGTTCACCAAAAAATGATCATTCGGTCATCATTTTACACTTCTGTTGTACCAAACCCATATGGCACTCTTTCTTTGAAACACAAAAGAAGGTTTTGGCAGTTTGTTAGTCTTAAGTCGCCATTCAGTTTCATTGCAGAAAGGCATATGGGTTTGGAACAACATGAGGGTGAGTAAATAATGATAGGATTTTTTATTTTCTTCATAAAGTCTGAGATTTGCCAGTGTGCAGGCTTGTAGAGCAATTTAGAATTTAGTGGATTTTTTTGGGGGGGGGTGGGGTAGTGTAAATCCAAGCTGAGTTACTGTACAAGTAATTACAATCTTGACACTCTCCTCCCAATTTATTTTGGAGCATTGTTTTAAAGATGCAACCATTTTGTAAACGCGACACAATCTTTTTTTTACAAAAAGTTCTACATATTGTTTTCTATTGAGTATCATTTGACCTGATGTCATCAGTGATAATTTTGTGCTTGTAATTGTTTTCTCCACGCCTGCCCCATCTTAAAACAAATCGTATGTTAAGTGTCAATATGGTGCATATTGATACATTAATGTAACATGGTATATAAGAATGGCATAGGCAAACCATTTTTTATGTGAAGCTGGTCACTATTTTTTGGTGAATCTGACGAATAAATATCTAACTTATATTTTGCCATATATATATATATATATATATATATATATATATATATATATATATATATATATATGATATTCTATAATATTGCATGAAGAAAATTGAGCTTATTTTCTGCATTGTGACGTCTTCCCTTCCACATTCTTACTGTAATGTGCAACCTCATAATACAGTCATGAACACTATCCTGTCACAATGAATTTTTGCATAATTTATTTTTTTTGTATTACAGTATTGAGAACTGCAGGTGAAAAATGTTTGAAATTGTCTTGAAAATAATGTCACAGTAAGAAAAAATCTTAATGGTCTTAAATGGGCTTAATTTTTACAATTGCAATACAGTTTCTTCTTCTATTTTTGGGGTGGAATATTACATGAACATGTTTTGACAGGCTTTATGAGATTTAATCTTTTAGTTGTTTTTCATGTTTCCCCTCTGACATCCTCATCTGACCACATTCTGAAAGCATATTGATCTTTGCGGTCAGACTGAATGTATAAGAGTCATTCTTCACCAGTAATCCCACACAAATGTATAGTATGGAATATGGTAACCTGTTTAGTTTGGATTATGCTGAGTGTTAAGTGTTTAAGAAAGTGATCTGAAAAGCTCTTGTGACATGCACTTTATATTTTGCTGCTTCTTTTGCATTATTTCCAGCAGGTCGATTGAAAGAGAAAGGTACTATGATCTGGTTCCATGTCAACAGTAATGTATAGATGAGCATGCAGAGACTTGTAATTTATTGTGTTGTTCACTATTACTCTTAGATGAAATAGTAAGTAATAAAGATGACACTGCTCAAAAGTAATGCACAGTCTGATTTTTCTTTATGGGTAAAATGACTTTTTAAAGCTGCACTGAGGAACTTTGTGCTCTTTAGTGATATCTGTGGTTGAAATGTTAATTTGCATGCAATTTGCGGAAGCACGATTTACACAAGTTGTGTTTCGGCAAAGATCTTCTGAACGAATCTCATGTTTAAGCTTCAGGACTAAACATACTCTACGCAAGTATGTGAACACAGACGCATCTTGCTATGCAAGCTCGATTTTACGTGTCGTTGCGTTGTGAAATGTGTTGGTGCCACTGATCTTATATGCGCTGCATTCTCAGAGTTGCCGCAAGGGGCGCTAGAGTGGGTTTCTTTCAATCTACAACTATCATGGCGGACTCGGGCAGCAATTTGAGTTGAATCTTTTTGGAAAAATATGTACAACTTTTTGTCCCCAGTCCATTCAAACAAACTTGTTTTTTTTTTTTTCCATGTCCCCACTCCTCTACTATCAACTCATCTACCACATCCGGGCTGTATCTGAAAATGTAGGTAGGCAGCTGACTTGCTGCCTAAACAGTTAATGGATTATTTGTCAGCTGTTTTGAATGAATTGAAACTGGTCTCCGAACACTTTGAAAAGCACCTTATTTTCATCCTGCCTCCCAAGGCAGTATTTTTGTGGTTTGGAACGCAGCTCTGTGTCGTGGTCATGCCTAAAAAAATCTACTGCCCTCTTGTGGTATGAGGTTTGTAACCGCCAGAGCAATGCAAGATGGCCAAGCGCTTGCATCTGCGTTAGCATACGTTCGTGAAGTATGTTCCAGCCTTTATTTATACATCGCCTGTGTGTGATCGTGACTGGGAAATATTCAGAGATGGGGTCATTTGTTCTATTTTCATGTTGATATGTTATCCTGCTACCTGGGGTGGAGGAGTTGCTCCTGTCCGCCTGGGGAAGAGCGGCTGTCATTCGCCAGAGGTTGGGGAGTGGCTGTGGGCCGGGTGACCAGGTTATTCCTCTCTCTCTCTCTCTCTCTCGAACTGCCACATTCTGCTGCACTTAAACCTCTCCTCGGCTGATTAGCCCGATTGGGGGCTGGGCATGTGTAGTCCCCTTTCTTCTTTCAGCCAAACACAATTGGAGTTATATAAAAAAAAATATCCTGGCTCTTCCAAGCTTTAAAATCAGAATGAATGGTACCTTAGATTTTGAACCCAAAAAAATAATATCCATCCATCAATTAAGTAATCCATACGGCTCCAGTGGCTTAGTATAGGCTTTCTGAAGAGAAGCGAGGCATTTTTGCAAGAAAAATATCCATATTTATAACTTTATAAACTATAGTCTGTGGCTTCCTCTATCCTCTGCGCTTCCTCGTTCGTCACTTCTCACCAGATCTTACACTATGCCTACGTTATATGTGGAAGGACGTTACCGGCAGGGACGGATTACCAACTGGGCTAATGGGGCAAGTGCCCAGGGGCCCTTGACTACCAGGGGGCCATTGACTGCCCGGGGGTGCCCTGGGCTTTAAGGCTTCGTGATCTAGTTTGGTGACCCCTCCCACACACACTTGAAAACCTTTTTGGGCATGAACAATGAACCCCTTGGTGGTAATTGGCCCCAGGGACATATGCAAGTCATAATCCATCCCTGGTTACTGGAAGCCAAAGATTATAGTTTATAAAGTTATAAATATGCATATTTTTCTTACAAAAACACACCACTTCGCTTCAGAAGGTCTTTATTGACCCCCTGGATCCATATGATTTACTTTTTTGATGGATGGATGCACTTTTTTGGGCTTCAAAATCTAAGGTACCATTCACTCCCATTATAAAATCAGTTGTGTTTGTCTGAAAGAAGAAAGTCATATACAACTAGGATGGCATGGGTGTGAGTAAGTAAATTATGGGATAATTTTCATTTTTGGGTGAACTAACCCTTTAATAACCATCATATGCATTTCATTAAATTTCTTTTAATTTAATTTACTTCTAAGTAAGAATAAAATAAGCCTGCGATTTTGCACCAAATCTGACTCAGCTCAAAATAATAATATCTGAACAGTAGTGAATCGGGGTAAGGTGAGGACATTGCTTTGATCACTGATTTTCTTTTTTTTTGGTACTCAAACAAAAATGTTATTTTGTTAATCTTTTACCAAAAAAATAAAAATAAAAATCATCCACTAATGCAGCTTTAAGGTAGAAAATAAAATAAGTGAATATGACAAATCTCTGAACTAAAGCAATGTTAGAACTACAGCCAAACAAAATCACTGTACAATATGTAACTGGATTACAGTCATGATGTATGTCTGGAAATGTATTGCAGAACATATTTAATATAAGCAGGGGAACTAAAAGTAAATACATCAACATTATTCTGTTGTTCTATGTATCATTTTCCTCTGATATACCTTATAGTGTAGTTTTATAATAATGATTTATGAGTAATGATTCATTGTATTGAGCACTGTTTTCCCACATGATCAATTTTGAGCATTTTAAATAAGATTGTAAATGAATGCTTGTTTTTACAGATTGACTATAGCTCATATAATGCATTATCTGTAAATAAATTATATGGTTATATGTTATGAGAATGGTACTATGACTCTGACAAGCACCAGACATTTTAATGTACTACTTAATTAATGGAGGCTAATTAAAGGTCCATTAAATTGGATATTAAAATGCCAACACTGAATCTTTCAATCTGCTGTCTAATCAATTATAATCTTCAATTTAAAATACACCTGTCAACTGTATTTACAGTAAACACTGTTTTTGTAAAGTTTTAAAGGGATAGTTCACCCAAAAATTAATCATTTGCTCATCCTCATGTATGTGTATGACTTTCTTCTTAAGCAGAACACAAACTAAAATGTTCAGAAGAATATTTTCAAAATATCTCAGCGCTGTAGGTCCATTCAATGCAAGTGAATGCTGATCAGAACTTTGAAGCTCCAGAAAGCTCATAAATGCAGTATAAAAGTAATCCAAATGTAAAATCCATGTCTTCAGGAGAGATCCAATTGGATTTTGTGTGGGAACAGACCAAAATGTAAAAAAAAGTTCACTATAAACCTTGACACAAGCTGTCTCATTGGTGATCAGGATTTCAAGCTTGATTAAACTTTCTAGTGGCATCTGCACATGTGCCATCACTAGGAAATCATGATAGTGCCAAGAGACTGCAATGGCAACATACTATACAAGTAAAAATAAGTTATATGTTGGTCTGTTCTCAAAACCAAAACCAATTAGATCTCGTCAGAAGACATGGATTAAACCACAGGAGTCATATGGATTACATTTATGATGCAAGTAAGTATGTGCTTCAAAGATTTGGTCACCATTCACTTGCATTGTATGGACCAACATAGCTGAAATATTCTTCTATAACTCTTTGTTAGCGTTCTGCAGAAGAAAGAAAGTCATACACATCTGGGATGTCATGAGGGTGAGTAAATGATGAGAGCATTTTCATTTTTGTGTGAACTATCCCTTTAAGTGAATATGTTGGGCACATGCTGAGGTGTTTAGATTTTTATGCATTTAACTAATAACTTGGCAGCATAGGATAGCATCATATTAAGCGTGTTTGTTGGGTTAAATTTGTGTTTGAAGTTGTTATGCATCCCAAAGGCCCAGAGCTTCAGTAAAGAACTATGTGAACCTGTTACAGCTCTAATTATTATCTGACTCATTATGGAATACCTCCATTTATAACCCTGATGTTCGAGTTTATAAACAGTAATTAAGGCCTTAATGAACAGAGCTCTGCTTCCCCCACCTTACATCCCTGAGCTCATTTGCATGTTAATTATCATTAGCGTCATGGGGGCAAAGGACCCATTACAGCTAAATTAGCAGCTCAATCATACTATTTCTGCGCCAATGCAGAACAAGAAACAGAACTGTAGTCGTTCGTGATGTAATGTCTACTTTTCTATATGTTTAGCTAAAGCATCTATCATAAATTCACATCCGTTGACTAAAGTATTTCTGACGTGGCAGGTCGTAAAGTATTTCTGACGTGGGACGCCATCTTTGTTTTACTGAGATACAAAGATGCTCCTTTAAAAGCGTATTGATTTTCTCAAAATGCAGTCATAAAGTTACCATGATAAAATGGGTTATATTATATAAAAATATTTAAAATGTATGTTTCAGAAATCATAAACAATAAATAGCACCCATTAAAATGTATGTGAAACCGGTCATTTATAACAGTAAAAGATACTTTATTGATATGTGTATATGATAACTAAGTCCCATTTCCCTCATGTTGAAGTATGTAATGCACTGTCTAACCAAAAGATGGCGACAAAGCATCACAATTCACAATGGAAGAACTCCATGTGCAAAGATAATAGCAACATTAAATAAGGTTCATACTTTAACAAAATAAGGCTTTGTATTTATTTATTTGTTTGTGAAATATGATAGCTTGAATAATTCAAGACAAGTGTTATTTGAGTGTGGCTGCTTGCTGTACACTGTAAGCCATGATAGACTATTGATGATTCTGTATAGTTGATTTAAAGTGGACCAGAAGCATGGCGGAGCCTAAAAACGCATCTTCATATTTTGTTGTTGTTGTCCTATTTGAACATGTCTTTAAAGGGACTCAATTTGGAGCAAATCTGATCCATGTTTATGCTGTGTATACTGTAGTGCTTTCTCAGCAATTACAGATAATATGGATTATCAATAGGGGACTGGTGTTTTAGAGAAGGGACTGATATCTAGAGATTTTTTGATTACATTTATTGGACACATTGATATATCACAAAATGTATATCTTGGTCTGCACAGATTGAAGGTAGAGTACAAACCATAAACTCTGAATCTGAGTTCGTTCCAATTAGTCAATGGAACACAGCTTATTACTAAAAGTGTGTAATTTCTGCAGCACTGGTATCACCAAACGGATCTGAAATATATTGTTTTCAAGCAGCTTTCCTGAATAGTGCTTCCATTCGCTATTGGATGTGTCTGATGCTGAGCAATTACTGAGCAGTGTTTGATAGCAAAGCCATGTATATTCATGCTGCCATGAAAAATCACAAAGATGAACTCATAATTAGGAGCATACGTTCACATCAAACACTAATTTGTTGAGATTCATTTTAAATGAGTGTTCTGTAATTTAGTCCAGGACTGTGGAACATCAGAGACTTACAGGCAAAACAGGCAACTGCCTAGGGCCCCGACGTGCCTGGGAGGGCCCCATGAAGGAGCGAATTCACACACATTAAATTAACAAGTTATAAGAATAAAAACATTGATGACTTATATCTTGAAAATTTCAGCAGTCCTATGGTTTCAATCGCACACACCTAGAAGAGTGTTCAACACATGTTGAAATGATCATTTAACATACAAATCACAATTAGGGTGAAAACTAAAAACAACATATTAAGTATAAATGAGCTCTGACTAATCACTAAAAGACAAATAACTGAAAGATACATCAAATAACATAACAGCAGTATATCTAAAAATGTAAAGCTAAGGAGTACACACTAATCTGCATAATTTATTCATAACGCAAAGCATTGATGGGAAATGGAGCACGGCTTCTTATAACAGTATTATTAGACACAGATCGCACATCTTGCTGAATAATATACATGCCTGATAGAAATGCAGGAAATAAGTTATACAAATATTGCTTTCTGTCTATTTGATTCTTTGAGGCTTATTTTGTGTAAAGGCTAGCAGAAATAGCGCTTGTCAAATCATTAGGGCTTTTCACATTTTCACAAGAGTAATCTGCTGGGGAAGAAATTCAGACACTGCCGATATAAAGAGGCATAGATCAGATCTAAGAGGTATGTGTTTATTCTTTACGTTTGTTTACAAATATACATTTCAAGGTGTTCTGTTTATAGGCCCTATTTAAAATATGTAATTTCATTTATAATAATTTCTACATATACTAGTCCATTTTTAACATAAATTTTGTTTATGTTAACATTAGTAAAACAATATGAGCATACATGAGCAAACAATAAACAATTGTATTTTTACAAATTGACATTAGCCAAGGTTAATAAATGCTGGAACATTGTATTATACATTGTTAATTATACCTAATGCAAACATTATTGTAACATGTTACCCAGTAATTAAAATACTTGCAGTTTCCATGATCTCATATTAATTGAGACATTGGTTTATTTGTACTTCTAGAAAAAAGTTGAAAGGTGATAAAAATAAGGCGATAAAATGGTGACTTATCACAGCATCTAAAATGCACATATTCCCTTAGCATACATTTACATTTTATGTTCATGTTGGGGGAAAAGATATAAGAACACGTTATTTGGTGTCTATTGAGCTCTTTAAACGCTTTCTATTTTAAAAAATCTGCTCATCATGTTTTCAGTGGTTCTAGGATGTTTAAAAGTAAGGATAATTTTCACATCGGGGGGCCCATTTTCTTGATTTCGCCTAGGGCCCCACAAATCCATGAGCTTGCCCTGATCATCACTCCGCAGCCCACACTTGACACTGCTGCTCCATTCTGGGTTCTAGTGAAGAATGAATAGATTACCGATAGATTGAAGACAGGGAAATTTGATTTGGAATAAGAGCACATGGTCCTGGACTGAGATGTACATACACAGCTGTGTAAATAGCATGAACTTAATACTGTATACCTTGCAAGCAATGAAAGCAGCATTTCAGCGTTCTGCTCAGAGAGGTCTGATGCCAACCTGAGGTAACCTGTGTGCTCTGATTAAATAATACACAAAAGAGCTCATTGAAAATGGAGATTCCAGTAATGATTAATAGTATATTATCAATAAGGTCAAGACTTTTTCAAAATCTTAGTTCTCATTTTTATATATTTTATCTCTTTTTGTAAGCATTGTGATTACTATTGCTCATATTTAGGGTTGGACTTAAATTTTTGCCTGGCAGCAATTATATAGAGTAAAAAATTTCCATAGACATATATCGAAGGACCTGAGCCTTCGATATATCAGTATGCAGAGAGCAGAATATAAAAGAGACTTGGAGGTGGACTTTTTTGACTTGGCCCATAAGCTATCATCTGTCAATCACACTTAACACCCTAGTAACGGCCACCTAACAGCTACACAGGGGTGTGTTTCCCAAAAGCATTGTCAGCCAACTATGGTCGTAAGTTCCATCGTTACCAACGTGATTTAACGATTTAGTGTTTCCCAAAACCGTTGTTCCAATGAACATTCGCAAACAGCATCGCAAATTTGTGGGGTTGGAACTACAGCCCTTTACCTCTGGTTAGAAGCATAGCTGGGAATAATATTTAGGGATGAGCTCTTCTAAATAGAATGCCCCCATTTGAAGAGTCCACATGTGCGTTGTGCTCAATTGGTTGGGGAAATCCCGAAGTTTGATGTAAATGGAAACAAATCTATTGCGGTGCAATGCATCTGTCTCATTACTCGTGCATGCCGATTTCATGTCTTCAGCAGCTTTGTCGCAGTTATCGTCTTCCTGGTGTACTTGTAAATGAGCTATTATAATTTTATTTTCCTGGAAGTTATTACTCAACCCCCTGCATAATGCCATTAATGACAGCTCTATATTGTTGAACTAACCCTAACCAACAACTACCCAAAACACCGTAACAACCACCCAGAAAACTCTAGCAACTACATAACAACTACCCAGAACACCCTAGTAACCAACAACAACTACCCAAAAAACTCTAGCAACTACATAACAACTACCCAGAACACCCTAGCCGACTCTCAGCAAGTAATCGGTCGAGCCGGTTCAAAAATGGAACTGAATCGAACTTTAGTTCCGGGTTGATGATGCAAGATGCTTAGATGTTGTATTTGCACTGGCTACGCAGCATGTCGAACTGTCCGACTCAATAGAAACGAATGAGCCGGTCCCACGAACAGTCGAAGTTTGCAGAGGATTACAGAGGACTTGCTTTGTGTTGAGACGTCAATGGCAGTAGCTGAATAAAACATTTATAAACCTACAGATTTGTACTGTGTTATTTCTGAATTATTTAAAAAAGATTTGCAGATAAAGGTCTCGAGACCTTGTTACCCTTGATGTTAAAAAATGATTAATATTATGTTAGTTTTCTAAGTGTGTTTGCATTTTTTTTATTTGACTTAATGAATTGAGTAGCGAACCGTGATTGATATTGTAAAGAAATCAGAATGTCATAACTTATGTATCAGCAAAAATATACTAAACGTTAAATCAGACGACCAGCACCCTGAGACAGAGTTCGAAATGAACAATTTGGACTCATACAGGCTAGGCGGCAAAGAACCTGTTCGGAATGAATGACTCAAACCTACACACTGATTCGGCTGTCAGCATTTTCAGTCGTGTCTGACTCAAAAAGAATCAAATGATCTGGTGCCGTGAACAGTCAAAGTTTGCTTGGGTTGAGACCTTAATGGCAGTAGTCAAACAAAACATTTATAAACCTGCAGATGTTTCCTTCTGTGTTATATTTGAGTTAGTTCGAAAATATTTGCTAACGAAGGTCTTGAGAATTAAGTTGGCATTTTTACTCTGATGTTACTGATCCAAATTGTGAATAATATATTAGTTTTGTAGTTGTTTGTATTTTTTATTTAGACTTAATGAATTGTGTAGCTAATTGTGATGACATTTTAAATAAATCTGAATTTCATTAACTTATGTATCAGCAACAACATACTAAAACTACGCTAAATGCAGACGACCAGTAGCCTGAGGCTGAGATCGAAATGAGCAAGTTGGACTCATACAGAGTAGGTGGCTGTTATGAGTTACTAACTCGGTCATTGAACCAAAGAACCTGTTCGAAGTGAATGAATCAAACCTACAGGCAGAATCTAAAGTCAGCTTTTCGGTTGTGTCTGACTCAGAAATAACCTAATAAGCTGGTCCAAATTACAGTCGAAGTTTGCAGAGGATTTCTGAAGAGCCTGATGAGTACTACTTCAGTACATACTGAAAATATGCTTATGACTAGTTTTATTAAATAACATTTTTATTAAAATAGGTGAAAAACATTTCAGTCGAGAGATGTAAATACATTTTACAATTGTTTATTGTTCATGCGGATTATATTTTAAATTGATACACTGAATTATTGTTTCTGGTGAGTTGATTAAAACTTTAGAAAATAAAAATAACTTTATATGCTTTAGACATGTAGAACATATCTGCATTTTGTTTATCAGTGTCTGTTTTGGGTACTTTAGGACACCAGAATTATATAATTACGTACTAGTGACGTTATTACTTTATGATGTAAAAGAACCACCAAATCGTTTTTTTTTTTTGGACCGGTTCATGGAGGGGAACTGTCCGAAAGAACCGGTTCACTTAAATTAATCGTCCTTCCCATCACTAAACCGGACGCACAAATAACTACACAGACTGATCATGTGATTGATTGCAGTGGCAGCCAATCACGTGAAAGTATATCAGTGGTCAATTGCATGATAGGTTAAAGAAGCGGACAATGTCATAATGGGTTACAGCAGCAGCCAATCGCATACTTGCTGCTGCGGCTCATGTGCAGTCTTTGGGTACTCGTGGGCTTAGGTTTTTGTTTAGCTTAATTCCTCAACAACAACAATATGACAATATGAATGATTATTCAGTATATTGCCGTCAGTTAAGACATGTCCTCAGCACTTTCTGAAATAGCTTTCGTCAGGTATGTGTATAATCCACATGAAACATCTCAGTTCTTGAGTTGGAGTATCTGTTTCATCTTATCTGTGTATGTTTTGATTGGCAGTCCAGTGTTATTTTGAATTTTATGACACACGTTCGTTGTGGCTGATATCAGTGTCGTTTAGTGTCAGCAGTTTTTTCTGCAGCTCTTGATTTTTTCCGGGAAATAGAAAAGAAAATGATGTCTCCCATTGTGATGGCCTTCTCGGCCGTATTGTTTTTGTGTATGTAGAGTGTGTATTATCTTTATCTGCCTCTCTCTTAATCACTCTCAGGTGTGGGGTAACCAGGTGAGCTGATTGTTAATGGGGAGCACCGGCACGCAGTGTGTTTCCTTCCTATTTAAACGGAGTATTCAATGGTTGGATTGTGCGATGGGAGACTGGTGTTCTGTGTTCGTGTTCGTGAGCTGTCGTCTTGATCACCGATGCTGTCGTGCAGATTCCCGCTGCTGGAGCAGAGAGTTTGTGGTTGACGCAGTCTGATCTTTGGAGTTTGCTTGGTTTTTTTTCAAATACAGAACTGTCAATAAATGTGTCTGTGTTTCCGCTACTCTCGTCTCTCCACACCTTTTATTGCATTTTAAAGTGTAACACTGACGTACAGATGCAATCTTGGTTTATTACAATAAAAAGTTATATTTGGGTGAATTAGAATCCAAAACCTCTAAAAACTAGATGCAAAATGTTACCTCTAGATCAATCAGTTATATTCTTAATTAAATTTCTGATCAATGTGTTCATCTACTGATGAACAAAATCCCAAGACTGATAGTGGCAGATGTAGAGATGAAATTACCATGTTATGTTAAATATTAATTAGGATGCTTGAACTGGTCATTAAGAATGAATGTTTATCATAATAGGTGATTTTAAAGAATATTTTATTGTGCATAAAATAATTAATATTCATGAGTTTGCCACACTGCAACCAGTTTTCCTAGAGTTTATTTTTGTGTAGACCTAACTTTGTGATAATGTTCTCTTTCAAATGGCTTATTCCAGCCCTATCAAGTTGATAGGCCTTGTTGGGCCTCATGTATTCAGATACAAGACAAAGGCAGGCCTAACAAAGTCGTAAAGCCTGACTGAGGCCCACAAACTCAGTCATAAATCTTACTGATAAAAACCATGCCAAAACCAAACAAAGGGAGTACAAAATGGACTGCAAATCCCAAGAAGCCTTGCTCACTTTACAACTGTGTGAAATTCCAAAGGATCGAACTCTCAACTCCTATTGGATGAGGTACTCAACAGAACGCCCCTCAACCATGATGTCATCGGCAGAAGAAATACATCCAAATTCCTAATGAGCATTGCTTCCAGCGACTTTGCGTGCCATACGTAGATGCAGTTCATCGCTGCTCTCAGGTGTAGCCTCGTTGCACAAGAAAGTAGAGTATGACTTGAAACTGTGGTCATACAATCTCCATCTTGCCTGGACGAGTTGAGATTACTCTGTGTTCCACTGAACACTAACGGATCCAAAGGAGACAGCCGAGCAATCCGCATCTTCATCCATTTGCCTGCAGAAGTGAAGAAAGAACATTTCTCTTCCATCTTCAAACGAGTCGACATCGCTGATTTCTCTGCCTGCCTGCTGAGAATCAACAGCCGTACCGCCCGCCAACAGAGCAAGGAAACTGCCTCACATCATCACCCAAGCCCAAGTCCGCTCATTGTGGTTAATAATACTTAAGGTGTTACCGTAACATACTGTTATCACAAATTAAATTTGCTGTGTTGAAGGACCAAAGGACCAAGACCGTAGGGACGGTCTACGAGCCATTCACCACATCTCTGAATGATAAACTAACAGTTGCCTTCTCTCCCAAGATCGCGAAACTGGCTTCAGCACCGTCACTTTATTCTCGCCCTCTCTGTCGTACTAACTGCACACACGTGACCCCTCACAAACATTTGGCTAGTAGATAACTTTGTGATAAAGCTCAACTTTGTCCTCAAGTTATTGTACAAGCGGAGACATGTGGTAAACGGGCAGATTCCATTAACCGGCTTCTCTCCGCCAACATTTGTGGCCATACTCTCGGGCCAGAAATCTCACGTGACGTACTCTCCACGAGAGTCACGTCTGCCATTTTGTGTGCGTCACTCCACACACACACACACACACACACACACACACACACACACACACACACACACACACACACACACACACACACACACACACTCCTCATGTGATATATGCTTAGTTTTGATTACTATATCTAATCATGTTACTGTTTAGCTTGTAGTTGGAAGTTGGAAGTTTATTGACTGCATTGTATTGATTATTAATTGATATTAATGCATTATATTTCAAAGAGAAGTGTTTTGGTTTGGTTTGCATACACATGTGTCAAAGGCTGGCTGAGGATGTCAGTGCTCAGATTCAAGCCTTCATTGTTCCCTTTTTAAAATTGATATTCTCTGGACATCGATTTTCCTAAGAGAACAATCTAATATTGAGACTGTTATACTGTCTGGTTATTAGCCCCTGATTCCAGGGTGGTGCCCCGGCAATATAAATCCTTATTAATATTCCATTTATTTTCATAACTGTCAATTATCTTTGATTATTGTTGAATTTGAAGGATCAAAAAGCTAGTGTTAATTCTAATCAACGTTCCATTAATTTTAATAATTAATGATTATCTTTGATAATTTCATATTCTATTGAATTAAATAATTGATGGTTGTCTTTGATGATTGTTGATTTAAAGGATTATAAAGCTAACATTGATTCTAATCAATGTTCTATTGATTTTAATAATTCATAATTATCTATGATAATTATTAATTATTGCTAATAACCAAACCCACTCCCAAACATAGAGCCCTACAGCCTATATGATTTTATTAGCAGAATAATTGCGTATCGATGCGCTCTCCATCCATGGGTACACTTAAGAAAATAAAACAATTTGGCCTGCATAATGTGAAGTTTACATTTTCTAAAGTGAGTGAGTGCCACTTGCCCATGAGTGCTGCGTTAGTATGGTGTTGTGGGAGGGTGCCAGGGTGTTGCTGTGGTTTCTAGGGTGTTCTGGGAAGTTGTTAGGTGGTTTCTAGGTTGTCTTAGGAGGTTGTTGGAATTTTCTGGCTAGTTGTTAGTATATATATATATATACAGGCTTCTCATAATAAGTTGCTGGAATTTTAGCACATTCCTCTAGACAGAACTGGTGTAAGGAGTTAGGTTTGTAGGCTTCCTTGCTCGCACACACTTTTTCAGTTCTTTGTGATGGCCACTTCAATACCTTGATTTTGTTTGGACTTTGTCCTTAAGCCATTTTGCCACAACTTTGCAGGTATACTTGGGGTTATTGTCCATTTGGAAGACCCATTTGCGACCAAGCTTTAACTTCTTGGCTGATGTCTTGAGCTGTTGCTTTAATATATCCACATAATTTTCCTTCCTCATGATGCCATCTATTTTGTGAAGTGCAACAGTCCCTCCTGCAGCAAAGCACCCCCACAAAATAATGCTGCCAGCCCCATGCTTCACGGTTGGGATGATGTTCTTCGGCTTGCAAGCTTCACCCTTTTTCCTCCAAACATGACGATGGTCATTATGGCCAAACAATTTTTGTTTCATCAGACCAGTGGAAATGCATCCAAAATGTAAGACCTTTGTCCCCCAAATGGTAGTCTGTCTTTTTTATGGCAATTTTGGAGCAGTGGCTTCTTCCAATACTGAGTAGCCTTTCAGGTTATGTTGATATAGGACTTGTTTTACTGTGGATATAGATACTTGTCTACTGGTTTCCTCCAGCTTAAAAATGACTTGTGTCATGCTCAAAGTAGATGTCCTAAATGGCTTGCCAAATCTATAGGCTGCTAATATTAAATCTGTGGAGTGATTAAAAATTTGTTTTCTTAGTATATCTAAACTTCTGTCTTCAACTGTATATATATATATATATATATATATATATATATATATATACACACACACACACACACACACACACATATTTATATACAGGGTTGGGGAGTAACAGAATACATATAACAGGATATTAAATATAAGTAACTGTATTCCATTACAGTTACAATTTAAATAATTTATTATTAGAATACAGTTTCATTTAAAAAGTATTTTGATTACTGAAGAGATTACTTTGCATTTTATTGTCATTTGTTTAATTGAATATTTAGTCCTTTCAGATGGAAAATATTTATTTATTTATACATATAAATGATGCGATCCAAAGGGCATTTGAACAGCGGTGAAACACTTTGTTATGATGTGTTACATTCATACAAGTAGACAGAGAAGTAAGTTTAAAGTAAGTTTGGAGCAGAAGAAATAGAAATAAACCTTGTGTAAATTGTCAGCTTTACACTAATCTAAAATGCTATTTCTAGCCACTTTACATGCACATGTTACCAGGCATGATCATATTTTTTTATCCAGAAAATTAACTTTGGGGGACATGGGTAGCTCAGCGAGTAAAGACGCTGACTACCACCCCTGAAGTCATAAGTTTGAATCCAGGGCATGCTGAGTGACTCCAGTAAGGCTTCCTAAGCAACCAATTGGCCCAGTTGCTAGGGAGGGTAGAGTCACATGGGGTAACCTCCTCGTGGTCACCATAATGTGGTTCTCGCTCTCACCAGGGCGTGTGGTGAGCTGTGCGTGGAAGCCGCGGTGAATAGAGTGAAGCCTCCACAAATGCTACATCTCCGCGGTAACACGCTCAACAAGTCACATGATAAGATGCACGGACTGACGGTCTCAGACGCGGAGGCAACTGAGATTCATCCTCCACCACCCGGATTGAGGCGAGCCACTACACCACCATGAGGACTTAGAGCACATTGGGAATTCCATATTGGGGAGAAAATGAGAGCGAGAGAAAAAAAATCATTCACGTTGGATCATAATTTCATTTTTTCTAGTAAGACCTTTGATATTAGGGCAAAAATTGTATTCTTGATAATATTTTTGTATTGTTTTCCTGTAAAATATCTAAAAATCCTTAAAACAAGATCACTTTGATTGATCTTGTTTTAGAAACAACACTGCACAAGATATTAAGGTTTTTCAGAGAATGTATTTTTAACATGTGTATTTTATCTTACTGTACTGGAGTTTTTATAGTCAAAACAAGTGAAAAAATCTACCAGTGCTGAAGAAGTAATCCAAAGTATTTAGAATATGTTACTGACCTTGAGTGCAGCACACATTATAACAGACGGGCCATGTTCCCCCAGTTTTACAAATGTCTATATTAAAAATACTTTTAATAAAGACTCATCCCTTAATGTGTCCCTCTTTAAAAACTCTGACATGAGAGACTGTATTTAGTTTCAGTATTTTATCTCAAATGTAGGATGTTCTGCTAATTCATGACAAATCATAGATTTGACCAAACTTCCAGCATATCACTTCTTGTGAGAGACTAAAATTACAAATCTATTTTGAATTACAAATGAATGTATCCAGACTGCCTGATGATGATATTATTATTACAAATCCATTATTAAAATCAACAGCCAAAATCAATGTTGTGATTTTATCTGACCATGCTGGAAAGACACCTTGGTGGTTTTTATCCAATGATATCAGTTCCTGCAGAAATGTTTCCCTTTACAGAATCGGTTCACATTTCAGTTTTACAATGAGGGAGGGTGAATCATTAGTCTCTTTTCCACCATTGGGCCAAATGGTTCTGAGCACGGTGAGGAATGGTTACAGTAGCTTTTCCACCTGGCCAGAATTTGGCACGGCACGATTATAAACTGTTATCGCCCCGAAATTGTCAGCACGGTTAGACAACTATGCTCAACTATGCTGGTGGAATGCCTGTAGTGACATCGCGACTCACGATTGGTCACTTGTCACTTGACGTATTTCTTGTGTACATTCGAAATTTGTTTTCAGCACCACAGAAGAAAAAACGTCTGTAACCGTGCCGTCTGGCCCGGATCGGCACATAATAGAACGGTTTCGCAACAAGAACAGTTCGGCCCATTGGTGGAAAAGAGGCTATTGCTGTCTTAGGTTTTATATTTCCATTAACCAAATATGTGTGTTATAGCCCTAGGTTTCTTGTTTCTTTCAGTTTTATGTGATAGCTGTGTTCAGTAAGAGCTTCAGCTAACAGTGCTTTGCTTCACATGCTGAAATGTCCCCCCTTTGATCTCACATCTTGGCTATCGTTTAAGCACCGAATGGTCATTGTGGTTTGATTTTAGAGCCACAAATCCACGCAGACAGAATAATGTCTATTAAAATTGTGCCACTGAAGATAAGCATGTGGACTGATCGCCAGTGGCTGGAGCATATGGGCAAATATAAACTGCAATGCAGTGATTGGTCAATGACAGAACATACTATTAAAACTAAATATGCCAGCCACAGTAACTCTGATGTCATACAGTGTGTGTGTGTGTGTGTGTGTGCGCACGTTGAGGGCGGGCATGGATGGACAATATGCTCTTTATATGTGATACTGTGCTGCAAGGCAGAAACAATGTTCAGCAATAAAACATTCTGAAATGAAAACCACATGCTCCGAAGTGTAGGACACACTTTACATTGCAGAGCTGTTTCTCAACTGGGGACCGCGGGCTCCCGGGTCATGCCACACTGGTGTTGGACATTGCACATTTTCATTTGTATCAGGAAGCTCAAATGAAGAACAGACTTGGTTTGAGACATGTTGCAGGAAAGGGGTGGGGGTTTATGGAGATTTAAAACGCTATGGAACAGATCGCTTTGAGCTGACTGTTCAGAGAGCTTCACAATTGGCTGCTTTTGGTTAACTACCGTTAACACAAAAAAATGTCGACCATTTGACAGAAAAGTGCCCTTATAGTTTCTTCACTTCAGGTTTTGTCTATGAAAACACAAGAGGTTTTAAATTCTAATAACCAGCCATACAGTATTTGTATGTTTATAACAAGAATTCATATTTGCATATGCTCTTTATACCCTTATAGTTTAATCGCTCCATATTTTTCACCTTACCCTTGCATGTACATATAATATACAGCATTAACAGCATTTGTTTATGGCATGATAGATACATTAAATGCATAATTGCAATAAGGATTTGCAGTATTTGTTTGTTTAATGCATGTTGCATGTAGTGGATGCCTATTTGCAATGTGTTCTTTATAGCCTTAGTTTCATCTCTCCATCTTTTGTCTGTGTAAATGCAAGGAAAGTTCAATTCATCATGCATGACTTATTTATTTGTTTATGTAGTGTGTTGCATGCACAGATTACATATTTCTAATATGCTCTTTGTGCCTTCATAGTTTAATCACTAAATGTTTTTATATGAAAATACATATTAAGTATGAAACATTTGCATTAATTGTTTACTTATAGCATGTTGCATGCACTGGATGCATATTTGCAAATATGATTTTATGCCTTTACATTTTTATCACGCCATGCTTTGTCCATGAAAATGCAAGTGATTTTAAATTCATGCCTACCTGTGCGTGGATATAAGTAAATAAAACCAATATTTTGTTTGTTAATAACATGTTGCACGCACAGAATACATATTTGCAATATGCTTTTTATGCCTTAATATTTTAATCACTCCAAGTGCAATAGAAATATACTTTACGCCTGCTTATCCAAGAATATAATATGAAGCATTTGCAGTATTTGTTTGTTTATTGCATGTATATGCATATTTGCAATTTGCTCTTTATGCACTAATAGTTTCATAACTCCTTGTGTTGTCTAGGAAAATGCAAGAGACACACATTACGCTTGCACATGCCAGGATATATAGCATTTGCAGCTCTTGTGGATGCAAATTTGCAATATGTTTTTCATGCCCTAACAGTTCTTATTTTTTATTTGTTTTTAGATACATACTTTGCTCCTGCCTGTGCAAAGATAATATAAAGCATTTGCAGTATTTGTTTGCTTATTGCATGTTGCATGCACTTTAAAATATCATGCAAAGAAGCTTTTATAATGTTTGTTTGCTTAATGAAGTGCAGGAGGGAGAAAGGTGACCAAGTGCACAGCTGTGTCTTATGCCAACTGTTGTGCAGCAGCCAACACATTTTATTCCTCTCCGATAGTCTTGCTGTTAAACAGCCTGAAATAAAAAATAATAAAAAAAAGCTTAGCAGCAATGAGAACGGTTTCAGAAGGAATCTGTTTTACTGCTTATATTTAAAGATGCCTCTAAGTGCAGGCATAATTTCCCTACTCATAAGTTTACACAATGTGGAATTGCATGTTCTCTAAAAAGTGGCTGGCTTTCAAGACGCACAATTAAAGCCCTCCGCAGTGGGAGGTAGGGGCCCCTCGTTAAAACCAGAGCTAGCACACGCCTGTTAGCCATGCATGGAGATACAGTCAAACAGGTAACAACATTGTACGTTGGTCGCCCCGAGCAATAGTTGAACCTCTGACCTCTGGCTGCCCAACCATGTTGGGGTTTCTAAGCAACTGGCCCATGTTGGTCAGTAATGTGTGTATGTATTAAGTTAGGAATAATATGCTTTTCCCTATTAAGCCACTGCTCTGGCATGGTGGATGTTGGTAAAGTTTTTCAGTAGGAGTTTCTCTTTTCAGAACTTTTAAGACTAATGTGTGTGGAGGTTTGGGGGGGGGGGGGGGGGGGGGGGGGGGGGGGGGGGGGATACAGAAGCTGTTCATGCATGTCAAATTTTGTGTCATTTGTCTGCTTTTTTTCTTTTTTAAACATAAACAACAGATACTTTTTATTCATTGTTTAACCAACAATGCACATTGTGATGAATGGGTGAGTGGACATTGTCAGTGATGGTTATGAGCTTTAAAAAAAGTCATCATAGATCAAAATTGACCCCATTTACTTTCTTAATACACATTCCTGGTCTTATTGTTCACAATTCATCAATCCAAAGTAGTACACAGAATCTTTATTTAAAACGTATAATCTTTACTTAAGTAAGCTTTACTTATGAAACAGGATTCCTCATTGGCTAACATCACTAACACCAAGCCCTCTTATTTTAAACCCCTACCATCCAACCATGTTCAGGGGGTTAAAGGTTGCAGGGCTTAAAAATATCAGTTATTTGGGACTCACTTTGACGTCTTCTTTCCAAGTCAAAAGAGCTGCTGTTACAAAGGCTAATGCTTATGAACATCAGTATCACCTAATCTGAAATCCTGACACATGATCAGATTTTGCCTTACTATTAAGTAAATTTAGAAAGCAAACCAAATAAAAAATGCTTTACAATTGTAAGATTTTATGAAAAAATATAAGCTTCATGTTTTATATATTTGGGTTTTATTTATCAACTCAGAAACAACTGATATTGATAAATCAAGACAAATATATAAACAGATTCATAGACCTACATAATAACATCACTTTTTTATTTTTATACATAGAAAACTGACAGGACATTACAAATGATTTCAGTGCCTTGTGATATGTATTCTATATTACATATTTTCAGTCCACAGAGAAGTGCTATGGCAGTCTTTCTCCCTTTTTCCCATCTTCTTTTTTTCTTTTTCCTTCCATTTTCCTCTTCTTTCCCCCCTTTACCCACCCCTTTTAGTAATTTTAATAACAAATACAAATGAACAGTCTGTTCTATAATTAATATGTTTATATATATATATATATATATATATATATATATATATATATATATATATATATATATATATATATAAAACTTTTATTTTAACTTTATTATAAGAACAATATTTTCAAAATCTATATTCAAATGAATGTACGGTAAGATAACACAAGCAATAACCAGTAAAAAATAAATACAAATAAAAATAGGGGTTTAAAAAGGTTCTAAAAGTTCCTAGTAATAATTAAAGGCTTTTATGAATCACACATATATAGCTCTGTAACATGTTCGAGTGTATGGTCTATATGGTATGTTTCCGGTCTGCTTAAGAGTGTAGTGTCCATCAGTTGAACTTCCTAATGCGTTCTTTCAAAAGCCAATTGAAGCAGATATTTTTGAGCACTTTGGTATGGAACAACCTTACAAATGGTGGCCATGATTGTTTTCCCCTCGAAATGCTGTTCGGAGGCAAATTTTGGAGTGTCCGCCAGCACAAGGGAAATTGAGGAGGGCATTTGTTTTGTTATTTTTAAAGGATGTACCTGCTTTTTTGTGCTAATTTTGCTCACAAATTCAAGAGCAGGAGTTCTGACGGTTCTCTATTGAAGTTTTTAGTAAAAAAAGAAAAGAAAAACAACTGCTCTTCCTTTTTCACAAAGATAGCCAATAGTCTTATGTTTACAGCCACACACACATACACCACTTTCCACCATGCTGCTCATGTCAGAGCTGGTTACAGGGGATTCTGACACCCAATCTCAACACCTGCCAACTTTTTCCACTGACTTGTGTACCGAACAATGATCTAACGGGAAACGTTAATCCGTAACAGCCCATAAACACACACAGCACATCATGGTCTTTACTTACAAGGCTGAAGCAGTTGTGCAAGTGTAATGCAGATAATGAGCAAAACAAGCAAGTGAAAAATCACAACATTTCACACTAGTTTGAGTCACAGTTCCTGCAATAAAAAAAAATAAAAATCCAGCCACTTTCTCAGAATTCGACTGATGAATCTGGTGGAAGTATTCAGGTGTGAAACACCTTGAACACAACAGCGTATTTGCCATTATTCCTTCTTCTTCTAAATGTAAAAATTCAAGGCGGCGAGCCCCTAACCAGGAAAGTTTGGGGAATTTAACAGGGTTTTGGGGGAGGAAACATCTCAGTTACTGTCGTAACCTCCCTTCCCTGATGGAGGCAATGAGACGTCGTGTCAATGTAGTGAAGCTAGGGGTCACTCTTGAGAGCCCAGAAACATCTCAATCTTTGAGAAATGGCAATGGGAATACATGCAGGTATAAAAGGAGAAGGAATGCCCACTCTCATTCAGGTTTTGTGCTGAGGAGCCGAGACAAGGTCCCGGCCATTTCAGTGGCTAGTACAGCATTGTGGCAAGAGGGACACAATATCTCGTTCCCTCCATCAGGGAACAGAGGTTATGACGATCCCCTTCTGCCACTCACTCAATATTGTGTCGATGTAGTGACACTAGGGGTCCCTATAGAAAAATGCCACAACAGCTGAACTGCCAATGCAGTTGCAAGCAAGCTGCTGCATGCATAATAGCAGGTGCATCAGACTGCACGTTACCTCCCCCAACGCCCCAAAAGATGTCATGTAGTTACCCACATCCCTGTAGGGGGGAAGAGACGTAACTAGCATAGGAGCAGACCATGCTAGCCGCTGCCATTTCTCCCTATGTTTTCTCTCCACAGAGTATTAGATTCGGCTTGGGCCATCTAACGCTATTCACTCTAATATTCACTCTAATGTGTTCTTTTCCTTTCCTATTCTTTCAGATAGAAAAGACCCAGCGGAGACCACATCCTGCCCAAAAGGGGAGGTCAACATGTAGCAATACGACACATTGGCCACCAGCCACACATGGAAGAGGCATGGTGGTAGGTTCTGCCTCAAAGTGGAGGAGCATTACAATCCAACGATCAGGGGCAGAGAGAGCTCTGCCCAAGGGAGATGCGGGTCTGCCGACAGGGAAACCGTACCGTGGAAACACACATCACAGGTGGTTACTGGAGTAATCGCACATGTGGAGCACTTATCCCAGTACAGGGCATAGTAGGACCCGTAGTGGGTCTGGCTGCGAACTCTTCCGCTGAATTCGCGAGCCACAGGGCTACGGAGGAAGGACATCCAGGGTCCACGACTTCGTGAACTCTACTGGGGGTAAAAGTGCATGTTTTCGCCTCAAGGGAGGGGAAAGGCACTATACGCAAGCGATAAGCCCTGCCAGCTGTTCTGTATTACCAAACTCTACCTGTTCATGCAAAGGTATTGGGTGTTGCCCAGCCCGCTGCTCTGCAGATATCTGCTAGAGAGGTGCCATTAGCCAGTGACCATGAGGATACCACTTTCCTTGTAGAGTGTGCTCGAACCCGTGTGCTTGAAGAAGGAAGAAGAGCTGCTCAGAGTGTTTATAACTCTGCGTGTGATCCAAGTAGATCCGCAAAGCATGCACCGCACACAGCAAAGACAAGCTGGGTCTGCCTCCTCCTGGGGTAGCGATTGCAGACTCACCGCCTGAATGTGGTCGTGGGAACCTTGGGCACATAGCCCGGTTGGGGTCTCAGGATCACGTGAGAGTCTTCCGGACCGAACTCCAGGCTTGTTTTGCTGACAGAGAACGCTTGTAGGTCTCTGACCCTCTTTATAGAAGTGAGCGTGTTCAGGAGGGCGGTCTTTAATAAGAGCAATTCTCGTGAGTGTGCTAGGATCAGCAAGTCATCAAGGTAGTTGAGTATGCAGACTTCCCTTAATGGGGCAAGAGCTGCCTCTGCGACCTTTGTGAAGATGTGAGGGGACAGGGACAGGCCGAAGGGGAGGACTGTGTACTGATACGCAAAAACCCCCCAAAAAAGCAAACTGTAGGAAGGGTCTGTGTTGAGGTAAAATCAAGTTGTTATAGTACGCATCCTTCAGGTCTACTGCATGTCTTTAAAAAGATGTTCACGTCAATGTGTTGACATTGTTGAAATTTTTTTTTTTGCAGAAATATACTCTCTTAGTAGTGCTGTCAAAGTGCCCAGGGGCGTAATCTGCACTAGGCATGCAGAACGAGAGAAAGCCACTGGAACGTGCCATATATCCAACAGCATACGCTTCTTCGAGGTGAATGGAACAGTAGTAGTATTCATTTCCCTGATAAACAACCGCTCGGCTCCGAAGAAAAAATCTGAATGAGAGTGGGCATTCCTTCTCCTTTTCTCCTTCCCAATTCCCATTGGCCTTTTCTCAAAGATTGAGGTTTTCGGGGCTCTCAAGTGCAACCCCTAGCGTCACTACATTGACACAACGTCGAGTGAGTTTACATGTTTTAAGGCCAAGTCTAAGGCATTTTCACATCTGGCCCGGTCCAATTGCTAATGAACTCTGGAACTGTTCACTTGTGGTGAGAATGCAATTTGACACAATGAACCAAAATTATCCCTATAAAAACCATGAGCATACCGGATTGATCTGCGGAGAAGAAATCTGTAGGTCAGCACATCACTGTAATTCATTATCAAATTGTAAGTATTGCTTTTGGCTACTATTAAACATAATTGCACATTTAAAATAAGAGTAGTTTAATAATTTTAGTATGATCGTTTCTCTTTTTTTGGTAGCAGCAGAAGAGACACAGGAAGGAAGGCACTAGCACATTTTTTAAAGAAAAAACATCTTTACGTGGCCTCACTTTTTCTGCTATTTGTGTGCGCGAGCCAGCGAGAGAGAGGAAGAGTGAGAGCTTTGTGACCATGAGAACAGGCACTTTTCAATGCAGATATAATGCAAAAGCAACTAATGACAGCTAAAAATATCCACAATGTACATTTTAAAACTCAAATCCAAAGTGACAGATAATGTTTTTTTTTGACAGGAACGTGCATTCTGTACCATGCTGCAACATTTTTCATAACCGTGACATGAACAATATTTGAAATGTGTACCGTAGTTGACAAATTTGAACAGGTATGCTATTTTAACCAGTATATTAATGTATGGGCTAAATACCGGATAAACACATACTCATTCTGACCAATGTGCTCACATGTGACTGTAACAGGTGATTGTTTTTCAGTTTTTTACATTTTTGACTTTTATTTTCAAAAGCAACTCGGTTCAGGTGGAGCTTGGCGCATCAGTAGAGGAGAGTTAGAGAGGCGATAGAGCTGAGTGTATAGGTGTATGGATGTGCATGAGAGTGCTGCATCGAGACCGTGAAGTTTTAAGAGATGATGTTCCTCCAAACGGGGTTCTCAAGAAGACTCAAGATGGTTGAAAGTCACCAGCAATGTGAGTTCCAGGCGTGAATTTTAATTGTTAAAACAAATCACTTTTCTAGTCATGGACCTTTTCGTCAGATTGCATGAGAAGCAGACAGATTGCGCTTGAGACTGATGTGGACACTGAGCGATAGAAAAGATTGCTGAAATACATGAGTTTCACAGAACAATTCTTCCCTTCAAAGAAGACTGCAGTAATTTAAGTGTTTAATGTAATGTAAGTCTTGTGCCTGTAGAATGTGAAACAGAAGACTTAACCATTTGTGATGAATCAATGCTGCACAAGCTGACCTCACGTGAGAGCAGAAAGAGAGTTCGGTTTTGAGATGTAAACTGCAAAATCTACGTTTTTAGTTTTTGTGGACTTTCAAGTTTGTTGTTTTTTTTATTTTTTATTTTTTACCAGAATTATTGTTTTCGTGCTTTTTTTTTTAAAGTGAGTTGCAGGCCGGAGCATACTTTACAGTGCTTCCACTGCCATTTTGTGGAAGAAATTTTCACATGCTTTTCAAAGACTTCCAGTAGTACAGTGATCTATTCCTATTTTTCTTTTGGTATCCTGCCATTTACATCCTGCAGCTCTCATCTCAGCTCATCAAAGAATAATTAATCAAAGTCATCACAAGGTACCACAATCCCCACTTGAACTTTCTCATCGTACGTCCTCTGACTGGTATTTCAATTCTTTCAATCCTTTATTCATATTCTGGAACTTTCAAGGTATAAAATGTTCTAATGGACACTGAATGTTGGTGTAATGAACACTGAAATCTAAGTGTTTGTCACTGTGACTGAAAGAATTTTGAGTTGAATACATATGAGAATAACTCTGGTTGTGGGTTCAGATTTAACATTGAAATGTAACTAATGTTCATACCTTGTTCAGACTGAGAAGGGAGGGCCTAAACTGGGGATATAGCTCTATTAGCACCACAAAGCACACCCAGCCCACTTCAGAAAATGCATAACATATACTTACCAAGATTATTCCTTATCAGTTCTAGTAATGTTTCCATTAGCAAGGTTAGCTACCACATACATATATATGGATGTATGTACCGAGATTAAATGTGTTGCAGAATGGGGAATAAGATCCTTTCATTTTTGAGCCGTCCAGAATAGTGTTGTAATCTTTCCTACAAGGCAGGGCAAAAGCTCTCTGCAACAAGTGGCATCACAAACAGGATCTAACTGAGCGTAATTCTGGAGATGGCAGAGATGCATAGAAGATATGCTGAGCAAGCAGGGGCTCTTAAACAGGCTAGAGCAGAGCAACGGGAAGCTTTGTCACTGGCTAGAGAATGCAGACTTCCAGAGTTAAGTGGTGACACTTCAAAATGATGTAAGCTCAGTATAGAATAATGGGTTACAACAATGAAGTCTGCATTTCAATTAATGAGGGTACCAGCAGAAGACCGAGTTACTTGCACTCAATTGGACAGCAATGGAATAATTGAGGGAGTACCAAATGTTCTCCAAATTTGTAGTGGTCACAATCATAACCCACTTCAAAATCTGGGACCTGCTAACCTTGGAGCAGTCGAACAACGATTGGTAGCACAATTGGCAGAACGCAGCTTTGAAGTGTGTTACAGATGTCTCAACACTAGTGCTGACATCCCACTGAGAATGCCTTCCAGGGAGCCAGTAAGGGATGATGTTTAAAAGGGCTTCATCAAAATTAGCTCCGAAAAGGTAAGAGTGTGTTTGTGGACTGTTGTTAAGAGTATGGAAGGAGAACCTAATTTTTCAGCTGCTGTGCAAGTTTCCATAAGAAGAGGACGAGTGACTTGTTACAATTGGTGTGAGATGCATTCCCGCAGAAGTCTCGGAGGACCCACGGGACCTGATTTGATCTTTTGCGGTACAGGATTAAATCACTTTGCAGTGACACACCTGTCCCAACGGAACACCCATCTGGAGAAAGCGTTTCTGTTTCCATGATAACAGAGGTTGGTATCACCCATGTGTCACTTTGATGGGACAAAACGCATGCGTCAGTGGTTGTAGACCCTTTACGGGTGAATGGGGAATAAGATCAGGGGAATAAAGAGAATTTTTCCTTACTAAAAGATTGGCACAAAACACTTTCGTGTGTGCCAATCTTTTAGTAAGGAAAAATTCTCTTTTAGGAGAATAAGCAGGAAAATCAGCTCTTTAACTGTTGAAGCGTATGAGAGGGGGAGAACTGCTGTAATGGGCCATAGAATCAAACAGCTCATAAGAGCGAGAGATGAAAATGGCTTGGCAGAGTAGTTTCAGCTCAGTGAAATACAACCACTCGGCTCTGAAAAAGAAATCGGAATGAGTGGCTGCATTTTTCCTCCTTTTATACCCTTATGTTCAGGGGACTGGCATGCAAATTCCACTCGGCAATTTTTATTGGACTTTTCTCAAAATATCAGAGATAAATGATGCTCACATCATTGACACAACATTGAGTGAGTGACAGAAGGGGAATGAGGTCTAATAGATTCTACCTTTCAAATGAAAATATAACATTTTGTCAAAATACAAGTTACTTTTACTCATGTAAAATCATGAAACAATTTTGTAAAGGTGATGATGTATAATGAAAAATAAAATTTGTGCAAAACACTATTCCTCAAGATGGTTGAAAGTCATCAGCACTGTTCCAGATGTAAAACAATTCATGTTTCAATCACACACCTGCAAGATTTAGTCAGATTGCATGAGAAGCAGACGGTTTGTTCTTGAGACTTGAGCGGATACTAAGCAATAGAAAAGATTTCTGAAATCCGTGATTTTCACGGAACATTCTTCCCTTCAAAGAAAATTGCAGTCATTTAAGTGTTCAATGTTTTTTGAGGACTTTTTAAATAAGTTTTGTTCTATTCCAGTAGTAGAGTGATAATTATATTTGTATTTCATTAATTGTTTTTAAAGATCTATAAAAAAAAAAAAAGTCATCAGTGTTAGGTGCGTAAATATTAGCCAAAATCAACCTTTGCCCCTAAATTTCTGCATGAACATTAATAACTCTTCCTAATTTATCTTTAATCTGTTTGTGACATTTGAATTGTTGATGTTCACTTATCAATGTAACGACTCCCCTGCTCTTACTTGAGCCAGCACTAAAGAAAACATGTCCACCCCATATCTTCTAAAAATGTTCAGCTTCCTGCAAGGAAATATGTGTTTCTTGAAGAAACACACTATAATATTTCTTACATTTAAAAAAAGGTATAACCATCCTTCTTTTTATAGGCTGCCCCAACCCATTCACATTCAATTTGGAGAGAGACAATCCACTCATATTAAAGTTTGACATTTTGACATATTAGGAAAAATAGATTGTGTGTCAAAAATAAAATTATAAAGACCACATTCGAACATTAGTGCCACAGTCAAACCCCGAACATCCCCCCAAACCAAACAATCAGAAAAAAGAAAAATGTGCACATTAACCCCGCGCATGACAGCGCCATCCAACTTCACCATCGGATTGCTCAAGTCCGGTGTTTCTATACAAATTTGTGAGACTATCAATAATCAATAAAACAAACTCCAGCCAATAGGAGGAATCAATAAAAAGAATGTGTAGATTCATTCACAAAGCTGTATCAGGTATTTGCCAGGACAGTCACATCATCAAAATTGTATTCAGATTTTTTGAACATTTAATAAAAATGGCAGATATTTAAAGATATTTGCACAGGATAGATGACCCAAATTGACCCTTTAATAAATAATACTTATCTGATCGTTAGTAGATGGGCCTCCTGGCAAGAAAGTTATGTTCTGCTCTCTCTTGTATGATAATTTAGAGAAACAAATAGTTAACACTGTTGGAGGTGAATACCTTAACCTTTCAGTACAATATATGTGTACCAATATATGTGTGTGCTGTATATTTGTATCCCTATTTGATTGTTGCATTGTCAGCTTAGCAGCAAGCTAATGTCAATTTCTATTAGAATCACCAGTGAATTGAGTTTCATATGTGCTTCATGTGAGGAACTCTTATTGTGTGGAATGGCAATTTGCTGCCAGAGCATTCCAAATCAGTCACTTATGAAGTTGCTTTTCATTTAGGATGCTGCCTTGGAAGTTGACTGTTCATCTGTTTAGACTCTTTCAACATGAAGATAAAAAAAAGCTGGCCAGACACAGACCCATTTGATTATGGGTCACGAACATAGATCATATAGCAGGAATTCAACAATCAATGCTGCTGTCTTTCATCCAGAACCTGACCATAGGAATTTCTGCAAAAATAAGAGCTGTTTGTTCCATTTTTTTTTTTAACTTTTAGAAGAGTCCAAGAGTCCCTTAAGCACTTTCCTGCTCTTTTTTTCTCTCCCTAGGATTACCTTTCGCTCGCCAGTGACATACCTCTAATGTCTTTCTTTCCAAAACAAACACCAGCAGATCCTCTTGTCCAATTCTTTACACTGAAGCCTGTCCCCCTTTTGCCTTGTCTCCTCTTCCATATTCTGAAAATTGCCAATCCCAATCTAATTTATGGAATATTTTCAAGGTAACCGTATACGCCGGGCGTAGGCGATAACATCTCCAGGCCCCCGTGACAGGCAGGAACTGTGCAGCGCGTAGTTAATAACATAAACTCCTGCACAGGCCAAGAGAGCAGGGCAGTGAGGAGAACGAAAGAGGCAGTCTGAGGAATCAGTATACGATGTAATTGGGACCATGTGAGCTTCCCCCAGCGGAGGATTAGAGAAGAAACGGAACTCAGCAAGGCCTCGAGATCACTTTCAATTAGATGCGCCCAGGGCAAGTGAGAGAGAGGGACTTCAGCATGAGGAGACAATGAGACATGAAGCATCTCAGTGGAGGAACCCTGGCTGGGGTGAGCATGGGGTCACTTCCAAATGTTGTTAATAGAAGATAACGTGCTATGTTTCAGCACAAGGGTAACCCATGCTGATAGGACTTAAAGGATGTATATCTTTTAGGGATTGAAAACTTCTAAAATGTATTTTTTTGAGCATTTACTGTATCATTGGCACAGTCTAGGGTGACCAGCTATCCATATTTTGTAAGAAATGCCTATATATTAGGTGCTCGAGGGGGACTCCCCCACTGCCAGTTAATTGACAGCGAAATGTCCCATATTGAAGTGGTAAAATACTCAATGGGCATCCGGACTGATGGTAAAACTCTCGAGTGGGGACCACCTCCCTGGACGGATGGCGAAACGCCTCTGTACTGTATTGAAGCACTCTCTACCATATTGAAGCACTCTCCACCATATTGCTGTCCACCTTCGAGTCTCTTTGGTGACGTACTTCAGTGCCACATTTAGATTGTCGGCTATTAGTATTGCTGCATATAGCTGCAAATTGGAGTGTCCTTGAGCACACTTTTGGATTATAAATTGACAAATGGGACACTCTAGGGTCTTGTGAACTTAATGGACATGCAATTGAAGGCCAGTCTTCAAGTATACATCAAGTGTGCCATTTGGGAACAGACCATCAATACCTTCAGTGAGGGGCCGAATTGGTGATGGACATAAAAGGGCTCTTATTTTGGTAGGGGGTAACTTCACATGTTTGGGCTTGTCTGTAATAAAAGGTGACACTAGCATAATTTCAAACTTTCCATGCCAATCTTATCAGTCAAAGCAGCCTTTCAAAAACAAAAATGGATTCATCATGTGGCTGAACCAATTGTCCAATGTCTGAAGCAATCCTCCTGCCAAGCTGCCTCAAGTCATTACTTTAAACCCATTGACAAGAGAAGTAGCTTACATGTTTGCATTACATTTACGAGTAGTCCATAAGAAATGCATTTAGTCACACATCTGTTGAATAAACGGGCTTGTCAGAGACTACATGCAAATGTTATTGCTAAAGCATTAGCTATGACTTAATCAGAGCTGTCATTGACTTCCTGATGGAAACATGGAAACATTAAGTAGATATACTTCCAGTCAAGTTGTATTGAATTATAGTATATGGAATTTCACCTTATATCAGGTTCCACTTGGGTACAGATGGCTGAAAGAAGCTCTGTTTTCACACACTGCTAATGTCTAATGCTAAAGGGTCTGTAATACACAAACAAACACACCCTGGCATTGGCCCAGCAGTTATCGGCAGGTGGGTTTAGCGAGTCCCCACTGATGAGGCAGTTATGATAACAGCACATTGAAAAGCTAAGAGCCCATTATGATGTTTCATTGCTAATTAAAACATTAGAAGACACATTAAAAAGGTTCATAGTCTGAAAATTCCACCTCAGTGGTCCTAAATTTTAAAGATAATTGCAACCACACAGGAATATTGGAGACTTATGACATGATTAAAATTTTCAGTAAACAAAATTAAAATCTTTGCCAAAGTAGATTATTTAAAAACAGAGAGAAATATAAATACAGAGACAACATTAACACCAGAAACATACACTATGTAAATAGACAAATGCAGGCGCAAATTTGTACCATTGTGGTCCCACTGAACAGTTAATATTTGTTTATGTGTTACTGTGGCAGTAACAAACCTCATTACTCAATTATATTAATCAACTATATTACTGTTAACAGTATGTGTTATTTTTCAGGTAGCTAGCTTTAAACAGGGTTGGAAAGTCACAGAATACATGTACTGTAACAGTGTTATGTATTTAAAATACAAAATATTAATAATTGTATTCCATTTAAGTTACAATTTAAATAATTTGTTTTCAGAATACAGTTACTTTCAAAAAATATTTAGATTCCTGAAGAGATTACTTTGCAATTTATTGACATTTGCTTAATTTAATATTTAGCCTGTTCCATTGAAAATTTTATCCATATGAATGATTCGATCTGGAGGAGCATTTGAACAGTGGTGAAGTTGTGTTACATTCATACGAGCAGACAGAGGGTGCTTTCACACTGCTATGAGTGAAAAGGTGGATCATTGAGGAACATCCCCTTGGGAGCTGAACAGAGGAACTACAGCTTAACAGTTTTTACAGCTTAAAAAAAAAACATGAATTGAAATGCGTTGACAGATAAAACATGAATCTAATAAATAAACAAGTTTGTCAATGTTTTTTATGCCATTCGGGTGTTTCTTCAAAATGTTATTGTATACACTCTGTGGGGTTTTGCAGTACGTTTGGGGCAGCAGAAATAGTTAACCTTGTGTATAACATCTAGCTTTGTGCTAAGCAAAAATGCTATTTTTAGACCTTACATGCACCTATTGTGGTAAATGGTCTGCACTTATATAGTGCCTTTTTTAACCAAAGCGCTTTACACTGTGTCCCATTCACACACACATTCACACTCACACTCATACACCAATGGTGGCAGAGCTGCCATGCAAGGCGCTAACCTGCCATTGGGAGAAACTTGGGGTTCAGTGTCTTGCCCAGGGACACTTCGGCATGAGGAGTCATGTGGGCCGGGAATCTAACTGCCAACCCTGCGATTAGCGGCCGACCTGTTCTACCACCTGAGCCACAGCCACCCCATTATCAGGCACTATTATGTCTAGGAGCCAAGCCTCAAAGGGGCACAGACCCCTATTGCTTTTGTAGCTTTTCTTAGAATTATTCCGCCATTGGATTCTAATTGCCATTGACTAGCCCCCATTACAAATTTGGCACCCCTAGGACAAACTTCATAGCGCCACCACCAGTTCAAAACTGTGCCTTTCTTTTGCACATATCTTTTGAACCATTTGGCCTATAAACAAAATATTGTTTTGCATCTGCTTACTCCCCTTCTGATGATTCCAATGTACTCCTTACATTAAAACTCTGCCCATTACAGTTGCAGGCATCTTGGATTATGACGTTTACAGTTTAAGCTTTTCATGTCCTTCAAACTTCATCTGATTCGCCCAAACAATAGCTCAAAATAATCTTCAGACACAGACTTGACTTCACTGTATTTTGACATATGTATTTACACAACTGTTGAAAAGTTATGCTAAAGCTAAGTTAACGATGTTGACATGAAATTAGGATGTGAGGCTGTATCTCTGAAATGCTTTGTCCTATGCTTCATAAGGATCATGATCTGAGGGTAAATGCAAAGTTTAGTAACAGCACCACCTATGGGTCAAGAAATGTAATTTTGTAAAATTTTTGCTCATAACATTTGAACCGTTTGTCCTAAAATCATGAGATTTGTGTTTTTGGATTTCTTGGACCACACAGAACCAACCATAACACATTTTCCAATTTCACTCATATTGCCTTTCTGCCATTTTAATTTTCACATAAAGTGATATATCTTTTAAACCCTTTGTTTAATAAAAAACAAAAATGTATTCTACATCCATATCATGTCCTGAGGGTACCTGATCAATTTGGAGACTTTAATTCAAAAGGAAATGTTCTGTTTGGCATGGTTATCACACTACATGCTTTGATAGCTTAGCATGCTAATAAGTTAGCATGTTAACTCTAGGGCAGGTGGTTCACAATCTTTTTTGGATGAAAGTAGATGGCAATACTGTGATACTTCAATGTACACTATGGTATTAAATGGTAACTCCACGGTAGTCTACATGTCCAAAAAACCTGTTAATGCAATGAAACTTTATGGTACTTTAAGTGCTTTCATGCACTGTTAATATTTTGATACTCTTTTATTTAGAAAATGTTTCCCTTGTGTTTTCCTAAAGCTGCACAAGTTCTTGAACATAATAAGCGATTGGATGCCATTGCAGTTCGAGTTTCAATTTATTGTATGTAAATACATCCACTTTTGCTCTGTTCGCTTATTTCATTGTATAAGTGAGTGAGAAACCACTCAAAATGTTTCAGGGTGTGACCTGACCTCTTTGGCATAAGATTTGTACATCATGTGGCACAAAGGCACAGAGCTCGACTGCAGTAAAGAACGGTTTTAAAAATGTTACTTCTCTGGACTTCATGTTGAGCTTACTGTAATGTATTCCATACTTTACTGCATAAATCCTGCTTCAAATCAAAACTTCTTTTTTTTTTTTTTGTACTGAAGTTTTGTACTCTCAACTCTGAATGTCTCTTTTGCATATTGTAGTATTGTCAGTTGTGTGGCACAGCGGTCAATGCTCTGGACCGCACTACAGAAGGTAGCGAGATCAAGTACCATAAGGGCAAGTGCCTCTGTTGAACTGGAGCTCTCAGCATTGTTCTTAGTGAATCTGTCAAGTTTTTTTTTTTTTTTTTTTTATATGTAGAAAGCTACTCACAATGCACATAGATTTAAATGAACTTTACAGAAAATAGTCTTGTGACAAATGGCTTGGCCCCGCACTGCTTCTTGCAACTATATTTTATAATGTATATATATATATATATATATATATATATATATATATATATATATATATATATAGAAGCATTCAACTAATCAGGACAGTCAGGACATTACTAATGTAAAAAAAACAGCACCATGACTATTTGAAAAAAGTTTTTTAGTTGTACAACTAAACAAGAGGATAAGTACATCAGAGTCTCTAGTTTGAGAAATAGACAACTCACATGTCTTCAGCTGACAGCTTCATTGAATTCTACCCGCTCAACACCAGTTTCATGTACAACAGTAAAGAGAAGACTCAGGGGTGCAGACCTTATGGGAAGAATTGCAAAGAAAAAGCCACTTTTGAAACAGAAAAACAAAAAGAAATGTTTAGAGTCGGCAAAGAAACACACACATTGGACAACAGATAATTGGAAAAGAGTGTTACGGATCTTAACCCCATTGAGATTTTGTGGGATCAGCTAGACTGTAAGGTGCGTGAGAAGTGCCCGACAACACAGCCACATCTATGTCAAGTGCTACAGGAAGTGTGGGGTGAAATGTCACCTGAGAATCTTGGCAAACTCACAGCTAGAATGCCAAGTATCTGCAAAGCTTTCATTGATGCATTTGGAGGATTTTTTGTAGTTTAAGAAGTTCTGAAAATGTTTTTCAAATTGTAATAGTAATTTATCACATTATTAATGACCTGACTATACATTGTGATCAGTTGAATGCCACTTTAGTCAATAAAAGTCCCAATTTCTTTCCATAAGATTAAAATCTGTACATTATTCCAAACTTTTGGCCACCAGAATATATATATATATATATATATATATATATATATATAGATAGATAGATAGATGTTTCACAAAAGCATTTGTCTTAAGATGGTTATTTATATCTTAAGCTTTAGTGTGTCAATAGGGAATATAAATGTTAGACTACCAAACATTACTTTTGCAAATATAAATAGAAGAAAAAGGAGCCCTGCAACAGATGTCATGGCCCCACAAAGCCCCCCACTGAACATCATCACTATACAAAATTTTTCACAAGTGCCTAAAACTTTTGCACAGCACTATATATATATATATATATATATATATATATATATATATATATATATATATATATATATATACACGCATAAACTTTTCATAAAAATCCAAGGACCTCATGCATGATATGTTCTTTCTGCATCATTTAGTTTAAAGTGTGTGCTTTATATGAAGATATGCACGCCATAACCCACTCAGTATGTTTAACATATTGAAACTCGAGTAGAGATGTGACATGCTGAATATTTTTTTGTAACTCTAAAATCAGTGCATATATTTGGAGGACATATAAATACCGTTGAGATTTATTTAAGATAAATTTGTCAGGAAACAGCTCTCGCTCGAGATAAATATGTTCAGCTGTAACTTACTGTAAATGTGTGCACTGCATTTTTTGTGATGAAATTTGAGGAATGGAAGCTTTACGTTTGTGAGGTTAAAAGCTATTGCCTTCACCAATGAGGTAATTATGTCTGTGTTTAGAGTATGTTGACTGCTCACTTTCCCTTTCCTTTGCCTCCCTCACTCTTGCTCCATCCCTCCCCCTCTGTTAGATGTCTCCCTGTGGGAAGAGGTGCCTGAGATGTTGGCTGGCCCATACATCTCTGTCAAAATCTCTATGAATAAATTAACCTTTTAAAGATTAGTGCACCCTAATACCTCAGGGTTTTTACACAGAACAAACACTGAAACCCCCCCCCCCCCCCCCCCCCAACACACACACACACACACACACAACACCACCAGGGCTGGATTGGTAATCTGGTATACAGGGCATTTTCCCGGGGTGCCGTCGCACTTTGGGACCGTTCAGGGGCAGACCGGCAATCGGGAGAACCGGGCTAGCCGCGAAACGGGCAGAATTACACATATTATATTATACATCAGAAATACCAGAAGATGTTAACAATCACAGTTAACAACACAGTATATATATACATTTACACACACACACACACACACACACACACACACACACACACACTGTATATATACAGCATATATTTAAATAATTTCTTTGTGTACTATTTATATTGAATGATCTTTATTTGGGAGCCTTTCTCAGCAAATTGATATGAGATTAATTCAATTAATTAATCGGCATGTCATGTTAATAATTTGATTGAAAATTTAAGCGATTGGCAGCACTAGTAAAAATACTTTCTCGTTGCCCAGCCTAATATGCAGAATCAGCTATAAATAAACCATTTGTAGCTTAATTCACCTGAAAAGCATTGGCTCAACCAATGCCATGAGTTTGGGGTGAGACTATCTGTTTTTTTAAACAGCGTTTGGGAAATCTGCAATTCTGGTGTCGCATGTGGCACAGAAAATACCCTCAAATTCCTCTTCAGCAAAGCAATGCTTGTAATGCTACATTTTTCTTTTTTACAATAGTATCTGTAAACATTTCTGATTTGTCAGATAACAGAATTTGAGTTTTTATCAGAGAGAAAAAAGGGAATGAGATTCTATAGCCAATTTATACTTTTCAGTTGTACCAGTTTAAAAACGTTTCTTACAATATGGTTCACCACAGAGCTGGGACATTACCCAGTTTTAAGAATGGAAGTAATATTTGTGGTTCCTCTGCTGAACTGCTCAGAGACAGCTGAGATATTTACCCAAAGCTGGCAGTGTTTTGTATATAACAGCGTTCATCCAATGACTGGGGTTATTTAGTCCAGGAACCACACCTGGAGGAGATCCAAACAGTCCAACTCCAAAAAGTAACCCACTCGCTGTGGTTGGGATTATAGGGCTAGCTGCTTTACGGGAATTCTTAATTCACCATATTGAATGTGTTTGTTCCTACACTTGATAGTATTGGCCATAGTTAACATATTGATGACTTCAGAAGCATTAATAGTCAGAGACATTGTTTTATCAATAAAGGGAAATTCCTCTAACCCCCCAAACCCTTGGTGTTCACCTTGGTTTTAAACAAACCAGAGTAATTATGAAGGGCATTTTTTTTATGAAGGGTTTTAGGTTTAAAAATAAACTCTTTGTGTATACCGAGGGGATATGACATGTATTGGCGATGTCACTGGTTTTGGTTACACTCTCAAGATGGGCAAGAGGAGTCTCTTAAACTTCCTGACTTCTTGCTTGTGCCAGCTAATGCACTGGAGGTTTCTGGACCCCCTCCTACCCAATTCTCTGGTTTTGGAGCAGGCTGGGGGTGGCGTGGAGGGTTTGTGTCCCCACGCTCCTGAATCTGCCCTGTTGAACCTCATTGCTCAATCTTCATTTAACCCTGACGTTTTAGGTAAGCACACTCAGGTTAATTTATGTTTGCAGAGACAAGTTTGGAAAGAGCAGCCTGGGAGAAAAGGCCACTGCCTGAGTCACAGCCTTGTGCTGCTGCAGAGTGCCAAAATACATTTTTTAGAGAGGAAGCACTCGTATTATTGCTTGAGAGTTTACCTTGCTCAACACCATATTTAGTAAAAAGTCTTACAGCAGATTTTTTAAGTAAGTTTTTACTTCATTTGAATTCAAGCATTTATATTTTTTTTCCCCCTAAGATTTCATTTACTGAAAGACTGATTAAGATTAATTAGTGAAGCAATTGAAAGATTAATTTATTAAAAGGTAACACTTTACATTAATGTCCCCTTAGTTAAGGGTTTATAAAAGGGTTCATTAATGTTGTAAACAAATGCAAATGCATTGTAAATCATTGATATGTGGTTATAACAACATCAATAAAA
The DNA here is from genome assembly GCA_032164185.1 of Moxostoma hubbsi. Classification (NCBI taxonomy): domain Eukaryota; kingdom Metazoa; phylum Chordata; class Actinopteri; order Cypriniformes; family Catostomidae; genus Moxostoma; species Moxostoma hubbsi. Next base: position 7,590,963 of record JAVLUX010000046.1, read on the forward strand.
ATGGAAACTTTCATGCAATACTTGCCAAATAGTGAGCCATTTTACCTCACATGTTACTAACACATATTCAACATTTGTAACCTATGTAACTTATTGTAAAGAAATCACATATCAAGAATGTAATAAGGAGTTGCGAACATTAGAAACCTTTGTACACAATTATATTGTTATATGATGTATGTTGTGTATTTTGTGAATGAGCATGAAGACCTGAAAAGACTTTAGGTAATTAGGACAAAAGTAAGTTGGGACACCACTTGGAGCAGCACCATTCTTTTAACCTCAATGTGACAGTAAAAAAGACAAGAATAAAAGTCTGTTTTTTTATGCATTGTGACATAAATCATGAATTAAAGCTTTTCATGCATTTTGTGAAAACGTATTGATTTGGCATTATTAAAATGTAAGTCAAAATGATCACTATTTGGCAAGTATTGTATGGAAGCCCTTTTTATTCATGTCATGTTATGTTGTTATAACCGAATATCAGTGATATATAATACATTTGAAGATGGCTCATTAGTCATAAATATGGGAACATTTAAAATGGGAACAGAAGTGTTAAAAAATGTAAAATATTTGTTTATAAGAATAGAATAGAATAGAATAGAATAGAATAGAGTAGAATGACCAGGTATCTTATAATTTTTAAACATTAAAAATGTGACCAAATATAGATGACAGACAGACAGATGAATAGATAGATCATGGATGAATGGATGATAGATAGAAACACATATTACAATAAATACAGAACCTTTTAAAAAACATAATAAACTAGTGTAAACATTTTCTGAAATGTGAATCTTTACTTGTTTCAGTGATATGAAATAATTACTTTTTTAATAATTAAAAATTAATAATTTTATTAATTAATAATTATTAATAATCTATTAATAATAATAATTCATATTGCTTAACTATTACTTATTTGTAATGCTAAAGATAATCTATTTATGTGGTTCAACATATTGTTCATTGTTAAGAATACAACATTTGTATTTAGACAGTTACATATATTACAGGAATCTCAGTAGTGTTTGAATAGTTTGCGTAGTTCTACTGTTGTATAGTACTACATTAAATTAGAGGGTTGAGTATATAATTCTTATCAAATATATTCAAATATAGAATTAATTATAAAAAGCTAATATAGAGAATCTAAATGTGCAGGTAAACATGTCTGTGTGTTATATCAGCAGTGTTCGGTAGAGTCAAAAATAAGTCTAGGTTGTTCAGTAATCCTGTACAGCAGCAGTATTACAGTTAGTGTGGAGTATAAAGGCTTCTCTTCACTCCTCACAGTAGGTGGCTCCATAACCCATCATATCTCACTCCCTACTCACACACTACTGTGGCTTCACCCAACATATGGAAATGCTTGATTTGATGTAGTGTCACTTTACGTTGCAGAAATGAGTGTGTCTGTTTTAGCCCCCTAACCGATGAAGTGAGAAATATGATCCGGCCTAACTACTAGTGTTAAAAACAAAACAGACATATTACTAAACCATTAACAGACTACTGGAGAATGAGCCAAACTGTATTCACTCTAATCTGTCTGTCTGTCAGTCTGTCTGTCTTTCTACTGTATCCATCTGTGTGTAATTTCCAACTTTACAATTTACAAATGGTATTATGTCTCTTTATTACCTATTATATAATAAATATATGTAAAGGTGTCTAATTAAACATTATTGCCCATCTGAAATCTGCCAAGCCATATTCCAACTTCCTACACCTATATTCTCTCTCTCTCTCTCTCTCTCTCTGTTCAGTTCAGTTAAATTCAGTTAAAATTAGCTTTATTGGCATGACCATATAAAATATACAATGTTGCCAAAGCATTTATTAACAAAAAACAAAACAAACATAACATAAAAAGTCAAATAATAAAATATTATTAATAATAACAATAATAATAAAAGGCATACAAGTAAGTATAGAAAATACACAAAAACTAAAGAAAAGTAGCGTGGTGCCATGAGAGTGTTTGACGTGTGAACAGTGAGCTCTGCACACTTTGCTCGTTTTTAATACTTTTTATGTCATGAACCGTGAGATTCTATACACCCTGTTCCGTAACTGTTCTTTGAAGACAATATGTCAAATAATTCAAAATCATCAGGCTCTGGAGACATTAAAAGACACTTAAGTGCTCAAGCTGATACCCCTGACAAGGCCACAGGCTGGGTACTCGGTTTGGACGGTGCGGCAGGAGAGATTCAGCATCAACTGGCGTACATTTCGGTGATGCTGGCGAAGATCGTAGAAGACTTGGAGGATCTTGCTGTAATACTTCGATCGATCACAGCCATGGAGACGAAATTCACTGAGATGGTTACAAGAGTTGCGGACGTCGAGTAATGGATCAATTATCTGGAGTCATCAGAGAGGGAATTAGCTGCTTACTCACTAGGGACCAAGACAGTTTTTGTTTGAATCGGCATGTTATTTGTTCTTATGCCTCCTATTGGTTGAAGTTTGTTTTCTGGAATATTACTTGCAATCATTGGAGTGATTAAGGTACTTGTTGCCCTTGTGTGTCAGCCGAGTGAGTCTGATTCACTGAACATTCACTTGACTGTCAGAGGAAACTGGGCACCTTTTTTTTCTCTATTTGTGCTGGTTCCGCCTAGCGGCTGGAGTTTGTTTTGTGGAGGAACACACCTTTGGAACAGTTGTGGATGAATCTACACGTCGTTGAGTTTATCCAACCTATTGGCTAAAGATTTTTTTACAGATTATTTTCTGTTGTGTAATTCTGTCACAAACTTTGTTTAGAAGCACCAGACTTGAGCAATCCGATGGCAAAGTTGTTGCGGGGGCTCTCGTAGGCGTACATGGACTGTTTGAGTTTGGAGGGAAGGATGCCGATTGGCACTGTCGCACGCGGGGTTAATGCACATGTCTTTTTTCTTTTTTATGTTTGTTTGGTTCTGGGGAAACATCTACAATTAAAATGTCTCACACAGATTAATGATAAATTGGGAAGAGTCATTCTTATTTTAACAGAAATTCAGGGGCAAAGGTTGATTTTGGACAATATTTACACACCTAACATTGATGATCAGAGCTTTTTTATAGATCTTGAAGGGATGTTGCAAGCCGCTGGCACCCCTCATGATATAATATTGGAAGGAGTCTTTAATCTATTGATGGACTCATACCTTGATCATAGTGAATCAAAAGTGAGTAAGGCCACTCGAGCAACAGTGAGGCTTCACAGGATGTGTAAAATTCTTGGTCTTACAGATATTTGGAGACTTTTTAACACATCTGGTTGTCACGAGCGCAGTGGGCTCTCCCTCACTGTCAGTCACCTGCTCTCACTCGCCTGAGCATTAATCACGCACACCTGCAACTCATTATCATCTTGTTTGGACCTGCACTTAAGCCCCACACTCACACTCAGTCAGTGCCTGGCCTTATTGTAAGGTAACTTGGACTCCCCTCTTGCTCAACCTCAGTGCTTCTTTTTTTTTACTTTGTCAGTGACCTCTTTTGGAAATACAAGATAATTGACTTTGTGAATTCTGTGATTATAGCATACCCACTCCCCTGTGTTAACCTCACCAGTTTGTCTACGAACCACTCTGGATATATATAACAAGGGATTCTGAGAATATGACATTTCTACTCTCCTGTGCTTATCTCTCCTGTTTGTCTATGATCTGCTCCAGACGCGCAAGATAAGTGACTTTGTGCAATCCGAGTTTATGGCATATCTACTTGCCTGTTTGAAACGTACCTGTTCTGCCATAAGCCTCTCTGAATGCTTAGGAAATGTGACTTTGAAAACTCTGAAAATATTTTGTGTTTCGATATACTAAACTGCTCCTCGGTTCTTGCACGTGACTTACCTGTGATCCTGTCGTTGATCTAGAAATGTACCCGTTATGGATTTGTGCATTCTGCCTTGTCTCTCTGATTGAATATATACTATCTCTAAAAACTGTGTACCACACCTGAATACTTACCTTGCATGCTTACCTGCTTCTCCAGTGTCCTGTATAATAAATTCCAACACCTGGGTTCTTCACAAGCTCCTGTGTCGCCGTGTCATTACACTGCTAGGGACTATACATTTATTTTCATCAGTACTTAAGATTTCTTCTAGTATAGATTATTTTTATATCTAAGTCCCTCATTTCATCTGTTGTGGATTGCTGAATTGGAAACATCTTAGACTCAGATCACACACACGGGTGAGTTTAGAGGCTTTGCCACATCCATAGTAAAATAAATCATATAGTTGGGGCTTTAATGTATCCCTTTGTCAAAATCCTGAATTCCAACAAATATTAAAGGGTGAAATCAATGTTTAAATGGAAACCAACTGGTTTTGGGAGGCACTTAAAGTGGTTCATCCAAAAATCCAAAGCACGAGAACTCTAGGGGGAATGCTAAAAGTGATAGGCAGAGCTGAAGTGCCGAATGTTGTCTGATGGCCTAAGAGAATTGACCTGAATGAAATACAGATATAATACTATTTTGTTTTTGAATGTGGAGTTTTGGCTATTCAGGGCAAGACAGTCATACTTTGAGTCAAGGGACAAAGAAGGGAAGCTTCTGGCTAGCTATATATAGCAGAGAGAGTTTTTTTTATACCATTCCCTCAGTGAAATCAGCTGGTGGTGAAATATTTACCTGAGCCATTGATGCTTTTAAAGAATTCTATCTTGATTTTTTTAGTTCCACATCTTCATCTACCGATGAAGATATTATAAATTTGTGGAACCATTAGAACTCCCTAAGCTGACGGCTGAGCAAAAAAATTTTCTTGATTCTGAGATTACCTTGGAGGAGCTCAGAGAGGTAATTAAGGCCTTGCCTACAAGCAAGGCTCCTGGGCCATACTGTTTTGCAGATTAATTTTTTAGATATTATACTACAGAACTAGCAACCATGACACAAGCCCGGATCAGTCTGATTCTTAAAAAAGGACAAAGATCCAAGTGAGTGTAAGAGTTACAATCCAATTCCTCTAATCCAGCTAGACGTAAAAATATTGTCAAAAATTCTGGCTAACCGCTTAAGTAAAGTTCTGACATCTCTTATACATACAGATCAGGTGGGGTTTATTCAGGGTCGAGGCTCTTCTGATAAAATTAGAAGTTTCATCAATATTATGAGGTCAGTGGCGAATGATCAGTCTCGGGTCGGGGCCATCTCACTTGACGCAGAAAATGTGGTAGAATGGTATTATCTTTTTAAGATTTTGGAAATATATGGCTTCAGGAATACTATTATTGGATGGATTAAATTACTTTATAGACACCTGGTAGCGCCGGTATAAAAATATTGATTAATTTCAGTTTTTTACTCTGGATAGGGGCACCTGGCAGGGTTGCCCTCTTTCCCCATTATTATTCTGTCTTGCCCTGGAACCATTAGCAGCCACGATAAGATAGGAGGATGCTTTTCCAGGGGTTAGGGCAGAAGGTGTGGTGCATAAGCTTCTATTTTACACAGATGATATTTTATTATTTGTCTCTGACCCTTCTAGATCTATGCCTTGCCTCCACAGATTTGTTAATAGCTTTTCTAATTTCTCGGGATACAGAGTTAATTGGTCTAAATCCAAAGCTTTGGCTCTGACAACATACTGCCCAATAACAGCTTTTCAGCCGGGTGCAGTTCAGTGGCCCAAACAGGGCATGAAGTATTTGGGTATTTTATTCCCAGTAAATTTGAGTGATTTAGTTAGAGTAAATTTTTCGTGTGATGTGGGTAGGTGGGCTTCATTACGTTTATCAATGATTGGGAAGGTTAATGTTATTAAAATTAATTGTATTCCAAAATTCTACTTCTTGCTACAGTCACTCTATATAGATGTCCACCTCTCTTCTTTCAAGCAATTTGATAGCATAGCGAAGTCCTTCATTTGGAATGTGCCATGTCCCAGATTACATTTCAGTAAATTGCATAGGCCGATTGATAAAGGTGGGCTAGGCCTACCCAAGATTTTTTTTTATTATCATGCATACGGTCCAGGAATCAAATGCCCTACCAATGTTCACTCTAGTTTTCACTCGACCACCATCACGTTCCCGCTTAACCATATGGGATTTAGTAGATACATTTTTTTTTTGTTGGTTTAATCAGAGTTTGTGTAGGAGTCGGTGTTGTGCTGGGAGCCAGACGTTTACTGGATTCCATCTCTAAAATAATATAACATTACCTAGTGTTGCAGAATGTCTGTTGTCACTGTTGATTAGTGGAAGAGAAGCTATTACTGAGACAAGGCTCTCTGGAGCATGCATAAACGTCACATACTTTGGATTTTCCCGGCAAAACCAACCTGCTCCCTTCGCATGAAAATCAGTCTACAGGCTTTAATAGGCAACCTAGGAAGTCTGGGAAGCTGTTCACACATTGGCAAAAAAAGGTGAATATTACATGAAATTTGTTACATACTGCACCTTTAATGCATTATTTGTTGTCTTTGGACATGTGATGAATTAAATCATAAACATTTCCTATTCCACTCTGAATCAGTTTAGGAAGAGCCTGTTATGCAAAACTGAATCAAAGGCTTTTTTACTTCAATCAATGAAGCAACCAAATATTTTTCCTTGTTTTGTTTGGTGGACAAGTGTGTGCAGTGTGTAGATATGATTAGTTATTCTCTGGTTTGGCATGAATCCAATTTGACAGTTGTTTAAAATCTTTTGTTTTTGGAGATATTGTACTAATGTGTCATTCATTATAGAATAGTTTGCCAAGATTGCTGCTCATTGATGTGCCCCAGTAGTTTTTTGGGATAAATGTGTCATCTTGTTTGAAGATTGGGGTGATTTGATTTTCTTTCCAGTTCTCAGGAAAGATTTTAAGAGCAAATTGAATAATTTGAGTATGGCCTCATTCAGTTTGGGGCTGCCATGTTTCAACATCTCATTGCAAATTCCATCTGATGTGGTGAAGAGAAACACACCTATTATGTTCTTAACCTGAGTGCTGTGGAGATCAGCTTCATACTGGACTATCTTTTCTCCAGAAGAATCTGGTTGGGAGGGGATACAGTTTAGACTTCTGATCTGAAGATGGTAGAAGACTGTCTGACTTGTTCAGACTAATGAACATGTGACAGCGGTCTGAGAAATGTAGCTCTGGCATCACTGTGAAGAAATGTGTCTGTTTTGGTCTAGACCTGTGATGGTATAGTCCCCATTGCTTCTGCCTAGAGAAGAGCAGTAGGTCAATCGGCCCAGAGAATCACCTTTTGTTCTGCCATTAACAATATAAAGAGACCCATGCTTTTACAAAGTTGCAGAATTTGCTTTCCATTTTTGTTAATCATGTTGTCATAGCTTAGATGTGGTTTAGCAGGGCGTTTGTTTTGATGTATATTTGTATTATTAATAATAAAGTTATCACCAAATGAACTAATATAATCCAGTTATTTCCCAGATCTTGCATTCACACCCCCATTATCAGGACTGAGCCAAGAGATTGAACTTGAATAATCTCAGATTGTAATGTGTTGAAGATTTCCTCATTATAATAGGGTAACTCATGTGGGAGGATGAAGGTGGAACACAGGTAACTATCCTCATCTGCACATATGAGTTCCTTTTTCATTTTAATCCAAAGATATGTTCTCCCTTTTTTTAATAGGCTGAATGCAATAGAAAAGATGTTCTTTAAACCAAACAATAATTCCTCCTGAATCTTTTCTATTTTTAAAGTGTTGGAGTTTGAAGGAGTGTAGGTTTTAGACTTTAATCGACTCCATGTCACAAGTAATAATATAATATCTGAACTATTTACAGTATTTCCAAAATCAGGTTTCTTGCTTTTTTTTCTCCAAAAGCAGCAGAAAATATTCCCTGAATGTTGTAGCTTGTGATTTTTAGTGCAAATATGTATGATTCCTGACCCAATCATGTAATGAAATATACAGAATTAAATGAAGTACCATAGAAGATCAACTGTACAACAAAAAGAGAAGATACAGTAAAATAAATATAAAAAATACTACTAATGAATATGCTTGAATAATTTAATTAATAATTTTTCACATATAAATTTCAGTATGTTTTTAACAGTTTTTTTTTTTTATTTTTATTATTTTTTTTTACATGTTTTCAGAGGTTGGGGTGGGGCTGTTCTCTGAATTTTTCAGTGTTAAATCCTTGATAGTTTTAGAAAATATGTAATTTCATGCACTCTTGATGAATGTGGAGATGGTCATATAGATGCTCATGAGTGATGCGCTGATGATTTGCTATGTATACATTCGGCATGAGTGCACACACATCAGCTATCTCTGCATTAATGGCATTGATGATGTTTTGTGGAATTTCTCTGTCTTTGGCACTGGGGAAGATTCCTCTAGCTGTTTTGGCCACATTGATGAGAGCTTTGGCGACATCCAACTCTACTGGTTCTGAGGTCGTTTGTCCCAGTATGATGTGTGATAGTGTTCCCAAAACATCCTCTCTCAGCAACTTCAAAGCAGAGTGAGAGGTGGGACACCAGAGTTTCCTCCCAGATCTCCCAGGGAACAGTCGTCTCTGGTCCAGGTGGTTGCCGTTGGAGTGCCAAAGGATGATGATGTTGTGTTGTCTTTTCTGTTCTCTGTTGGATTTTGTTGTGGTCTGTGGATATCTCTGTCTGGTGCTGATGTTTTTCTGAGTTCTGAGAAGTTTGAGAGACCTGAGAAACTTGCAGGGTTACAGGGGATGGGATGGGATGGGATGGTGTGTGTTTTTTTTTTTTGACACACTGCTGGTGTTGTGTTGTTATTCTGATGTGTTCAGGAGAAGAGGTGTTGAGTCTTTCTGTACTGTACACTGTTGCTGTTGTTCTGTGGTTGTGATGTGTTCGGGTTTGTATGAACTGTAGCTGTTGTCTCATCTCCTCCAGTTGCTTCTCCAGCATATTGCTGTGTTGATCTTTCTTGATCAGCTCCTCTCTAACCCTCCTCAGCTCCTCTCGTAGCTCATGGTTGTTCTTCTCTAGCTGTCAGACAGCAGAGCAGAGCTGTTGAAGTTATTGTGTGCTTAGGTGGCTGGTCTGGTTTTGGAGCTGGCAGAGGTTGTTGGTAGTTTCCTCTAAAAACAGGAAGTAGTCCTGCTGCAGCTCAGCGATGTTGTCTCTCAAGTCATTGATCTGACAGGGTGCTCAAACTGTGGTCAGAGATTGTTGGCTGTTATGTTGTAGGACTCTACATGGCTCTTTACCTCAGGATCTTTCTTGAACTTCTGAACCTCCATTTTAAAGTTCATGAAACTCTTTTGGAATTCACCATGGTTGGGTTCTGACCCCTGGACCATGACAGTACCATTGTGATACAAATTTACAGTCAGCTTTATACATTTTTCACCTTTCAGAGTGATTTGTCTACCTTTACTGATGCCACCTTTTCTGCTGCAGTTCATAGTATTGCAGAGAGTGCTATGCCAGCCTGATGGCTGATCAGTGAAGAAGAGCAGGTTACATTGTACTCTGTTGGATTCTGGTCCACTGTAGTCAGACAGCAGCATCTCTAGGTTCTCTCACAGGATCGCTTTCATCTTTTTTTTTTATCTTTGTTTGATTTAACTTCTGGAGGATATGTTATCTCCAGCTCCTCTTTATTTTTGAAAAATGCTAATGCCTTAGGCCGGCCCAATCTGTGATCAAATGTTTTAAATGCCATGGAATGTTAGGCTGAATAGCAGTTAGCTTGATGTTTAAGTTATATGTAATTTTTTTATGTGATCTTTATGTTTCTTAGACGTCTTGCCTTAAAAAAATCTTCTGCCTCTTTTGTTCTTTAGTTTCATTTTTCATAAAAACATACATTCTCTGGCAAAAATGCTTACAACAGGAGCTGATATTTTTTGCTGCCAACTGCCATCAAAGCTCTCTCTCTCTCTCTCTCTCTCTCTCTCTCTCATTGTAATGCATTCTTATTTTATTACAGTTTCTCTTTGAGTCACCACCCACGTTTAATAAAGCTGTTTCTTCCCTCCCAGTGCAGTGAGGGATCAGGAACAGAGAGCAGGAGGATTATAACCCTTTGACAGATGATGAAAAAGCTGATGTGTGTTACCGAGTTGTAAAGAGCTAGTGAATGCTGCTGGAGTCTGTTTGAGCCGTTTCCAGGGTCAGGATGGGTCCACGTTTTAGATAGGAGTCGAGAACAGAGGAAGGAGCAAAGGTGTGATGATACTGTCATGATATGGGCCATCAAATCTACAGAATAACAGTGTATACATTTTCCTTAAATGCACAAAAATTGGTTTGTCTGTTGGTAAATCAAGAACTGTTTAGGAACCTCTTTGTTCAGTTCATGATTGTGTGTTTGTGGTGTTAGGGGAAGTCCATCAATAATCCATGTGTCTGCAGCAACAGCAAGATGAATAAAGAGACCAATGTTCTTTCAATAGTTAACTAATACTACTAGAAGTAATAATAATAATGATAATAGACAAATAAACAATAGTATACAAAATAATAAACAATAGTAAATTTGCAGGCGGTTTATGTTTGTCAAGTAACATAGCAACTAACTGTAATATAGATATTAAAGTTAGAATGATTTAAATGCTGCTCATCCAATCAGAATGGTTCAGAACTGCATGTAACATGATAATTTTCATTATTTAACATTATTTCGAAGGCTCTTAATTTAACATGTTAATTTAGTGCAATTGATCAATTAATAAAAAAACGCTTTTTAATTTACAGTGCACCGATTCTATAATAAGGAATTTTCCTACCACACCGATAAGCCAAAGTAAACTCAATCCCTCAACTAATTGGTGTAAATGTCTAGGTTACTGTCTTAATAGAGACGTTGTGTCGGTGAAGTGACACTAGGGGTCTCTCTTGAGAGCCTCAGTTGCCTCTGAGCTTTGAGAAAAGGCCAATGAGAATTGGCAAACAGAATTTGCATTTCCCTCCCCCAGACATGTGTGTATAAAAGGATGAAATGGTGCATCTGTTTAGTCAGGATTTGCTCTGAGGAGCCAAGAATAAAGTTTGGCCATTCCGGCCTCCCTCTTCTCTTGAGTAAAAATAAAGCGATGTGCCAATCATGGGAGCATACCATGAAAAATCTCTTTCTATGTTCACCATAGGGCTGTTAGAAGTGGCTGAGGCCATCTAACGCTATAACACGCATCGGGGAAGGTGTTCTTTTCTGACTCCTATTCTTTCAGGGGGAAAAGACCCCATGGAGACCACATCTTGCCCAGGCTGTGGAGGTCACATATGGCAAATACATCACATGGGCTTACGAGCCACTCATGGAAGTGGCGCAGTGGTAGGTCCTACCTGGTGAGGGAGGAGCTCTACAGACTCCCCAAGGGAGATGCGGGTCCACCGACAGGGGGACGTACCACAGAAAATACAACACAGGGGGTAATTGTGATGACCGATACCTGTGGAGCACCTATTCCAGTACAGAGTAATTAGTACCCGTAGTGGGTCTGGTTGGGAATTCCTCCACCGAATTTGCAAGCCAGAGGGCTATGGAGCGTCTTAGGGTGACGTGAGCATCTGCCGGACCGGGCTCCAGGCAAGTGTCGCTGGCAGAGGGCGTTTGCTGGTCCACGACCCTCTTGATGGAAGTGAGCAGAATCAGGAGGGCCATCTTCAGAGGAGGGCAAACAGCTCAACTGAGTCTAGAGGCTCAAAGGGAATTCTCCTGAGGCTCCATGGGGGGCTCAGAGAGACCCCGTGAAGGGAACAGGCATGGCCTAGGAGGATTCAGCATCCGGGTGACACTTAAGAGACCAGATGACCAGGTTGTGCTCCCGCAGGGGCTTAACGTCTGGTATAGAGGCTACAACACCTTCAAGATTGCCCCTCCAACCTCCTGTGCAGAAATGAGAACACTGGCCTGACTGCGCATTTCTGTGGGTCTTCTGATCGGGAAGAGCACCAGCTGCGAACAGACACCCTTTTTAGGGTGTGGAGCTTCCTGGTAGAGGGAGCTCTGGCTTGTTTGATCATGCCTACGACAGCAGGTGGTAGGACACTCTAGATTTTTGTGACCCATCCAAGGGCCAGACTTGGAGATTCCAGAGGTCTGGATGCGGATGCCAGAGGGTGCCCCGTCCCTGAGAAAGGTGGTCCTTCCTCAGAGGAATGTGCCAGGGAGGTGCTGTTGTGAGGAGCGTAAGGTCCATGAACCAAGAACGAGTGGGCCAGTAAGGGGCCACTATGAGGACCTGTTCTTCATCTGATCTGACCTTGCACAGCACCTGTGCAATTAGGCTCACTGGGGAAAATGCATATTTACGCAGCCACAGGGGCCAGCTGAGCACCAACACATCTGTGCTGAGGGGAGCCACCGACAAGGAGTACCAGAGCGGGCAGTGGGAGTTCTTCTGGAAGCAAACAGGTCTACCTGTGCTTTAGCGAATTGGTCCCAAATCAGCAGGACCACCTTGGGGTGGAGCCTCCACTCTTCGCTGAGCATGGACTGTTCTGACAGCGTGTTCGCTGTCGTGTTGAGGCTGCCCGGGATATGAGTGGACACCTGCTGCAGGGGGACTCCTGTCTGCAGAAAGCAGAGGTCTGTCCAGGGGTTGAGTAGTTGACGGCAGAGAGGGGTGAAAAACACACGATATGTGCCATGCCCATCTCAGGCTCAGTGCTGTAGTGATCTCGTATGCATCAACCGAGCGGCGCAATCGCCGCCGAGGACGCCATATGCCCCAGGAGCAAAAGACTCAAAGCACTTACCTTACTCCACGTAGCCGACAGGGGGCGGGTTGGGGACGGAGGAGGAGGTACTGTGGAGACTTGTACCCGTGGGCCACTCTGCTGTCGAGGGTAGTGAGAGCGGACAAGCAAGGAGATCAGATTCAGGCTGTAAAAGGTGCCCTCCACGACTTGTCAGCTTGTCGTGCACTTCCGGAAAGAAGGGGACCAGGGGGTGGCTGTGAGTGGCGCCATGACCCGAGGAACCAATCATCTAGCTGCTAGGCTTGAGTGGAGGAGAGAGGGTTTCAGTCCAGCCCCACGCTCACGGCGGCCCGGACAAGCATGTCGGCCATCTCAGCGCTGGCCCCAAATTGAGCAGGCCGACCCGAAGTTGGCAGCCCAGTCGAGTCATCAGCATCAGATGCCGCGATCCTCTCCGATGCAGCGGTGACGTAATCATCCAGCCCGGGGGGTCCGAAAGAGACATCACACTGGTCATGGTGTGAGCTGGTCTCATCTCGGACCCGGACGGAAGCAAACGTGCATGCTGGGGTGGGTGGTTCGTGGGGTTTTACCCACAAAGCCGTGCCCACTGAGCTCCCCAAATTACATCCATCTCCGTCCAGGTCAACCTCCATCCCGTGGGAGGAAGTCGCAACATAGGGGGCGGCTGGAGTGATGTTTCCTTTCAGAAATGAAAGCCGTAACCGCAACGTTGCCATGGTCAAGTTCTCACTGTGAGAACAAGAACCATCCACAACCGCTGCCTCGGTGAGATCACGACCCAGACACATTAGGCAGTGCCTATGACCGTCAGAGGCCGAGAGATATCTGCCGCATCCAGGAACTACAGGCATCTTCAAAAAGACGTTCAATGGCAAATTATCCTCTTTTTGAAGCACTGTTGAAGCACCCAAGAGCGTAGACTGCACGGCCGCGTAGAGAAGAGAAAGCCGCTGTTATCACGCCATAAGGTCCAACAGCTCTGTAGAGGTTTGAGTGGAACAGTCGTGCACAGCAGCTCTCTGGACACACAACCGCTCGGCTCCGAAGAATAAATCTGACTAAACAGATGCACAATTCCCTCCTTTTATACCCTATGTCCGGGGGAGGGGCATGCAAATTCTGTTCTCCAATTCTCATTGGCCTTTTGTCAAAGCTCAGTGGCAACTGAGGCTCTCAAGAGACCCCTAGTGTCACTTCACGGACACAACGTCGAGTGAGTGATAGAAGGGGAAAATGGCATCTCCAAAACTTATAAAATTAAGTTATATTATCTTAACTGAATATAACTAAATAAACAAACAAAAAAGCTTTTATTTTCATCTAAATTAAAATGTGTAAATATTTGTGTTAACACAAAAAGATTTAACAACTAAGACATAACCTGAACAAGTTTCACAGACATGTGACTGACAAGTCGACCATCACCCCTGGTGAGACAAAACCTGTGAATACATATTGCTTATGGGTTGACATAATCAAGGGGGTCTGCCAGTCCACATCACTATGCTTTGCTTTATTTTTCAAGCCCAAAATGTATTCACCAGACAGTCCTGTCTGGTCCAGCGAAGGTGGGTTTATGCCCATAGGCGATGTTGTTATGATGTCTGGTAAGAACCTGACTTATAACAAGCCTACAAGCCTTCAGTCCAGCCTCTCTCAGCCGATTGTGGACAGTCTGAGCACTGATGGAGGTATTGTGCGTTTCTGGTGTAACTCGGCAGTTGTTGTTGCCATCCTGTACCTGTCCCGCAGGTGTGATATTTGGATTTACAGATCCTGTGAATGTGTTGTTACACGTGGTCTGCCACAAGGACGATCAGCTGTCCTTCATGTCTCCCTTTAGTGCTGTCTTAGGTGTCTCACAGTACGGACATTGCAATTTATTGCGCTGGCCACATCTACAGTCCTCATGCCTCCATGCAGCATGCCTAAGGCAAGTTCACAGGGAAAACAAGCAGAACAGACAAACTGACAGACAGAAAGGGCACAGTTATGGCCAGACTGTCAAGTAGACCAACAAAAACTGATTGCTGACCAAACGCAAAAACATGTCATGTGAGTAACTGACAAATTGACAAACTCAGTTGTAAAATGGGTTGCTGTGCACTGCAGACCAATGATATGCTTATGCTCATTGATATAAAAATACACAATATACTGACCTCTAAATTGTTCAATCAATGCCTTTTGTTACAATAATGTATTTGAATTTTGTGAATTATTATATTTATTAAATGTTTTAATCATTTAATCCATTTTAAAAACATGTATATAAAATTATCTTTATTTGGAGGGGTCTCAGTGAATATTGATAAATGTGATATATTCATATAGTGTGACTTTAAAATGACTTTAAAATGGATTCAACCAATCAGTTACTGTGCAGCTGTAATTAATTACATAATTCAATTTAAATAGATTTTTCATTTGCTATTGTACAAATTGTTGCAAACCAACTTTACAATTAACCAATTTACCAATTCAACTAATTCATAAGTGTAAATGCATAAATGTGGAGTTGAATACTTTTGGAAAGTTTACATGTCCTGCAGTGACACGCTATAATCCATCTAAAATTATTTTAAACAACATTTTGCAAATTTTTTTATTATTATTATAACACATGCAGCTTTTATGATATCATTATATTTGAGAATCTATTTGTATGTTTAAAAATGTATTTGTCAGACCACTGGACCATGTACTTAAAATCTACACCTTCACTTTTCCAATCATATACATTTTAACTAAAAACCTTGATGCTGATAAAAAAAAGTGTCATGGATATTTAATGCATCCAGTTAAAATAAATAAATTTTCTCTCTCTTTAGAATTTTAAAAAATTATGATTGCTTACAGAAAAGATTGGCTACAGTAATGGTATGGGGCAGATTAGGCCTACTGCTGATTCTTTAGGACATTAGAAAGTCACTAAACCCAGGTTTAGCTTTTCAGTTTTCCCAGGTGACATAATAGATCTGTGTGTGTCCCGAGTTTATTACAATGTATATTGGAGCATGAAAGTGAACAGGACACAAATCTGTACTTCTAGAAATAGACTGCAGTCTTTCTAACCAGAACCAAATAAAACTGTCTGTAGTCGAACTCTAAAACACTGAGCAAACCTTCTCCATTTGAAACCAAGCACTAGAGATGTTCTAACACGGTTGCCATTTTATCCTCCATTTTGTCATTTCCTCAGAGGCTTAGGTTGGCTCTGGCTCTCCTAATCTTGCATCAGTTGAGATTTTAAGCGCCTGTCACCTCTCCTGTAACGGTCGACTGCCTGCCCCTGATTGGCTGGAGGTACATTTATTTCACCCTGTCACAGCCAATCGTGCAACGGTGCGGCTCAGGGTTCTGTTTAGTTACAGTGACAAACATGCTGATTAGAGGCAGGACATGATGGATGGATGCAGGCCGAGGAGTTTTATCATCTCATAATGGACCTGATGTTGCACAGACACTCTCACATAAAGACTGCCCTAAGGGGGTCACACACACACACACACACACGCACACACACACACACACACACACACACACGCAAACACATTCGAGGGGTCAGGCGTTAACAAACAAATTGTCTCCTGCCAGACCACACTCCCTAATGAAACGGCCCTGCTTTAAGACATATGCAGATACTTTATCATCATCATAATCATCATCACCATCATCTTTTTCATTACACATTTCCAGGCTTCGTCACTCCTTGTCACTTGACATGCAGAATGATTGAGTCCCATTTTGGTCTTGAAAAATAAAGCAAAGCATAGTGATGTGGACTGGCAGACCCCCTTGATTATGTCAACCCATAAGCAATATGTATTCACTCTGAACCACGCCAGCAATGGCGCTTTCCATCTGTGTAGTATCCAGTGTGTGTGCAAATTTGAAGAGTATGCTACCTACAAAGTGTGACAACTTGTATGAAGTCATGCCTGAGATTGGTCCAGTTTCAATCTGCCAGGACTCCTGTGCAGAACTCAAGGTTCCCCAAGCCTCTTATAATGAATTTTATCATGGTTTATCATTGTGTTGACCTTGTTCTCAGGCAGTGAACCACAAACACTTGCCCATGGAAAATGCATTAAAAAGTTTCATTTTGGAAAACTATTTTCTGAAGGAAATGTTACTAGTGCTTGCACATTCAAACCTTGCTGCCGTGATCCTAGGGTGCTGTGTGTGGTGGTCGGGGCATTGCTATGCAGTCGCTAAGGTGTTATAGGTGGTTGCTAGGGTATTGCTAGATGGTTGCTATGGGATTGCTAGGTGGTTGGTAGGGTGTATGATAGGGCATTGCTAGGTAGTTCATAGGTTATTCTAGGGAGTCGCTAGGGCATTACTAGGCAGTTGTTTGTGTATTCTAGGTGTTTGTTAGTGCATTGCAAGGTTGTTGCTAGGGTGTTCTAGGTGGTTGATATGGGATTGCTAGTGGGTTGCTAGGGCGTTCTGGGTTTTTAAAGATATAGTTCATCCAAAAATGAAAATTCTTTCAACCCTGCCACCCCAGGTTTGTATTACTTTCTTCTTCAGCAGAACACATTTGAACACATACTCTGCTCAGTATGTCCTTAAAATGCTGACAAAAAAAATCAGACGGTCAGTATAAACGTCAACCACAAAAATCTAGCTATTAAATTAATGCCTTCTAAAGAGATACAATTGATTTTGGTGTGAAAAAGATCAGTATTTAAATACTTTTTAACGATAAATCATCGCTTCCGTTCAGCAGTAGTATACACATTCACGAGAGTGCTGAGTTCATGTGGTTTCTTGTGTGACTAATTCGCATCGGCATGTTACAAACATAATCTCACGTTCTTCTCTCCGATGAGATATCCAGGATAAGCACACAAATTTTCACAAAATCTTTGTGAGTAAACAAACCGATACAAATACAGATCTAAACCAAAACCAACAAAGCTTCTGTACAGCGTTCCTCCTACTCAGTTGTAAACAGTGCTGATCTTCTGGGTGTGTAGCACGTGCGTCGGTTCTCGAGTGAACATGCCAACGTGATTATGTCACACATGCATACCGCTACTGACCGGAAATTATGGTTTATAGTTAAAAAATACTTAAATAATGATCTCTTTCATCTGGTAGATAACAGTCTTCCTGTCACTTCCTGGTCCTGTTGCTGTTGGCACTTCACTTGAGTCTGTGTTAGTAGCCTGCTAGCCTACTTAGCATTGCTTATCTTTCTAATTTCAGTGTTTAATCTAAAATCTTGCCCGTTTTTTGCAATCTTTGTTTTTTTTTTGCTATATAATTTTTAATGCAATACAACTATGTGCATCTCAAACCACTGGTGATCAAAAACCACCACCATAACAACAAACAGTTCCGTGAGGGATTCACATCGATCTCAAACCCCGCTGATCAAAAACTAGCACCACAACAATAACAAACAATTGTATAAAGTCATGGCATCACCTCAAATTATCGTTGCTTGCACTACATGTCACATGTTTATTATAGCTTCTTCCATCAGCAGTGAGGGATTGAGATAATTGTAAAGAATTAGTCAAGCTGACAGAGAAGATTAATGAGCCAGTAGATACTGTTTCAGATGTGGATAGTACAGGGAGCGGCTGTAGTGCCCCCACAGCAGAGCGTTTTGGTGATGCCCCACACAGTTAGGCAACCATTGAGAATCATGTTGAAAGCAGCCTTGTTATAGGTGATTGTATTGTAAGGAATGTGGAAATAGAGACTTCAGCCACTATTGTTAAATGCATTTTGGGTATCAGAGAGTCAGATATCAGATCAAATTTACCAGTGCTGTCTAATGCTAAATGTAGATTCTCTAAGATTGTTACTCATGTCGGTACTAACGATGTCCATCTTCGCAAGTCGGAGATCACTAAAGATAATGTTAAATAGGTGTGTGAACTTGCAAATATGATGCCAGACACTGTAATATACTCTGGCCCCCTCTCTGCTCATCGTGGTGATGAGGCTTATAGTAGATTAATGTTACTGAATGACTGGATGTCTGAGTGGTGCGTGGAGAATAGCATAGAATTTATAGATAATTGGAAGAGTTTTTGGGTTCCGCTCTTTTCTCTAGTAATATGGCTCATAGCCATTTTTTTATTTTCTCCCCCTTTCTCCCCAATTTGGAATGCTGAATTCCCAGTGCACTCTAAATCCTCATGGTGGCATAGTGATTCGCCTCAATCCGGGTGGTAGAGGACGAATCTCAGTTGCCTCCATGTTTGAGACATCAGTCCACGCATCATATCCCATCATCATGCTCATCATGCTCATGCTATTCTCCGCGTTATCCATTCACAACCCACCTCACACCCCACCGAGAGCGAGAACTGCATTATAGTGACACAAGGAGGTTAACCCAATGTGACTCTACCCACCCTAGCAACCGGGCTAATCGGTTGCTTAGGAAGCCTGACTGGAGTCACTCAGCATGCCCTGGATTCAAACTCGTGACTCCAGGTATGGTAGTCAGCATCTTTAATTGCTGAGCTACCCAGGCCCCATGGATCATAGTCTTAATTGTGATAGTATTTGACTAACTGGGGCCCAGGTCAGGAAGCACACAAACTGGATAATCCGAACGTCTACCAGCTGCCTTGAGACGTCAAACAGGTCACATAAACTACAACACAGATAATGTATCACCTATATATCATATAATTTGTTCCCTGAATTACCAAACACAAAACCCTCATTAAGTAATTTAGAATAAAAAAGTGATTGCTGTCAAAGTTGAAAAAGAAATGAAGATGGACAACATATAAAGGTAGGGCTACTAAACATTAGATTGCTTTAATCCAAATCACTAATTGTAAATTAAATAATTACAGATCATAGTTTGGATTTGCTCTGTTTGACTGAAACCTGCATTAAAACAGATTAACCCTTTAAAGCCTGAGCCAAAAATTCTGAAAATTCCATTTTGTGCCATAATATGATATTCATATCCATATTCATATTACATTCATATACATATAACATCACACACCTGAATTGTATATACAATACTGATGAAATGAACTAGGACTTTCAAATTTTCAAGAAAACTGCATTTTCAACCATTTTAAATACAAGCTAGAGGAAAATTTAGAGTTTATAAAATATACATAATTTTGTGGGCAATATAGAATAGCAGACAGATTACAAATATAATCTACTTTTTAAAAGTTATGAACTTTCTAATAATTAGTGCGAAAACAGAATAAAACAAACATTTAGAACGTTAAGATACATTTCACATGACCACTCCTCATACTCCTTTTGAGCACATTTAATAATAAATTGAGATTGAATCTGAAATTAAAGGACACAAACACTGAAATATTTATTTTATGTGATCAATAAAATACACACATTATTTAATTTGAACATAAGAATTACACACGAATTACACAAAATCAAACTTTCAAACTATCTACAGAAAATACATTTTAATAAAGAGTGCAGAAACAGAGTATATATAAATTCAAATATACGCAACAACTGCAATACCTGTGGAGAGAAGAGAGGGAGAAAAGAGGGGAGGGGGAAGACAACAACACCAGTAAACATGGCTGGGGATCAGGTTCCATCTCATCGTCCATCTCCTTGTGGTCCGGGTCTTCCTGCAGTAGTTCCTGGTCCAGCAGATCTTCCTCCTGTGTTCATCATCATCTGCAGTCAACTGCCTCCTCTTCTTGAGGGTGTTGAGCAGCAAGCTGTAGTCTCTATCCATCTCTACAACAGAAAAAAGTACAACAATTGGTAGCCAGCAGTATGTTCTTCACAAATCCGTACACTGAATAGTCAATAAAGGCTTGCAGACTACCCAGAATGTCTAATTGCAGACAGCCCTCTCACACTTTCCTTGTGAACATGAAGCTACACACAACATAAAATCATGTCTGTGTGATGGATAGATAAGGCTATCTGCTAAATTTGAGAAATATATCAACCATTTGTTTTATTACATGGGAAATTAACAAGCTAGATAACTTATCTAACTAGCAGGCCAGTTTCCAAGCAGGTCTGAACAGCATCTGCTCACTGCCTCACATTACTTCAGGCGGATTTTTGACAAAATTGTCTAAAAAGTTATTGATATTTAGCTAAAAATTTACATAGTATTGCTAGCTAATGTTTATTTAGCAAGTTTCACAGAAAATAGCTTAAAGATTGAGGCTAGCTGCTTGTCCGATGAATGCTGATGGTTATGTCATTTTTTCCAGAAATAATTAGCATTACTACCACAAATAAATCCTCTGTAACTAAAACGTTCTGACTTTCAATAACAATACTGACAACACATGTTAAATAACTTCTCTTACCTCAAAAGTTCGCCTCAGTTTTCAATTTGAAGCAGTAAGTCCACTTGAGGTAATCTCCCAGCATCTCCTCTCTGGCTCCGCTCGGCAAATGGAGGATGACACGGATGAAGATACATTTATTATTCACACCCAGTAACCCCTTAACCAATCATATGTGCTTTTAGCCTATATTGTCATGAGTATTTGGCAGTTTTCAGAAATAAATTTGGTTATTGGATGGAGAAGATATTGAGACAGGAGCCATGGGAATAATTGTTTCCAAATTTCAATGCTCTGACAGGTAAGGGTTAAAATCAAAAGTAACAGTCAGTATCTGGTGTGGCAGCCAGCTGCATTAAGTACAGCAGTGCATCTCCTCTTCATGGACTGCACCAGATTTGCCAGGTCTTGCTGTGAGATGTTATCCCACAATTCCACCAAGGCACTTGCAAGTTCCCGGACATTTCTGGGGGAATGGCCCTAGCCCTCACATTCAGATTCAACAGGTCCCAGACATGCTTAATGGGATTGAGATCTGGGCTCTTCACTAATCTTCGCAGATTTGTCTCAAATACTCAAAGAAAATATAAATACAGTCTTCTCTAGCACTCTAGATAGTGTTGCCCCCTTCAATTAAAGAAAGTTAAAGAGAAAAACCCTGCACCAGGGCACAATGATCACACTCATGCTCTCAATACAAAATTAGAAGTATTTTGCGGTGCATGGAAGGATAGTTTCTCTAACTACAGACAGACTCTAAAAACTGCCAAGTATTTTCTAGTATTTTACCAATACTAGAAAAGGTAATGTCCTCCCAACTATGTTAAGTTTTACAGAGAAATGATATATATGAAGAATTTCATATATGTCGCTGAGTGATGGTGACCAACTTCAGCCTGTTCCAGCCAGAGTTCACTACAGTCTACTAAGACAGAATTTATGCAAACTCAAAGACATGGGATTCTTTATGAGCCACTGTCTGAAGCATGGGCTCAGGATGAAGTTCACAAAAATTACCTGCCATAAGCTTCCAGCCAGACTGCGGCGCTCCTATCTAAATGATACCTGTATCATCTTGGTCAAAGGAGGGACAACACTCACTTAAAAAAAGGAACTACATAGAAAATGAATCAACCACCAACAAAAGCCTTCATCGGCCAAAATCAAAGGATAATGCGTCTATGTGTATTTCCTCAGTTAATTCAAGATGAATTCAAGGACTGTAACACTAAAACTTCTAGTTCATACAAAATCATTCCTTTTAACCATTGACCCATATCACTTAACAGAGTTTACTAATTTAAACCACTAATAGTTCTAAACATAACTAATATTGGCATTATATTAATGAATTTCTGTTATTGCTTAATTTCTTGTACAGCTGCTTTGAAATGATGTCTGCAGTGAAAAGCGCTATAAAAAAATACATTTGACTTGACTTTCACTCCGAAAGCGATCATATCACTTTAGATGACGTTAATTTAACCACTGGATTCATGACATTTATGCTGATGGTCTGTGATTTTTGGAGCTTTGAATGTCGGATCACCATTACTCTGACACACATTTACTATTTTCCAATGACAGCCTATGGGAGTGTTTTTAAGCGGATTTTATAAAAATAATCCCAAAAAATTTAAAACACGTTGTTGCCGGGTCATTTATAATAGTGACAGATTTACCCAGAGAGGATACACGCAAAATTTTTCTTTCTTTATTTCATTTTTAAATAACATTTAAATAAATCTGGGGAAGAGCATGTTATGGATTAAACTGTGTCAGCACTCATTCCCAAATGAACATTTAGCATCTGCAATGACACCTTTGCTCCAAGGTAAATTAAAACTAATAACTGAACACTAATTTATTTATGTATTGATTCAAGTCAAAGTAAAAGCAACAGTAGATAAACAGTTCACAGCATCAAAATGAGTGTGTTATGGGACATTATATACAGCTCTGTTCACTTATGCTAATGTTATTAGATGTGTAATCGCAATTAAATAAATCTCTTTTCAAATGACTATAATTATTGTTTGCATAGATTCAGATTCACAGTCTTTACAGTTTTTAATTAAATTACTGTGTAATTTAACAATTTATTTTACAAAAACAATCTTTAGATAAACATGCATTACAATGTCACTTTTCATACCAGCCAACGTAAAAAATATTATTCATTATGTTTTATGAGAATATTTAGCCAAAAACAGTGTCGTTCACAGCAATATCCCTTTCATTTCAATGGGGAGTTCTGCAGAGCTCCTCAGAGTGAGCGACCGTAACCAAGGGGGTCGGAGCTTAGCGAAGCGTCAATTCTCTATGATATTCTGGTCATTTGGTTCCCTACTTCAATGGTTTTTTTACACCCAATTTTTTATCTGATGGGTGAAAATTATCTCTCTGTTTTCTTACAAAAGTGTCCATCATGCCTATAACACAAACCAAATTTGTATCACTTAAGGTCAGGTGTTTGTTCAAGTCCTAAGTATGAGCAATAATAATGGTGACACTTTGACCAAGTGGAATAGATTTTTCCTCTTCGTTCATTCAATATGGCATTTATGAGATAACATCAATCATTATGTGATAACATCTAACGTCATATCAAAGAAACAGATGTAAAAGAGAAATTACAACTTAAAGTATTCCAGGAGCCAATCAGCTGAAGACTCATCACAGGGAATAGTGGCTCCAAATTGGATGCAGAGAGTGAGAAGTTCAGCTCTAGCCCCAGGCAGGGAATATTTTTCCATTTATTTCAGACAGGAGCAAGAGTGTGGAGAGAGGGAATGGGTAAGCGACATGCAGACACAAGGGGGCGGAACACATTTCAGGTTAAGTAATGAGTAATCAATAACAACTCCTTCTGTGTACACCTACACTCAATCTTGCATGCAGCTGGAACATGGAGCAGTGCAGATGAGGGCCTGACCTTAGTCAGAACCCTGTCTTCACTGAGAATAAGAAACAAAATTATAATTAAATTTGTAATAACAACATTATAATACATTATAACAATGTTATAATACTGTTATGGCAAATAATAACATGTAATTTATCATTGTTTAATTCAAATCAATTTTGATTTTAATGTGAGCATTCTAGTTTAGCTATGTTGCTCTGCTCACTTGCTGTGGAGGGCATGTAAAGGTCATATATATATATATATTGTAATTTGTTGGATGTAGGTGTATTGTTTTCAATGTTACAGTACAAATACTTTCTCCTATACCAGTTTAATATGTCAGTATTCAGTTGCTGATCCTAGGGTACAGGAACTCTTGGAAACAGGATACCGAATTTCTGTGGGATCATGTTGTTTCAGCCTTATGGGTTCTAGAAATATTTTTCTCATTAATTTCTTCCATATATTTTTCATAAAATCCTTCATAAAGAGTTTTAAGCCATGAACCAAACCAACCACCTCCGAGCTGAATCAAAACATTAAGAAGCAAAATTACTTAAAAATCAGACAAAAAGACAAAGGTACAAGACTGTGTATGTACCTAACGTCTTTAATGAGGGCACAAACTACAGTCCCATGAAGCACTGTGAATGACGTAATCTAATATTAAATGTTGGAAATATCTAAAACTATTTATTTAGATTGTCAATTATAAGTATAGAAATTATATAGTTTACGTTTATTGCAGAAAATTCTGATATAATGTACAGCATATACTAATATAGAAGTAGTTGAAGGGAGAACAATTCGTTTGCGTCATTCACATTGTATCTGTAACGTGGTTTATTTAAACAGGTAAGTTCAGAGTACAGACAGGCGAGGGTTGAATATTCAGGGCAATCAACAACATTAGAGACAGAGCAGAAACAGGGTAAACAAAGATAAATAATAAATAGGTAAATAGTCAGGCAGCAATTGACCGTAATGTGGTAATCTAAGGCAAGGTCCAAACACAGAAAAGGCAACACAGGGAATAATCAAAACGCTCAGAAATGTAGCCGGGGCAAACAAGACTTCGCAATGAGTGAACTAACAGACAGGGCTTAAATAGTGTGATGATATGGAACAGCTGTGGGGTAATCAGACCATGTATGCGGGCATAGGGAAATGTAGTCCAATGTTAATATTCAGGTGAGAGAGACGATTGTGGAATCTTCACCAGCGTCGTGACAGAGCCCCCCCCCCCCCCCCCCCCCGTGAGCGGCTCCTGATGGTAGAGCACATCCGACATCGGGGTCTTCCTCGTTTCTCCGTGTTGATTCTGTGAAACTCAGTAATGAGATTGGGGTCGAGGATATCCTCTGCTTTGACCCAGGACCTCTCCTCCGGACCGTACCCCTCCCAATCTACCAGATATTGGATCTGACGTCTGTAATCTAGCAGGTCTCGCACAAGAAACGCCTCTTCACCATCCACGATCATGGGAGGGGGCCAGAGTCACCGCTTTCCTCCTCCACCATTGGACCACCGGCAGGTTTCAACAGTGAGACATGGAAAGTTGGAGAAATATGATAATTAGCAGGTAACTGGAGGCAATATGTCAGGATTAATCTGTCTCAGGATTTTGAAGGGACCCACATACCTGGGACTGAGTTTCTTGCAGGGTAAGTGAAGATGAAGGTCCCGGGGTGAGAGCCACACCCACTGTCCTGGAGTATAGTTGGGACTGGGACGACGATTGCGGTCCGCTTGCACCTTTACCCTGTTTATGGCCTGCTGTAGATGGACATGTTCACAGCAGGCACTTTGGACGGTTCACCAGACCATGGAAACAAAGGAGGTTGGTACCCCAGAATGCATGGTTTGAGGATCGAGTTCTGTGCATATTCGGCCCAAGGAAGGAAACGGCTCCAGTCAGTTTGGTTTTGTTGACAGTATATCCACAGAAATTTAGTGAGTTCTTGATTTAGCCATTCCGTCTGGCCATTAGACTGAGGATGGTAACCTGAAATGAGACTTATGTTGACATTCAGTAATCGAAAGAAGGCTGTCCAAACCCTAGAGGTAAACTGAGGGCCCCGGTCAGAGACAATGTCCTCAGGAAGACCATAGTAGTGGAACACAAAATGGAAGAGGTGTTCTGCGGT
This sequence comes from Moxostoma hubbsi, assembly GCA_032164185.1. Taxonomy (NCBI): domain Eukaryota; kingdom Metazoa; phylum Chordata; class Actinopteri; order Cypriniformes; family Catostomidae; genus Moxostoma; species Moxostoma hubbsi. The sequence goes on from JAVLUX010000046.1 coordinate 7,616,957, forward strand.
TTCAAAAGCTGAAGGGAGCTTAGCCAGGGGTATTAGATGACATGCCTTAGAAAACTGATCTATGACAGTTAATATGACGGTGTGACCCTGAGAGATTGGTAGATCAGTGACAAAATCAATGGCGATGTTGGACCACGGTCGTTGTGGTAAATGTAGAGGTTGCAGCAGCCCTGCCGGAGGTTGTCTGGGAGTTGCTGCTGTGGTGCAGGTGTGACAAGCATTCACAAAAGTAATAGTGTCTGCCTGTAACGTCTCCCACCAGAATCGATTCCTAAACAGTCGTACTGTGGAATTAATACCTGGATGGCCAGAGCTTGTGGAGTAGTGTACCCAACTAATTACCTTTTCTCGTAGGTTTGGTGGTACAAACGTTTGGTTGGGTGGGTATTCAGGTGGAGGCGGATCTTGTGCATGGGCCTGGGAGATTTCAGCCATGATGTCCCACTGGACCGAGAGATAGAATCAGTGCTTGTGAAATGATGGGTTCTGAAACGAGATTCTGAGGGGTGGAGTCATATTGACGAGAAAGCGAATCTGCCTTGACATTCTTTGATCCAGGGAGATAAGTAATTGAGAAGTTGAATGGAGTGAAGTACAGTGCCCATCTGGCCTGTCTGGGATTTAGTCTTTTGGCTGAGCGCAGATATTCCAGGTTGCAATGGTCTGTTAATACCAAGAATGGGTGTCTGGCCCCCTCCTGCCAATGTCGCCATTCTTCAAATTCTGCTTTCATGGCTAACAGGTCACGATTGCCTACATAATAATTCCGTTCAGCAGAGGAAAGTTTGCGTGAGTAGTAAGCACATAGGAAAAGTTTAGGAGGATTACCTTGGCGTTGAGAGAGGATAGCGCCAATGTGTTGGATGCATCGACTTCTACCACGAAAGATGTGTTGGGGTCAGGATGATGCAGAATGGGAGCCGAGGTGAAGCGATTTTTTAACTCATTGAAGGCTTGAAAGGCGTCAGTAGACCAGTGAAGCTTGGTGTGTCCACCCTATACCATGTCAGTGAGTGGTGCAGCGACAGTGCTGAAATTTCTGTAAAAATGAGCAAATCCTAAGAATCGTTGCAGTTCCTTTACAGTAGCGGGTTGAGGCCAGTTTAGAACTGCTCGTACCTTGCCCTCATCCATGGACACCCCTTCTGGACTGATGATATAACTGAGGATGGGGACTGATGTTTGGTGGAATTCACACTTCTCTGCTTTGGCATATAGTTGGTGTTCCATGAGTCGTTTCAAAACTGCCTGGACCTGCTTGACATGTTCCTCCAGTGTGTCTGAATAAATCAAAATGTCATCAATATAAATTATTAGGCACTGGTTTAACATATCTCTGAATTCATCATTTATGAAGGACTGGAACACAGATGGACTATTGGACATGCCGAATGGCATAACGAGATATTCATAGTGCCCGCTGGTGATGGAAAAGGCTGTTTTCCACTCATCCCCCTCTCGAATGCGAATAAGGTTGTAAGTGAAGCGCAGGTCAAGCTTGGTGTAAATTTTAGCAGATCTCAGCTGTTCCAAAGCTGCGGGGACCAGGGGTAACGGATATCGGAACTTGACCGTTATATCATTCAGACCACGATAATCAATACAAGGATGGAGGCCCCCATCCTTCTCACCCATGAAGAAGAAGCCAGGTGAAGTGGATTGACGAATGAATCCCTTGGCTAGTTCTTCTTTGATATACTGCTTCATAGCTTTCAACTCAGGTTCCAACAGGGGAAAGATTCTGCCTCTAGGTGGTGAGGTATCAGGTAACAGATCAATGGCGCAATCACTAGATTGATGCGGAGGTAGTTGTGAGGCTTTGGTTTTACTGAATGCTTCAATCAGGTCTGCATATTAAGAAGGTATATGTGGTGCTATGTTAGTCTCTTTAGTTACCTTGGTGGTTCTCACAGGAATAGGGGTGATGGGTTTTAGACACTTGGTCGAGCAGTTTGATCCCCATCATATGATCTGTTTATCACGCCAGGAAATTTGTGGATTGTGGTCTTGCAGCCAGGGTAGACGAGGATCGGAATCGCTGGAATCTTATACTGTCGGGCTAGACCTTCATCGATAAAATTAGCTTCTGCCCCTGAATCCAACAAAGCTTTAGTGATGATGTTATCAGATTGGCAGGTTAATTTTATGGGAACTTCAAAACACGCAGTAGTCTGTGTAGAGGAAATTAACAAACTCACACCACGACTGTGTGCTTGAGAGGGTCGAGTTGGGCAGTTAGCTCTCTCGTTTGGCCACAATATAAACAGAGATGATTATTGATGCATCGTTCCTGCTCCTCTGTGGAGAGATGAGTACGACCAACTTGCATGGGTTCAACGTCATCACTGGATCGATGGATTGGAATGAGAGGTTTGGACTATCGGTCTGGTCTCCTGGAGCGAATGAGATTGTCGATGCGAATGGCAACGTTAATGAATTGATCCAGGGTTCTGCCTTCATCACGGCAGGCCAGCTCGGACTGTACATCTGTGTTCAATCCTTGTCGGAACAGCAGTTTCAATGTATCCTCCACCCAAATGTTTTGTGACGCGAGAGTATGAAAAGACAAAGCAAATTCAGCTGCAGTATTTCTTCCCTGACGAAGTGCGAGCAGTTGTTCCCCAGCACTCCTTCCTCCCTCAGAATGTTCAAAGAACTCGTTTAGACGCTGAATTAAATCATTGAAAGTGGTTTGGTTCAACCCTTGACTGGCCCAGTTGCCCAATCAAGCTCTCTTCCAGTGAGAAGAGAGCACACCATGGAGACTTTACTTTCATCAGTACGATAGAACAAGGGTTGTTGATTCAGGAACTTGAACAGTGCATGAGGAAGCCCTTACACTTGGTTGGAGTTCCATCAAATATTTCTGGAAAGGCTAAATGTGGATTGGTAGTTGCAGTACTGTGAGGTATTGAGATGGGTACCTGACTCGCTTGAGGTGCTGGGGAGACGGACTCAGGTGCGGGCTGATGGAGACTCTGAATGGATTTCACAAACTCCTCAGTAAGTGAAGTGAAGACCAAGTTGATGTTGGTGAGATGCCAGTAGGTTTGCTTGGGCAGTGTGTTCGTTGGACATACGCATGAGGACAGCTGGAAGTCTTCTGTAACGCGGACTCAGGTTGAGAGGGATCCATATGCCATTTATTTAAACAGGTAAGTTCAGAGTACAGACAGGTGAGGGTTGAATAATCAGGGCAATCTACAACATTAGAGACAGAGCAGAAACAGGGTAAACAGGCAGAGGTTCGGGGCAGGCAGCAAAACAGCAGTAGTAGTATTCCAGGCAGAGTTATAAATAGTCAGGCAGCAAATGATCGTAATGTGGTAATCCAAGGCAAGGTCCAAACACAGAAAAGGCAACACAGGGAATAATCAAAACACTCAGAAATGTAGCCGGGGCAAACAAGCCTTCGCAATGAGTGAACTAACAGACAGGGCTTAAATAGTGTGGAACAGCTGTGGGGTAATCAGACCAGGTATGCGGGCATAGGGAAATGTAGTCCAATGGTAATATTCAGGGGAGAGACCTCCGGTGGCCGATTGTGGAATCTTCCCCGCCATTCGGTACAGAGTCATTGGAGCGGTGGGGTCGTTTCCAGTATTGTTGGCAGGGCCTTCTTGGGAATGGGATTTTTACTTCCAGATTGTTGAACCAGACAGCACTGGGATGAGTGATTGATGGGAGATTGAGAGCATGCATGTTGGACGGAGTGAAACTGAAAGCTCTCCACACACCGTTTAATTGTCACGACTTACATTACATTACTTGTACTCAGATTTGTAAGTATGTTTATTTGTTGTTTACTTTCTTTTTACACCCATTTACAGTATCTTTTTCTATGTCAAACTGTAAAGTGAATCTGAATTACTATTGAATGACTCTTGAAACTTAATATTCATACACATCTAGTTCATGCACATTTTATATTTATAAACTGGCATATTTATTTGAATTGTAGCTTGTTTGAATGTTTATATTCGTGAATGCTTAGAAGTGCAAACAACACGCACTCCTGTGTCCACAATGTCATGCTTCGAGGGATGAGCATGTGCTCATTCATTAGGATAGCAATGTATGTGTTATTTTGTGCATGATTCAGTAGAAAAAATATTGGCCCTAAATGTAAACACAATCAGCCAATCATAGATTTAAGATGAAGATTAACCAATTTAGATTGGTGGGCGATTGATTGGTGCACTCCTAGCCACAGCTGCAACACATGCACATACGTTCAGAAAAGCTCTCAGACATCCATGTTCATTTAATTATCCAAACATTCCATGCAGAAAATTGACACCGGCTCTCTGGTTCCTCAGTTCTGTTGTTTCAATCCCTAAGAGCACAATGTTTCGCAGTTTGGACATTTATTTTATTTTTTCAAAAATTATTTGATACAGATATTTAATATTGTTATAGACAATGTAATAGACAACACAGGCTCACTGTATCCTGGTGAGAGAGCTAGCCAGCAAAAGTGTGTGTGTGTGCCGGTATAATATAGTATATATTCCATATACTTTGCATGTGCTCAATAAATGTACAGTGGCCCCAATTCATGCAAGTGAATATGAATTATAATATTGTTGCATTATTGAATAAAATGTAAATAAAAGTGGCATTATTTTTAAAGAGAGATAGAACAAGTAAATTCTTTCAGTAAAAACATTTCACACAAATAATTTTATTAGGTTTACACTTTACATTTATTTCAACTTTCCCCAATAAGTCATTTACTACTGCATAATAGATGATTTATAGCAACATTCATAAAAAGGGCAACTTTCATCCAATACTTGCCCAGTAGTGAGCATTTAACTTGAATGAATACACTTATTCATTCTTATATTAATCAAAAATATGCAATGCACTAATTCATGATTTATGTCACAATGTAGCAAAAACAGTCTATTATAGTTAAAAAGAGGGATTATTTCATTTTGCTAGACTGCTTTGTGTTTATATTCATTACTGTAGTGTCTTCACTCTCTTGTGTTGTCACCTTGATGTCAAAAGAATGGTGCTACTCCATGTGATGTCCCAACTTAGATACAATCCTCTACAAAAACATTTTAAAGGTCTTCATGCTCATTCACTGCATATATCATACAATAAAGCCTGATGACTATTAAACAGTGGCGATTTCAAGGGCCAGCAAAGCCTTAGCTGCTGGCGTAACTTGCCTAATATATAAATATTTTTTCATCCTTTCATTCTCATGGACCTCTTTTCCTATGTATTTTCAAATGTTTCCACTCTTATTTAATCTACAAATGAGTAGCAAAAAACACAAAAGTGTATCCAATCAGAATTTATTCCTCAATGCTTACAAGAAAAGTGTGACAACTGTTTCACAAATCGCATGCCCGAAGCCATGCGCCTCAGAGCTGAGCTCCACCCCGTCAGGCCTTCAGAATTTCCACAGAATCCCCAACAGTGTAAGTGAATAGGCATCTAAAGTCAGATTGTCACTTTCATCAGCCAATCATATTGATTTATTTGTTCTTGTGGCTGTGGTCTTTAGGATATGTCCCAGTCGAGGCCTTCTAGCTAGCCTTGAGTGTCGCAATCATGCTTTAAGTGATGTATGTAATTTGAAAGCAATGAGCGTGAGACTGATTTTCACTTCAAGCTAATTGGTAAGTGCTTTTTGCATTGTTATAGCAACATCGGTGTAAGTGTAAGTCTAAGTTTTGAAAAGTAACCGTGTACCCTGACCAAACAAAATGTATTGCATGCAAAATTTATATTGCAAATATTTTAAGAGAGATTTTTCTTGGTATTAGACCTCCTTGGTTCTGTGCATGAACATGTTTTTAAAAAGTTGGCATTATTAGTTGACTGCCATGTAATATGATGGGCATACGGTGTCTTATTTATTGTTAAACTATGTTTTCTCAATGGTATGAATCGCACTGAAGACCTAGGCTTAAAATGCACTTGGGCTGCTATTAAACCATACTGAAGATTTATGTTCAGGTTTCTAAGTTGCCAAATCTTTAATAAATGCGTTATAGATGGCCACTTTACATTAAGATACATTTTCATAGGTTACTAATGTTTAATATTTCTAATTAAGCATTTATAACCTGTGAGGTAAAATATCTGACTATTTGGCAGGCATGTTGTTATAAATGAGTATCAATTATTTATAATGTTACAGGTAAAGTGTTACCAATTTGTTGTTCAAAATGAAGAATGTATTTGGACACTTTGTGGTTGAAATGTTAGTGGACCATGTTTATAATGAATGTGCTGAACTACACCTGTGTTTACTCTGCAAGCAAACCTGTATGAACCTGGGAGATATTTGGAACTTGGAACCTGGCACCAAGAAACCTGGGCCAGAGACCAAGTGACAAGTGTACTGTATGTGTATGTGTGTGTACATGTGAAATTACTGTGCAAAGCTTGGAGGATACACTCATGTCTCACATTTCTCTCTTCACTCTCTCCCAATACACACAGCAAAATCACATTTGGTACTAATCACCTGATCATTGACTATATTAACACTTCCTCTCATTATCAACTGCAGCCACAAAGGATGAGATACAAGTGCTACAATCAGGCCATACGCAACCACCACATTGAATGTCACAGTTGATCATTACTCTCCAGCTTCAACGATTGTCATTTTAGCAGATGGGCCCTATGTAAATGATTTGTCTTTGGCTCAGTGCTCTTGAAGTACTGTGACTGTAATCTAGTGAAAGCGAGAGTGCTAAGCCACCATGAAATAAAGGTTGGAGTCTGGGCCTGGGTCCAGTTTGCTTTGTCACTCTGCCAAACCATCTGTATGGACCAGATGGAAGTCCAGACATTTACAGAATGGCCCATACAACTTGAATTATTCTTGAGCTAATACTGTGAATGTGGAAGTCAAGAGCTTTTGATTAAAAGTTCAAGACCTACTAGTATCTACAGATTTAGTATCACATTTTGCAAGATTTTGCAAGTCATCATCACTGCCATTATGTGTTAACTTGAGGTGCAGTTTCCATACTTTTAAACATTTCTAGGGACTTCAAATATGGTAAATGGTCTGCACTTATATAGCACTTTTTCAATCTTAGAGGTTACCATAGCGCTTTACACTGTGTCCCATTCACCCATTTACACACACTTTCACACACACACACCAATGTCGGCAGAGCTGCCACGCAAGGCGCTAACTTGCCATTGGGAGAAACTTGGGATTCAGTGTCTTGCCCAAGGACACTTCGAACCGCCAACCCTGCGATTGGCAGCCGACCAGCTCTACCACCTGAGCCACAGCCACCCACTATATATATACTAAATATAAGTATGAGCCATGAATTGATAAGGTACATGGACAACAACATTTAGTTAAGGAAAAATGCAGAAGTGTTGAGCTCTTCATTGACTGTTTTATTAGTGTAAGTGTGAAAAGATTTATTTTTGAATCCAGAGTGCAGCTTTATAATGATCTATCTCACCTGATCCAAGTATGTGACTAAATTACTCCATTAGTCTCTCACTGCATGTTTTTGTGATAGCAGAAATAATTGCTTTCTTATTTAAAAATTTTTGGCTGGTGGTTATTTAACAGATATGGATGAATTCATCGTGTTCTTTTGCAGATAAATCTGGGGTTATTGCCAAAATATTTGAGCAGTTTTGCTGGACTGAAGATCTGCTATTCAAATCTGCATAGAAGTTTTTTTTGTACAATTCAGCTTTAATTGTGGGTTTAACAGTCTACAACATTCTGTATGTAAATCATTTATTCTTATTTGCTGAACTGTATAAGTTCTGGTCTTTTAATGAAAAGTATCATTAGGATGGGAAATAATTATGAACAATTCTTGAATCATTCACCTAATGATTCTTTTTAGGCCTAGACATTATGTAAGTTAATTAGAGGTGGTATTTTAAATATAGATATTTTTAAAGAATGTTTTACCACATATTATAATGGCAGATTATCATTTCATTACCACTTACAATTCACGTGGGTTAGAGTTTCGAATAGCACGTGAGTCGACACGTGAGCTGAAAGCATCATAGAAGCATCACAAAATGACATGGTTGCTCTGGCAATTTTGACTTCATCTAACATTTCCTTTTTTTTTTAGATTTAGGGTTTAGGGTAGGGAGTTTTGTTTTGTTGAAGTAAATTGAGAATTAACCATAAAAACCTCATTGGGAGAACATTAAACTCGCTTTTAGTGCCAAAGTGTTCTCAAAACTTCTGCGATACGTGCAACGACCCACATAATGTCATTTTGCAAAAATACCGCTACAGCCATGTAATTTTCATTAAATCATGCTGGCTAGTCTGTAATGTCTTTTTTTCTGGAAGCAAGGTATGCTATTTTCTCATGACACTTATTTTTTTTTTACTAACACCAATATGCCTATGCACATCTATGGCTCTACAATAAGGTCAAGAAGGAAGTTCAGGAATTTTTGTGCAAAGGAGTTTAATGAAGTTGAATGTGTCACAAGTGATTAAAACATTGCAATACATCACAGTTTTGAACCTAAACATGAAAATCACAATATTATTGTATCGCAACACGGATATTGATCTAATACCATATCGATCTAAGTCCTTGATATCCCCAAAGCTTTATATTATCCCCAAATTAATATCAAGATTTTGCATGCAGCCTTCACTTGCATAATTTCAGCAGTTTTCTCACTGCAGTGACATTCACTGGATCTTTTCCTTTGTTTTCACAAATATGACAGCAAGACTGATTATGCTTATGATTAAAGCATTGGAACCTGTCTTGCGCCTCAGGCTTAGTTTTGTTAAAGTGTTGGTGTCCTTTGAATTCCCCATCATCTCCCTATTCCTTGTTTTGATATCTACTTAAAGTATCATTCTGTGCCCTCCCTCTGGGGCACCATTAGCTTGTATGCTAATAGGGCTATGCATATTCTATTAGCGCTGTAATTGCAGGATGGGGGACATATGTGGTAAGGGGCACTTTGGGGGTAATAAACCCAGTTAGGGGGCTCTGGCTGCTCCCGTTCCATCAGTCTTCTTCTTGTCTTTAATTGAGGTGACTTATATACTTCCTTCCTGCAATGACTTGGCACAGTCTCTCAGTTTAATCACTGACTGAACTGGGATTTCTGCACTGCCATCTTGGATCAGAAACAGTTGCTCTGTGCCAAAAGCTCATACAGCATTGTAAGGCATCATAAAAGGCGAAGGCTGTTCCAAAAGTTAGGCAATATAATTATGCTGCCTTCTAAGGTAATATTTATATTCTATGAAAATAACTGTAACATCTGAGTGGTCTCCCGTCCACCAGAGGGAGCCCTCACCTGAATACTGAACTCTGTCACTTCCTGTTTCCTGCCACATCAGTTCCTGCCTTGTCACTGCCTGTCTGTCATGTATATAAGCCATGCACACTCACTCAAACACAGCGAAGTAGTGCCAGTTTACCTGTCTTACCAAGCGTTTACCGTTGTTATCTCGTTCTGCTTCTTGTTATGATCTTCTGCCTGTTCATTGGATTTCCGTTCTTGGATTACCCCCTTTGTATTGTTTGCCTTATTGGATTGATTACCTGTTGCCAACCTCTGCCTGTATTACCTACTAAGTTTGTGATTGCTGATTTGGATGTGTTCATTAAACTCTGCTGCAAAATGGATTCTAACCCAACCTCCGGTCTGAGTTAGTTACAGAATACTTCACCCGATCTAAATCCAGCGGAAGTATCACAGATTCAAGCAGCTTTCAACTACCAAAGTGAAGTGCTACATGGATTCCAAACTCAACTCACCAGTCTACATGCCGCTAACAAACATCTGACCCATTATAGACAATCTCTTTCACCGACTAGAAAGGAATCGGTAAGATTTGCTTTACCTGACAAATTTGATGGTTCAGCTGATAAATGTAAGGGCTTTCTACACCAGTTTCAGATATATTTCTCCAACCAGCCTGAAGATTTTCCTTTAGAAAGGATTAAGTGCTCGTTTGTCTTGACTCTACTCACTGGTAAAGCACTAGATTGGGCTTCAGCCGTTTGGGACATGGATATTCAGGTACAAACTTTGTTTGGTTACTTTGCTAAACAGATCAGGGACAGGATATCTCTGTACAGCTTTTCCACCTATGCTAGGGGAAACAACCTGCCGCTGAATACGCTGTTCATTTCCACACTCTAGCTGCTCAAAGCGGATGGAATGATATCGCTTTGAAGTCCATCTTTCGTAAGGGACTTAATCACGAGATACAAGCAGAACTAGCATGCAGAGATGAGACCAATACACACTCTCAGTATATCAACATGGCTCTTAAAATGGACAATTTATTTTGTAATAATCCACAACCAAAGAACTCTTGAGCCGTTTCACCACCAGCCATATTTGTCAGTCATTCTATCCCCGTACCACCAGAGCCTATGCGAGTTGTATATACAAGGTTGTCTGCAGAAGAACGCTACCGACGTCTCAATGAAAGACTGTGTTTCTACTGTGGACACAAACATAGCTTTAAACTACCTCTGACCATAGATTTTGATGGTGGAAAACACTATGTTACAGCATTAGAAGATTCCAGGGCAGCTGTAAACCTGATTCATCACAAACTCATCACTGAAACTTCCATGCATGCCTACCATCAATATAACCGCTGTCAACAACGAACCCATAGGAACAGGCATCACGCAACAAACTGTACCACTGACTACACGCATTGGTGTCTTTCACGTTTAAAATGTTTCATTATATATGATATCCTCCCTTAAGAACCAGATCATCCTAGTGCATGGTTAGCAGCACATAACCGCAATATCTCTTGGGCACAAGGTGAGCTCATCAAGTGGTCAAACTATTGTCAGCAGAACTGTTTCCTGTCTGAAATCACTAGACCATGTATTTCTACCAGCACAGAAACCCCAATGTTCACGTGCAAACCAAGATTCCTGTGGAGTATGCAGAATTTTTGGAGGTATTCAATAAGGATCAAGCAACCCAACTAACACCTCATCGTCCCTGGGACTTCGCCATTGAACTCCTACCTAATGCAGCTCCTCCTAGAAGTAAGGTATACCCATTGTCACTTCCAGAAACTCAGACTATGGAAAATTATGTTGAAGAGGCATTAACTTCAGGCTTCATGCGCCCTTCCACATCCCCTGCAGCAGCAGGATTCTTCCATGTGGAGAACGATGGTGGCCTCAGGCCTTGCACTGATTACCGTGGCCTCAACTCAGTGACAGCCAAATATAGATATCCTATTCCATTAGTTCCTTCAGCCCTAGAACAACTATGTGAGGCTTGAATCTTCACAAAATTAGACCTCAAAGTGCATATAACCTCATCCGCATCAGAGGAGATGAATGGAAGATGGCCTTTCTCACCACAAGAGGGCACTCTGAGTATCAAGTTATGGCCTACGGCCTTGCCAACTCACCAGCAGTATTCCAGTCTTTCATCAATTAGATTTTCTGTGATCTCTTAAACCAGTGTGTCATTGCCTACATTGATGATATCCTGATCTACTCACAAACCAAAGCACAGCACATTCAACAGGTTAAGACTGTACTAACTCACCCACAGAAGAACCAACTTTATGTAAAAGCTGAGAAATGTGAGTTTCACACCACCAGTACTTCGTCCTAGGATACATTATCAGTCACCAAGGAGTAAAGATGGATATGTCCAAAACAAAAGCAGGAACAGAATGGCCAAGTCCTAAAACTATCAAAGAACTACAAAGATTCCTAGGCTTCGCAAAGTTCTACAGGCGTTTCTTCCGGAACTACGGCATCACCGCAGTTCCGTTAACTTCTCTCCTGAAAGGTAAACCCAAGAAGTTTCAATGGACTAACTCAATGCAAGTAGCCTTTAAAAAGCTAAAGACCACGTTCACCACAGCCCCTAATCTCAAACATCCAGACCTTGATTTACCATTCATCATAGAAGCTGATGCTTTCGACTGTCGAATAGGAGCTGTACTCTCACAGAGGCACAGCACCCCATATATACCCAATATACAGCTGTAATGAAGGGGGCAGACGAGGAGTTAGGATCTGCTTGCAGTTTTATTGAAAATAACACAAAGTCAAGCGAACGGTGAACACAGGAACAAACAAAAGATCCACAATGGGAAAACAAAGGTATAAACTCAGGAAACTTCTACGAAGGGCACTGGCAAGAACAAGGTCTAGGGCAGGCATAACATGAAACATTTACCAAACAATAACCGACAAGGGACAATGTAAACATGAGGACTTAAATACAAAAACAAGGGGAAACGTAAGCCAATGGAAAACCAAAACTCAAAACAAGATAACAAGACAATAAACTAAACCCAATGACAAACTAGAACTGATGACAAGGTAATTAAACAATGAACCAATGAAACTCACACATTACACATAGACTAGGAGGGAATTATGGGAAGTGTAGTTTTGGAGGTGGTAATGGAAAAAACACAAGGCAGACAACAGAGGATCGTAACAACAGCATCCTTGTGCTTTCTTTTCTAGGAAACTGATCAGTGTAGAACAGAACTATGATGTTGGCTACAAGAAGCTTCTCTCCATAAAGGCTGAATTAGAGTGGCGACACTGGTTAGAGAGGGCGGTTCACCCATTCCAGGTAATCGCAGACTACAAAAAAATAGAATACATGAAGAGAGCTAAATGGCTGAATCCTAGACAGGCACGCTGGTCCCTGTTTTTAACCAGATTTCAGTTCACAGTCACGTACCTTTGACAGTGCCGGCTGTTGACGATTGGGTCAGGAGGAGTGAGAGGGTGTGGGAAAATGCTCATGTCAGGCTTCAATGTGCCGTCCGGGCTCAATGTATTCAGGCCAACCATAGGAGGAGTCCCCACCCCAACTACCAGCCAGGCCAGAGAGTCTGGCTATCAACAAGGGATCTTCGATTGTGGCTACCCTGCAGGAAGCTCAGCCCCAGGTATGTAGGTCCATTTTGCATCATAAGACAAATAAATCCTGTGACCTATAGACTAGAGCTTCCTGCTAACTACCGCATCTCTCCTTCACATACAGTATACCACGTATTACACTTATTTGGAAGGCATTTTGGGCTATAAATCCTTAAATAAGATTTGATTAATACTAAAATTTACTAAAATAATAATCAAAAATAGTACATACCCCGTCATCACATGTGTGCCAAAATGTGGTCAAACTCCACACATGCAATCCATATGCATCCTTCAAAAATATCCCATAACAAACACTCAATTTTAACATATGACTCATGTGAACACATATTTCATGCAATTCAACAACATTTTATGTAAGATTTTATATTTACTCAAATAATTCTCAAAAGATGAACAAATCCAGGAGTTTTTTTTGCAATTTCTCCACTTGGCTACATGTAGCTACTACTTCAATATTTTCATTATTTGCTATTATTTCAGGAGTTTAGGTTTTCAGGCCAGTTTTGTAATGTTGTTTATTCTTACATTGTAAATTTTTTCATCAAAAGACAAAATTATGACAAAAAAAGGTGTGAAAATTAATAATGTGCTTGAGACATAGCACATCCTTGAAGTCAACATGAAACAACATTTGCATGTGGTTTAAAAGTGATACAGAATATTCTATAAGAGCACGTGCAGGGCGGGACTTGATTTATTTTTCATGGGATTTGATTGGATCTTGAAAAGTTGGAGCAGAACATTTGTTTGGAGGGGAGCGAAATGGAGCAAATATTTTCAATTGATCGAACATTTTTTAAAGACATTTATAAAATTTGAAAAAAAATAAATAAAAAAAATAATAATAATAATTCAGAGCATGCACTAATTAAAAACCAAAGAAGGTCAATAGGATTCATTTTTAATTTCATGTTGACTTCAATGCCGTTTTGTGTTTTGATCAACTCAACACTGACACCATATTGCTATATTTGTTTAAAAAAATCATAAATGATTTGTAAAAATGACATCTCATGTTCAATAAAACAAGAACTGCTGCAAAAGTTAAAATTTGTTATCAGTCCGCACAAGTTGAAGTGGCAATTTTGAGAGGGCATTCCTAAGATGTTTCAATGATCTGCAGCAGCGTTCCTGCAAAGACGGTGAATTAAGTAAGTGAAAGTAAGTGCCTTAGACAAAACAAAGATTGTGATCTGCAGAGGTCATTGTTATGGCCTGTTAAGTATGTTTCCACTGGTTTCTTTTTTGCCATTTCTCATAACATCCAACAATGGATGTCTTGAATGAACAAATTAATCATGTTGTAGATAAAGCGCTGAATTATATGCCACAAAGAGACAGAAAGAAAAAAAACTTTATGTTTCTACCTAAAACAGATGAAGCTTTTATGAAAATGTGGAAACAATTAGTTTTAGGGTCGTCTTTTAGAGTAAATCCCAAATTAAACTAGCTGGCCCTGTAGTTATGAAGCCCTTTGCAGAGTACTCTAATGAGGCTATTAAGGAAAGGGTTGGCCGACTTTGATCTAAATGTGGTGATTTTTACAAAAACATCTCATCATGATAGATACTCATAACTCAGAGGCCTTAATTGTGCTTAATTTGTTTGGAATAGGAATGTGCTTTCAATTAGACTGTGCATTCTGCCCACATGTTTAAAAGAGCCTGTCAGGGAAAATTAAGAACAAGTTTTCTTTGGAAGTGACTGTTTTTTATCACATTTAAGAGAGACTTGAACAGAAGGCAAAGGATAATTAGGCTCTAAACAGAGGCCTGGGCAAGGAATGAGGATGAGACAGGCAGAGAAGTAGAGGGGAAATTAAAAATGTATGTGCTGGGGTGGCAGCATATAGATCCAGAGGCTGAAGTCTGCAACCAACATTATCGGTGGTTCTGCTTTTAACTGGTCATGCTGTTTTGCCTGCTGAAGGGCTAGAAGTAATGGTAATTCCACCACAACTGTTTAATGTGCTGTGTCAACCATAACTCTGTGGCTGCAGTAGGCAGGGTTGGGGAGTAAAAGAATACATTTAATGGGATTGTGTATTTATAATACAAAATATACATAACGTCTTGGTTACTGTCATAACCTCTGTTCCCTGATGGAGGTAACGAGACGGTGTGTCTCTCTTGAGAGCCTCGGTTACCTCTTATCTTTGAGAAAAGGCCAATGAGAACTGGCGAACAGAATTTGCATGCCCCTCCCCAGACACACGGGTATAAAAGGAGGGAAGCGTGTGTCTATTCAGACAGGTTTTGAGCTGAGGAGCCGAGAGTAAGGTGCCGGCCATTTCAGTGGCTAGTATAGTGTTGTGGCAAGAGGGAATCAATTTCTCGTTCCCTCCATCAGGGAACAGAGGTTACGACAGTAACCAAGACATTCCCCTTCTGTCACTCACTCAATGTTGTGTCGATGTAGTGACACTAGGGGTCCCTATCTAAAAACGCCACAACACTGAACCGTGTTATGTGGACTGCTGATGCAGGTCCACCTCTCGGTGGCTTGATTAGCCTGATACGGGACCGGGTGTGTCGAGTCACGACCCGGCCCTGCCCTCCGCCGTGCCACAATGCGGCTGGGGCCATCAAACGCTATAATACACATCGAGGAAGGTGTTCTTTTCCTATCCTTTTCTTTCAGGGGGACAGACCCCACGGAGACCACATACTGCCCAGCAGGGTAGGTTAACATGTGGTAAAATACATCACATATGGAGATGGCGTGGTGGTAGGTCCTGCCTCGATGGGGAGGAGCTCTACAAACACAGTGATCAGGAGCCAGAGGGAACTCTGCCCAAGAGAAACATGGATCCGCCGACAGGAGCGGAAAATACATCACAGGAGATTATTGGAATAATCAGTATCTGTGGAGCACCTGTTCCAGTACAGGTAAGTCGGTGCCTGCAGTGAGTCTGGCTGTGAACTCCTCTGCTGAATTCAGAGCCAGAGGGCTAGGAAGGAAGGATATCCAGGTTCCGTGATTTGTGGACTTGACTGGGGGAGTAGAGCGCACGTCTTTGCCTCAGGAGAGGGGAAAGGCGCTATGCGCAAGCGATACACCCGGCCAGCTGTTCCTTATTACCGAATTCTACGTGTTCGTACCTGACAAAACACAAGACGAGACCGGCTCAACCCGAAGATTGTAAAATCTTGCGAAGGTATTGGGTGTTGCCCAGCCCTCCGCTCAGCAGATGTCTGCTAGACATGAGGATGCCACACTCCTCACACAAGAGTGTGCTTGAACCTGCAAGGGCGCTGTCCACCAAAGCAGACAAAGAGCTGTTCAGAGTGTCTGAAGCTCTGCGTGTGATCCAAATAGGCGCGAAAGCACAAACCGGACACGGCAACGCCACGGCTGGATCTGCCTCCTTCTGGGGCAGCTCTTGCAGGTGCACTACCTGATCCCTGAAACGAGACGTAGGATCCTTGGGCAAGTAACCCAGTCGGGCTCTCACGATGACATGAGAATCTGCTGGACCAAACTCCAGGCAATTGTCACTGACAGAGAACGCATGCTGATCCCCAACCCTCTTCATGGAAATGAGTGCAATCAGGAGGGCCATCTTCAAGGAGAGGGCCTTTATTTTGACTGACTCAAACAGGGCTCTCCGAAGGCCCAAGAGGACCACAGAGAGATCCTATGAGGGGAACAGTCATTGACTAGGAGGGTTCAGCCTCCGGGCACATCTAAGGAACCTGATGATCAGGTTGTGCTTCCCTAACGACTAACTGTCCATTCCGTGTATTAAGCGAGATAATGTACGGTCAGTTGGATGTTATTGCAAAGTAAAACCCTTCAGGGTGACAAAAAAACCCCTCCGCTTTCCATCGGAGTCCTGATCAGCCTATTGGGTTTATTTTGCTATAATAACCAGATCACTGTACATTATCCCTTAAATCATTAATTTAATGTATTATACATCATCGATATACAGTACATAGTAAACCATAACAATGTACCTTAATTTACAGTGGACACAAAGCATTTATTAAATAGTTGACAATGACATACATATAGTTTAGTATGGTTAAATGGTAATTACATTTATTAAATTATATATGCTGTGAATGAAAATTCACAGAATGAAAAGTGTTTTTGCAGACTTTAGGTAACTAGGAATAGGTAAGCCAGGATGTCTTTTGACATCAACGTGACAAGGAAAGTGACAACACTTTCAAGAGTGAGGCAATAAAGTAATTAATATAAACACAAAGCAAACTGTAGAAAATGACAAAGTGTCAATATCTTCTTTAAACCTCAGTATATTACTCTATTTTTGTTGCATTGCTAGATATGAATTAGGGCATTTTATTTTATTGATTAATACAAGTATGAAATTAGGTATTTATTAAGAATTTATAACATGTAAGATAAAATAGCTCAACACAATACATTTACAATAAGGTTTAATTTGTTAACATGAATGCATCAAGCATCATGAATTAATAATGAACAATTGATTTTTTTACAGCATTTATTAATTGTAGTTAATGCTAGCATACAAAAATTAAATTATTCATTCTTCATGTTACATTTTTTAAAATGTAAAAATCTATTAGCATATGTTGAAATAAACATTAACCAAATATTAAAAAATATTGTTTATTGTTAATACATGTTAACTAATGTAGTTAACTAATGTTTTGTAAAATTGTGAAATATTACTACCAATGGCTCACTATTTGGCAGGCTCTTCATGAAAGTATCCCTTTTTATTCATGTTGTTATAACTGGATATTCATGATTTATAATGCATATGTAAATGATTAAGTGGTCATTAATGAGCCTCTTTATAAACCCTTAACAAAGGGAGCATCAGTGCAAAGTGTTACCATCACATTTTCACTTCACCTTGGGTAAACATAACTGTAGAATCATAAGTAACTAAAGACACACTAAAAATGAATGTTATTAGTTAACAAAATATAAAATCACGTGGCATATGAAAAACATCACTCAAAAAAAGTTTGTTAGGTTTGAAATGATAAAACAATAGGCATACTGTTTAAAAATAGTCAATAAATATTTGGTCACTTCCAGATTGTCAAACATCAAACATATCCATAGTAAATATAATGAACTGCACTTGTGGTTTCTCCAACATGATTAAACTGGAAATTGACATGCTGTTTATGAAAGTTTATGTACCCTGAACTCCATTCCGCTGAAATAATGACCAGGCCCCATCATCCTACATTTATTGGTCACTTTTCCCTCTAGTTCTACTAATAGCGTGTTATGCAATCATCCTCCGAGACGGGTTCTGGTCCCGTGGGAACCAGGAAGTAATCTGCATTCACATAAACAATGGTGAGTGCTTTTTTTGTTTTTGCAAAGCAGCATGCATTTTTGCTGTAAAATTGTATTTTTACTCTACACTGTTTTTACAACTAAAAATACTACTTGTTTTTGGCGCCACTCTGTGAATATTTCATCAGCTCACACAGGCCCATCTTTTCAATAACACTCCCAGCTTAGGCCACTGTGGGAAGTGAATAAAATTTTGTTAATCACAGACCAATTTCAGCACAATTTTTGAGCAACCACCATTGAGATGAATGGGTATGCAAATGAACTGCTCTCTCCAGTTATTGTAGACCTCCTTAAAGTACAAAACCTGACAGCTAAATACAGTCAGAGTCTCTCTCTCTCGCTCTCTCTCTCTCTCTCTTATGAGTGTCTCTTGAGGTCTGTGGCGTTCTGCTCCATTTCAAGATTTCATCCGATATGCTGTGTGTCAGTGCTTGACAGATCATGTGTCTGCTCACATAGCATCAGCTCTCTTTTGCAGGGGCTTCATGTCAAATGGCTTGAGAGAGATACTGGGGATTTCTTCAACACTTTTACCCCTCCGGCACAAGAAATCTCATGATGTATTGAGCGGGAGGCTCCCTCCCACTCTGTGCCCATTATTTGGCAGAATGGTATCTTCTTAAAGAAATAGTTCAGCCGGAAATGCAAATTCTCAAATCATATACTCACCTTCCTGCCATCCCAGATGTGTATGACTTTCTTCCTCTGCAAAACACAAACAAAGATTTTTAGAAAGATATATTAGGTCTGTAGTTCTATACAGTGCACGTGAATGGTGACCAGAACGTTTTACTGAAAATCTACACTTTCACTTCCACATTCATCCAACCTACTGTTTGGGGCTGTTCAAATGTGGAGATTGATCTGTTTCTCACTCACACCTGTCATATTACTTCTGAAGAAACAAATTCAATTTCTGGATTACTTTTATGCCACCTTTATATGCATTTTGGAGCGTCAAAATTTTGGCACCCATTCACATGCATTGTATGGACCTACAGAGCAGAAATATTAATCTCTAAACCTTGTCATACACGTCTGGGATGGTTTGAGTGTGATTAAATGATGAAAATGTTATAATAATAATAATAATTCTGAGTGAACTTTCCCTTTTAAGGCAACCTTATGTCATGCTATTGATTTTCTAACACCACCTTTTTCCCAATAGGTGAACATTGTTGCAGTCAGGCCTTGCTAATTTAATGGCACATACAAACTACAGTTGGTGTGTCAGAGAATGCTTTGAAACCTTTGAATTTAATGGGGATGGAGCATCACAAGGACAATGAAGATGCTATGTCATGCAAACCGCCTTTGCTGCGATGCACTCTATGTGCCTCTATGTGGCCAACTGTTTAACAGTGAGCATTTCAGAGGGAAGTTCTGTCCATTCACCAATGTTTTAACCAGCAAGAGAATGACAGTTTATTGCAAGTTTCAGTATTTAAAGCAGAGTGAGCTCTCTTTAATGCTCTCTCCTGTCTTATTTTTAGCATGGGAAAACCCAATTCATTCGAATGAATCAGTATGTTTGGAAAGTAAATAATTATTTTTTTATATCTAAATATTTTGTCAATACAGAAAATATAGCTCTGAGTAAATTATTGCCAGGAACCAATCAGGTGCTGCTTCTCACACCACACTACGATCACTCTCTCCAGAATTCTAATCACTTGCACCTGTTCCAATCAACGTTCAGTTCCATATAAACACCCAATTCAGAATCAGTCTTTGTCGAGTCTCCAACAGGAACAGAAGCATGCAAGTCTCAAGAAGTCTCTTACTCTACCTACACCAGTCAAGTAATGTATACTCACCTGAAAAGATACTAACCTCTATGTCCATGTTCTGATGTTCCCAGAAATCGCTGCTGAATCCAAGTTTCCTGATTCCTTGTGTTCTTTCTGAGTCTCGTTACTGGTGGAAACATTTGAAAGAGAAAGGACAAGTATCACTGAACTGTGTCAGTTTGACTGTGGATTAATGGAAGAGGATCTACTCACCTTGAATCCTTCACGTTAAGTTATCCTCATCGAATTCACCTCTGAAACTTGAAAAGACTCACCATTGAACTTCATGCACTAAAAATAAAGCGTTGTTCTTATTCACTTACCTCTGTCTCCGAGTCTGTATCCTGACAGAAGACTCGACCGGCAAAAAAAAAAGAGAGGTGAAGAAAATGACTTCCAGACAAGCTTCAGCGCCGGATACGAATCTCATACAACCTACCGTCGCTGCTACAAGTCCCATACATGTCACCGCTGCCGCGACAAATCCATTGTTAACACCAGTCAGCACTTCCATGAACGCCGCTTCTTCTATTACTTGCTTCGCTGTTCCACCATCGCGTCCAGTGCCATTCTCTGGTCGGGCGGAAGATTGCAATGGATTTCTGTTACAATGTTCACTTGCTCTGGAACAACAAGCTCAATTATATCCAACTGAACGGTCTAAAGTGGCATTTATTATCCAGCAATTATCCGGATCAGCCTTAAGATGGGCTGAGACATTGTGGATGAAAGAATCAGCTGTGACAACGTCTGTTATGAATTTCGTGAAACACTTCAGAGAAGTTTTCGGTCGTCCAATTGAAGATTCCTCTTTCGGTGATCAGTTGTTGCAGTTACGTCAAGGGAAGAAGTCTGTTTCTGAGTATTCTTTAGAATTTCGTACTCTAGCCTCCAACAGTGGGTGGAACGAAAAAGCGCTCCTCTCAGTTTATCGCCGTGGACTGAATCCTGCCTTACGTCTTCAGTTGGCGATTTATGATGACAGCTTAGGAATAGAGAAACTTATCCAGCAGGCCATTCGTGTGCAACAACGATCCCAAGATTGTTATCAAGACAATCTGTATTGTCATTCCACAACTCCACAAGTTATCATGAGTTCCACTTCAGAGAATCAATCAGAAAGAATGCAGGTTGACACCTCTCGACTTTCCCAGACTGAACGTTCTCGACGTAAGGAGTTGAAATTATGCATGTACTGTGGTGCCAAGGGTCATTTTAGACTTACCTGTCCAATACAACCAGAACGACTGATGGTAAGCTCCGTCCAAGACAGTTCTATTATATCCACACCCCTCACGATTCCTGTTATCCTGAAATCTCGAAACACCTATGTATCTGTAACAGCCATCATCGACTCTGGGTCAGCGGGGAATTTCATTTCAGGACGACTCTGTAAGGAACTCAAGCTCCGGAAGATCAACACCCCCAAGCCCTACTCCGTCTACGCTGTAACAGGTGAGCAGATTAATAAGGGGCATGTAACTTCCCAGATAAAACCCATCCAGTTGTGGGTTGAGAACAAACACCAGGAAATGTTCGAACCTTTTGTTCTGCAGAATAGTCAGACAGATATAATCCTAGGTCGTCCATGGTTAATTCTTCATCAACCCACCATCAATTGGCAGACTGGGAAGATCAAGAGATGGGGTTGTGATTGTTCCCTTAGTGAAACCCCACCTCCAAACTCCTCCAGTGTCCAAAAGTCCAAAGAAATGACTGTTAACTCTACATCCATAGAAAGTCCAAAGGAAAACCTGTCCACGAATATTCCCTCTTGTTACTCCTCATTCTCTGACATTTTTAATCCAGTTGCTGCTTCCCAGTTACCTCCCCATCGACCATGGGATTGTGCTATTGATCTGAAACCTGGAGCATCTATTCCCAAGGGTCGAATATATTCATTATCAATCCCTGAACAAGATTCAATGCGGAAATACATTGAAGAAGCTTTACAACAAGGTTACATCCGCCCGTCTACATCCCCTGCCGCAGCTAGTTTCTTTTTTGTTCCCAAGAAGGACGGGGGCCTGAGACCATGTATCGATTACAGAGCTCTGAACCAAATTACAGTGAAATTCAGTTACCCACTACCACTTATCCCTTCAGCTCTGGAACAACTCAAAGGAGCTAAAGTCTTCACCAAATTGGACCTAAGGAGCGCCTACAATCTGATCCAAATTAGAAAGGGTGATGAGTGGAAGACGGCATTTATAACTCCTGCTGGGCACTACGAATATCTTGTTATGCCGTACGGATTGGTAAACGCCCCTTCGGTTTTCCAGAGCTTCATGGATGAAGTACTTCGGGATTACTTGGGAAAATTTGTGTTAGTGTATATCGACGACATCCTAATTTTCTCCAAAAACATAGTGGAACATCAACATCAGGTATCTCAGGTACTCCAAAGACTCCGTGAATTCACCTTGTTTCTAAAGGCCGAGAAGTGTTCGTTCCATCAGACCAGTGTCGAGTTTCTGGGTTTTCACCTCAGTGAAAGAGGAGTAGAAATGAATACTCAGAAAACAGAGACCATCCTGTCCTGGCCAACTCCCAATTCAGTTAAAGAACTTCAGAGATTCCTAGGTTTCGCAAATTTCTACCGACGATTTATACATCAATACAGCCTGCTGACTGCTCCTCTAACCTCACTGCTAAAGGGAAAACCCAAGACACTTCTTTGGACCCCAGAAGCAGAAGGAGCCTTTAAGTCACTGAAGGCTGCATTCACCACTGCACCCTTGCTTCATCACCCAGATCCTGAAAAGGTATTCGTAGTGGAAGTAGACGCCTCCACTACAGGAGTAGGAGCAATCTTGTCCCAATACTCAGCTAATTCTTTCGAAACCATACCCTGTGCATTCTTCTCAAGAAAGCTATCAGCTGCAGAAAGCAATTACGATATCGGAAATCGGGAACTCTTGGCTGTAAAACTTGCCTTGGAAGAATGGAGACATTGGCTGGAAGGGGCCAAACATCCATTTATTGTACTCACCGATCATAAAAACCTCCAGTACTTAAGAGATGCCAAGAGATTGAACCCACGTCAGGCTAGATGGGCCCTTTTCTTCACCCGTTTTCACTTCACAATTTCATACCGTCCCGGTTCAAAGAATACTAGAGCAGATGCTCTCTCTCGTATCCATGCCCCTGAAAATCCAATTGAAGAACCTGAACCCATCTTACCCGAAAAGCTATTTGTCAACCCAATCCTTTGGGAGATCAATGAACAACTCCTTGAACCGTCACGACGGCAACCCAGAGTCCCAGGATGTCCCCCCGACAAGTTTTATGTACCTGAAGATTACCGTAATTCCTTGATTTCATCAGCACATTCCTCGGTAGGCACAGGTCATCCCGGAGTAAGTAAAACTACATCTACTCTCCAACTCAAGTATTGGTGGCCCAATATGCAGAGAGACATAACAACATTTATCCAAGGTTGTATTCCCTGTGCCATGTCCAAAGTTCCCAGACATCTACCAGTAGGTAAGCTAATGCCTCTTCCTGTCCCACTTAGACCTTGGTCTCACATCGGGGTAGACTTTGTTACTGATCTTCCTGTTTCAGATGGAAACACTTGTATCCTCGTGGCCATCGATCGTTTCTCCAAGGCATGTAAATTAATTCCTCTGAAGAATCTTCCCACCGCCTTTGTCACTGCAGAGCTGTTAATGGAACATGTCTTTCGAAACTTCGGTATACCAGAGGATATCGTGTCCGACAGGGGACCTCAATTCACCTCCCGGGTATGGCGCGCCTTCTTCTCTCTAATGAATGTTACAGTAAGTCTCTCATCAGGGTACCATCCACAAACTAACGGCCAAACTGAACGAAAGATCCAAGATGTCGGACGATTCTTGCGTACGTTCTGCCACTCCAACCAAAACATCTGGAGTCGGTATTTGATTTGGGCAGAGTACGCACAAAATTCTCTCAGACAGACATCTACGCAGCTTACTCCTTTCCAATGTGTTTTAGGTTATCAACCTCCATTGTTTCCTTGGTCCGGTGAACCCTCAGAAATTCCAGCGGTAGATAAATGGTTCAGAGAGAGTGAAAGAATTTGGAACCAAACTCATCAACACCTTCGACAAGCAATCAATCGCCAACAAAACTTTGCAGATGTCCGTCGATGTCAGACTCCAGAATACCAACCTGGACAACTAGTCTGGCTTTCTACCAAAGACATCCGTCTACGTCAACCCTGTCGGAAATTAAATCCCAAGTATATCGGACCATTCCCCATAGAGAGACAGATCAATCCGGTAACCTATAAACTTCATCTCCCGGCTCAACTTCGGATCCATTCCTCATTCCATGTTTCCCTCCTGAAACCTTATCATCCAGCCGTGCCCAGTTCCACTACAGAACCAACTCCAGCAGAAAATTCCCCAATACCTCCTATGGAACCAGACTCCATCTACTCAGTTAAAGAAATTTTGGACTCTCGACGTCGAGGTGGACAACTTGAGTATTTAATTGATTGGTTAGGATATGGACCAGAGGAGAGGTGTTGGATACCTCGGAAAGACATCCTCGATCCCACTATGCTCTCTGAATTCCACGCTCAACACCCACAGAAACCTGCACCACGACCCAGAGGTAGACCACCACGACGCCGAGGTCCACCGTCCGCTGGCGCGGACTCTGGAGGGGGGGGGTAGTGTCAGGAACCAATCAGGTGCTGCTTCTCACACCACACTACGATCACTCTCTCCAGAATTCTAATCACTTGCACCTGTTCCAATCAACGTTCAGTTCCATATAAACACCCAATTCAGAATCAGTCTTTGTCGAGTCTCCAACAGGAACAGAAGCATGCAAGTCTCAAGAAGTCTCTTACTCTACCTACACCAGTCAAGTAACGTATACTCATCTGAAAAGATACTAACCTCTATGTCCATGTTCTGATGTTCCCAGAAATCGCTGCTGAATCCAAGTTTCCTGATTCCTTGTGTTCTTTCTGAGTCTCGTTACTGGTGGAAACATTTGAAAGAGAAAGGACAAGTATCACTGAACTGTGTCAGTTTGACTGTGGATTAATGGAAGAGGATCTACTCACCTTGAATCCTTCACGTTAAGTTATCCTCATCGAATTCACCTCTGAAACTTGAAAAGACTCACCATTGAACTTCATGCACTAAAAATAAAGCGTTGTTCTTATTCACTTACCTCTGTCTCCGAGTCTGTATCCTGACAATTATAAAATCTGTAATCTGCTTTATGTATAAAAATATATTTCTCCCTTAGCTTCAATGTAGTTAGTTACCTTATGTTAGTATTTTAATTTTAATGTTTTAATTCCCCCGCGACCCTGTACACAGGATAAGCGGTTGACGATGGATGGATGGATGGATGTTTTAATTCAATTTTAATTTGTTAAATTATGATCTTGTAACATAGCAAACTAGTGATGTCCCGATACCAATACTGGTACTGGTGCTCATGTACTGGTACTTGTAAAATGCTCTGATACCAAAAACCAATACCATCTGATGTAAGAATGTCATTACGTAAACATTCAGCCCACAAATTAAAATCACGTTATGTCCTTGTGAGATTACTTAACCGCAAAAGCTGCAATTTAATGAGATAAATATTAGGGGTGTAAGTCGTACGTTTCATCATAATACGATCTTGAATCAATTCTCTTGGCCTGCGGTCCGATATTTGCCAATACTTCAAAGTATGTTGCAATAAGATTCGATTCAGGGGCCCACGATCAATGTTCTGATGTTATGTGCGTATTTTACATTATTTTTTTCAAATATAATATATAATTTGATTATTCAGCTCTCTGTATACACATTGGGACATCCACGACAAAATAAGGTACTTCAGATGTTTAAAAAAATTATACTGATATATAATATAAAAAATAATGTCACACACAAGTGATCATCACTTGTTTGATGACAGCAAATCTTTCAGTTTAGTCCAATTCAAAATATTTATGACTTGTTTCGAATTATCTGTGCTATCTGTAGTTCCCCTTCTATCACCCACTTAATGTTGTGTCAATGTAGTGACACTAGGGGTTGCTCTTGAGAGCACCAAACACCATTTGCATGCCACTCCCCCGGACATATGTGTATAAAAGGAGCTGGAATGCCCACTCCATTCAGATTTTCTCTTCGGAGCCGAGCAGTTGTATTATCAGTGAGCTGAATACTACTGCTGTTCCATTCACCTCTTAAGAAGCGTATGCTTTTGGATATACAATGCATTTCCATCAGCTTTCTCTCCTTCTGTACAACGAGTGCAGATTTCACCCCTGGGCACTTCAACAGCGCTAAAAGTTTGTATATTCCCACTAAAGAGTATATATTTCTATATTAGATCACACTGAGGCAGCATTTGTGGATGGTTCATGTTCTCATTGCGAGAATATGACCATGGCAAAGTTGCGGTCTTCTGGGGGAAAGCCGCTCTAGCTGAGGTCTAGACGAGGTCGTGGAGGGCACCTTTCACTGCTTGAAACAGACTTCTGGGTTCGTCCGCTCTCACTACCCTGGACGGCAGGGCAGTCCACAGGTACACAGATGTCCCTAAGGTGTATAAGGCGGTTGCGATGCACCTGTGCCTGCAAAACACAGCCACCTGGCAGGTTTGACCGGCACTACCCTCCAGAGCCTGTAGGACTATGTTGTTGCTGGTGACCAAAGCCTACAGTGCTGCTGGACAGGCCAACTCCGCCATGCATGTCATGACTCCTAAGCCATGCCTCCGGTTGTGATGAGGCTCAAGGCCGACCCAAGAGGTCCTTCTCCTCAGTCACTATCCCTCCCTATGCCTGGTATGCAGAGCAAGGTAAGTGCTTTGAGGTTTCCCTCAGTGCAGCCACCTTGGGACGAGGCAATGGCCCATGATGTGGCGTAGCCTGTTCACCCCACCACAAGGCCCCATCTCCAGTTACATCAGACACGATCGTCGCCTTAGTGCCCCTCGCCCGGAGCTTGGACACATGGCTAACGTTTCCAACCCATCGCAGTGGCTGGCCAGGACCATCCAAGTCGGCTATGCAATTCAGTTCGCCAAGCTTCACTTTGGTGTAGGGCGAGACACCCTGTATGCGTGATAGAGCCTGTCCCTCCAGCCGAGATGTGGAAAGGGTTCTAAAGCTCTTACTTCATCATGCCAAAGAAAGGTGTTGGTTTGGTCCAATCTTGGACCTGCAAGTTCAAAAGATGCTAACCCAGAAACACATTTTGACGTGCGTCTGGCATCAAGATTTATACTTTTAGGTCTCGGTTCAACCTCGACACAGAGCCTTCCTACGGTTTGCTTTCGATGGCCAGGCGTATCAGTACAAGGTATTCCCCTTCGGCCTGCCCCTGTCCCCTAGCATCTTCACGAATGTTGCAGAGGCAGCTCTTGCCCCATTACGGGAAATGGGCATCCACATATTCAACTACCTCAATGACTGGCTGATTCTAGCACTCTCTTGAGACACAGGGATTTAGTGCTCAGACAACACTCCCAAGCCACGCCTCTTCCCCTCATGGGATCTCTCCACGGTCCTCCTGGGCCTTCAAGTAGCCCCCTTTTAGCTGCTAGAGTCAGTCGAGCTAAAAGCCCTCTCCATGAAGATGGCCTTCCTAATTGCTCTAACCTCCCTAAAGAGGGTTGGGGTCCTGCAAGCATTTTCTGTCAGCGACACTTGCCTGGAGATCGGTCCGGCAGATTCTCACGTCATCCTGAGACCCCAGCCAGGCTATGTGCCCAAGGTTCCCACAATCCCCTTCAGGTATCAGGTGTGAGCCTGCAAGTGCTGCCCCAGGAGGAGGCAGACCCAGCCCTGACATTGTTGTGTCTGGTGCGTGCTTTGCACACCTATTTGGATTGCACGCAGTGCTTTAGATGCTCTGAGCAGCTCTTTGTCTGCTTTGTTGGACAGCAGTAAGGGAATGCTGTCTCCAAACAGAGGCTTATCCACTGGATCGTGGATGCCATTGCTCTGGCATACCAGGCTCAGGCCATGCCCGCCCCTTTGGGAATACAAGCACACTCTACTAGGAGTGTGGCATCCTTGTGGGCACTGGCCAATGGCACCTCTCTAGCAGACATCTGCAGAGCAGCGGGTTCTCGTTTGTCACTCAGTGAAGGCGGTCACATTTTCTCTCCCTCCCCTGACCTCCCTGCTTTGCTCTCTCGTCACATCTAGTCAACTGTCTTGTACTTTTGAGAGACTCTCTCAGCACTGCTCTCCAAACTAAGAAATTATTATGGATTTGGTCAACTGGTCTCTCAACGCAATTGACACCATCTTCTCGAGGAGAAGCTTGGGTTCGGGGGAACCTAACTGCCCTGACGGAAAGTTTGCAGCTGGCTACACGATGGACGCGTGGGAGAGGTGGCGGGTCGTGTGTCTGGCGGTTCTTTCCGTGGAGGACGTTGAAGATATCTACCTATTCGGAACCATGATAACAGGTCTTCTGCTGATTGGATTAGGCATTGCCCTGGGTTATCGAAGAATTAAGAAGACGGAGACAGCTGTCCAAAGCCTCACAAGGCTGCCCGTCATGATTGAGGCAGTGGGCAGAGCTGTCAGCACTCAGACTCTCAATACGGATAACATCATGAAGGAGCTTACAGCTTTGCAAAGGCAAATGGATCATTTTAGAGACCAAAACGGACATGAAGAATAGCCTGAGAAATTGCAGCTATTCGCCCCAAGACAAAACATTTAAATCTTATCTGTTTCGGCACCCCCCAACCAGCACTGGCCTTGTCCAAGGCCGCTGATGGATCAACAACTCCCCTGGTTAGAGCACTGCAATGAGCCGCTCTCGCATTCCCTCCCCCCTCCCAAAACACCCTGGGATTGTGACCTTTTGGCGAATCTCTGGGCTCACACACACACACAAGACTTTACACAAATACAGATATGCATCCGCCCCACACCCCATCCCTCGCCTTCGCCACTTCGTACCCCCCAGTCTGACAGGCGGGTCTGTGACCAGCGCCGAGAATGGCTGCAGGTCCGGATGGCTGCTTGCCAGTGCTGGGTTAACTCCATCCCCCACTCCCCTACCCTGTTGCAAGTTTTTGTTATGTTGTAGATGTACTGATTATGTGCTAAGTGTTGCTGAGATGTTTTTTCCTGTTCCCACACTGTAATCCTAACAGGAGCATAGTCTGGGGGTTGCTTTCTCACCTTTCCCCATGTAATGCTGTATATCTTCTCAATTCCCTGTCTTCCTGCCCTGTCTACCCCATTGTCATATTGTATGTTTGTATGGGCAGGATGATGGCCAATTTCACTGGTTACTTACTTGTGACTATGTGACAATAAAGGGTTACTACTACATTACTACTACTACATAGGCTACACCCAACACCTTTGCAACATTTTACAATCTCAGAGTTGGGCCGGTTTCATCCCGTGTTTTGTCAGGTAATAACAGGTAGAGTTTTTGTAATATGGAACAGCTGGCCGGGTGTACCACTTGTGTATAGCGCCTTTCCCCTCCACTGATGCAAAAACGTGCACTTTTACCCCCAGTCGAGTTCATAAAGTCGTGGATCCTGTATGTCCATCCTCCCTAGCACTATGGTTCACGAACTCGGTGGAGGAGTTCGCAACCAGCCCCACTACGGTCTAATATGCCCTGTACTGGGATAGGCGCTCCACAGGTGCTGATTGCGGCTGCTGAGCCCATGTGTCGTATTGTCACATGTTGACCTCCCATTTTGTGCAGGATGGGGTCTCTGCAGTGTCTTTTCCCCCTGAAAGAATAGGAAAGGTAAAGAAAACCTTCCATGATGCAGGTTATAGCGTTAGATGGCCCCAGTCGAATCTAATACGCTGTGGAGAGAAAAACATAGAGAGAAAAGGCTGCGGCTGGCATGGCCTACTCCCATGCTAGTTACGTCACTTCCCCCCCTCAGGGATATATGGAAATACATGACGTCTTTTGGGGCATTGGGGGAGGTTACTTGCAGACTGATGCTCCTGCTATTACTTATGCAGCAGCTTGTTTGCACCTGCATCAGCAGTTCATGCAACATGGTTCAGCTGTTGCATGAACTATAGCTATTTTTCTATAGGGACCCCTAATGTCACTACATCGACACAACGTCGAGTGAGTGACAGAAGGGGAACATCATGGTTACTGTCGTAATCTCTGTTCCCTGATGGAGGGAATGAGACGTTGTGTCCCTATTGCCACAACATTGTACCGCTGAAATGGCCGGACCTTGTCTTGGCTCCTCAGCACAACTTGAATGGAGTGGGCATTCCAAGTCCTTTTATATTAAGCAATTAATTTTCTAAAAAAAAATAAAATAAAAAATATTATATTGAAAATGTATTGTTATAATTTCATTTGATTACAGTTTTAATTAATTCATTTATTTAAACACCATTTTGATGATCAAACTGAAATAAACTGTTGATATGGAGAGAAAAAAACAGGTATCGTACTTGGTATTGGCCAAAAATGAGTGCCAAAAATTAAGTATCGGTACTCATACTCTTTCTAAAAAAAGAAAACGGTATCGAGACGTCCCTACAAACTATAGTTAAAAAGTAGCATCCTCAACACTTTCCAGTACATTATTATTTACTTTAAACAAATAAAAACATAGATTTAAACTGCATTAAGCGGTTTTAGTTCGATTAACCTTAGGAAGGATATCATTTTTTATGTATTTTTTTACACACTGATTCAAAGAGCAC
Organism: Moxostoma hubbsi; assembly: GCA_032164185.1. NCBI lineage: Eukaryota > Metazoa > Chordata > Actinopteri > Cypriniformes > Catostomidae > Moxostoma > Moxostoma hubbsi. Next base: position 7,647,652 of record JAVLUX010000046.1, read on the forward strand.
GTTTTTCATATGAGAGTCATCTTTAGAAGACGGTAAAGCCTCTGACTCTAGCATATATTGTGGTTTGTCAAAAAGGGGGGATTAATAAACTCTGAAAAAATTATTCACCAAAGGAAAGCACATATTAATACCTCTTCCTCGGAATCCAGGCACCCCAAAGCTATTAAGCTGTTCCTGCTCCCCTTTCGCTTTGTTCTTGGGAAATCATGCCAAAAGACTTAATTAGGCTGAATAATAGCCAAGCATGCGCAGGGCGTAATCCCTTCCACTGACGGCGTGTGTTAATGGTTTCCTTGTCACTCACTGTACTTATAAGAAAACATGTTGCCTTTCAGTACTCTAATCTGCTCTCTGCAGGCTGCCTGGCCCTCTCCATTCTTTTTTTCTTTCACACTCTCTTTCTCTCTCTCTCTCCCTTGTGTTTTGATTCAGCTGAAGGGAATTATGATGAATCCAGCTAAAGTTTGGCACAAAGTCTCCCTTCAACTTTTCAAATGAGAGAACAAATTACTCACTTCCTGTCCTCATATTAAGTAAGCATTCTCATTTTTTCCCCTCCTTTTTTAAGGCTGCATATAAGAAGTTGTTGTTTGTGCAAATGCCCGAGGACTCTTTTTCAAACTGGAATGCCACCTCATGATGTTTATTTTACACATGGCAAAACCAATGTGTCTTATCCTTATGCTTAAAGGGATAGTTCACCCAGAAATGAAAATGTATTCATTATTTACTTACTCTCATCATGTTCTAAACCAATTTGACTTTTTCTTTTTTGGAGCACAAATGGAGAAATAAATGTAAAAAAAAAACATTCTATTCAGTGATGTCATGCAATAGCATAGCAGTGGACCACCTCTTCAAGATTCAAAAGGATGCAAAATTATTATTAAGGAGTCTAACAAATTATTCAATGTGAATCTTGGCTTGTTCTGAAGGCTTATAATAAGTTTTGGTGAGAAACAAACTGAAATTTTATTTATTATTTAGTGAAATTACTGACTGACCGTTGCGCTCATGTGGATGTTCGTGAGAGTGCACGAGAACAGCAGTTATGCTGCCCCCACTTGCAAGATGGCACGTTCAAGCGATAAACTGCTTGTTTGGTGCAATCGGACCACCACTGATAAAAAAGACAATAGAAAACACATCACAGCTTTACACAAACCAGAGAACCGAACTTAAAAAAAAAACATGTCTGAAGAGTTTGCAGTTGAAGAGGAGATGCATTTCTATGCCCAGCCTTATTTGTATGAATCCGAGGACACTGAAATCAAACTGAGAGAGACTGAGTGACTACTGCACTTGTGCACTCTCATGAATGCGCACAGGAGTGCAACAGTCCTGCGGATTTTCACTAAATAATAAATTAGATTACTCTATCGATACATTTTCTTATATAAATATATACTGTATATCATAATGCATTACAGTAATGAGAATGAGATTTTTTTTTCTATTACGGTAATGTCATGGGTAGTTGCTGAGATAAGATGGGAGATGTAGGATCTATTTGCAAGCTTTAATAAAAAAGATGACAGTGAAACAAGCAAACATGAACAAAACTAGAGGGTATTTATACATACAAGGGCTAATGAGGGAATGGAGAACAGGTGAGAACAATGGGGAACAGATGGCAGTGATGAGGGCAGAGCATGATGGGAAACGTAGTCCGCGGAAAACATTTAAAAATAAGAGTCATTGGAAACACGAGGGAGACAGGCTGTGACCGGTTATGACAATAAGTTGTAAAAATAATATTCTTAATTGTCATTAAAATAAATAAAAAAAGCACAATAATAATCAAATAAATACATAGTCGTTAAAAAATAGGCAAAATATTACCTGGACATTTTTTGGACAGGTTTCGTAATATTCACCTAAACTTAACTGACAATCAGACCTTATTCACACTGGCGCCATCTTGGATTTTTAATGTGAATGACAACGAGGCTGTGAGGGATAGACTTACCATCTCTTCAATGGCATGAGCAGGATAAAGTAGGGCTGGGCGATTAATAAAATGATAATCGAGATAAAACGATTATTGTGCCGCATTACGTTTTGAAATGAAACGTATCTTCAAAGCATCCTTTATTAAATTTCAAATAATAAGGAAATGGGTTATGAAAATACACTCGGAAACTGTCATTTCTCTGTGCGGTCAGCACATGAGTTGCTTGAAGTGATCGGGGATGAGTTGCGTGAAGTGACCGAGATTGGTAGAGATTGAATCTTCTCCCGGCTGAACGGTCAAATATAGATTTATATATGTGTCACAATTCTGCACACATAAAATTATATTTTGAGCATGCAAGATTTTATTTTGAACACAAATACATTTTCTGCACACGCAATATGATATTTTGAGCACATAAAAAAGGTATATTGTATGTACATGAACTGCACATGTAAAGAAATTTGTAAAGCAATGAATCTTTTCGCAAAGATTAATTCATTTTGAGCAAACAAAAATACATTTTCCACTTGCATAAAGTTTATTTGAATGTGAATTTGCACACAATTCTGAAGTTTTTGAAATCACTGTTTTTGCGTGTGTAAAAACTGAATCGCTCTCTCCTACTACCCACTCTGTGTGCACTCATAGCTTTGACCACTTGCTTGCTCATCAAATTTACAGCATTATAATGAGCCAGAATTGAACAGAAGTGAAGAAGGATTAGTTTGTTTTCAAGAAAGTTTATGTTTAACACACTATGACCACATGAAATCTGTTTTTATTTAAACTTTATTAAATATTTTATGTAAATATAAATGTATCCAGATTACAGTCTACCAAGGATCAGCAACTACTGAAACGTATTTTTGTTATTATTACATTAAATATTATTTTCTTTAATAAACATGTTATTTTGTCCACCTTCTTTAGTGTGTCCTCTCTCATTTTTTAGACAGCCTTGTATATTAGAAATATTATGAATTTTATAAATATTGCCTAAATTAACATATTCTATGCTTGATAATAAATTAGAAAAGCTGTTTATGTTTGCATTTCAAAGATGTGGGGTATCTTGAAATATTCAGTATGCTGTTTTTATGAAGTTTATGCATTCTATCAGAACACTTTTGACAAAAGTGATTAATGATAAGAAATGGAAGATAAGGAAAAGAGGCTAATTATGTCTCCTGTCATAGTTTGGGGTAAATTAAAAGTACAGTATATTGAACCTCAATTGTTTGAGACAAAGCAAATAGCAAAAATATAATGTAAAGAAATCCTAAGCATTGCATGATCCCAGGCCACTATATTTTGAAAACCATACATTACAGTAAGTTAAGCCTTACTATATTCCTGGTATATCTATAATTCACAGGGTAAATATATTTTGTAATGCTATCTGCAAACAGTATATAAAGTGTGTACTTAACTTAGAGCATTGTGCCTGTTGGCTCTTCTGCAATATTTACACTGAGATGTTAATAGTTGCTGTAGCTACTTCAACTGTTCAATCACAGAGCACTTGTAAGTAGCTTCTATCAGCCAATCCTGACGTAAGAGGCAGGACTTTTCAGAATACGGGAGAAAAAGCAAGCGAGCAATCTAAAGTTCAGAGCGCACGCTGAGCACATACAAATAGTGAAAATGATTCATCTTTGCAAGAAACATTGCTTTACAAAGTTCAAGCGTGTGCAAAATTTGTTTTTGTGCACTCAAAATGTCATCTAGCGCACACAAATTTCCTTTTTTTGCACTTAAAATATCAACTTGCACGCACAAAAACGTTTTGTGCGCGCAAAATATTTTGCATGCTTAAAATACAATTTTGTGTAGAATTTGGCACATATATAACTCCATAATGCCTGTCTTGGAGAGGTAATCATATAAACACATAGTGTGATGTCTAAAGTGAACGTAAATAGTGGAGAAAAAAAAAATTATATTAAAATGTCGGACTTGTAAGTATAACGTCCTGGTTACTTCCGTAACCTCTGTTCCCTGATGGAGGGAACGAGACGTTGTGTTGACGAAGTGACACTAGGGGGTCACTCTTGGGAGCCCGAGACACCTCTGATCTTTGATAAAAGGCCAATGGGAATTGGCGAGTGGTATTTGCATGCTACTCCCTGGCAAGCTGGTGTGCGAACCGCTCATTCAGGTTTTGTGCTGAGGAGCCGAGAGAGAAGATCCTGGACATTTCAGCAGGTAGTCCAGAATTGTGGCAACTAGCTGGACTGTTATGTGAACTGGCGGTGCCAGATGGGCAGATTACTGTGTGCCTCATAGCCAGCACACCAGGCCGACATGTAACCTCCACTGACGCTGTTATGAACGTCGAACGGCCCTTCAGGAACAAGTCGACTACCCAAAGAAAGAATAGGTTTAGGCTAGCCCAGTCGTGCCTTTTCCCCTTTTTTCTCGTTTTTCTCCCAGAAAAGAGTGAACATTTTTCAACCGACTGGGACCACCAGTGTCCACGTCAGTTGGGTGGGGGTGTCACTCCAAAGGGGAAGACACCGCACCACACCACACCACACCCAGGGCACCTACCCTGGTACAGGGCTTAGTTAGCAAGCTGAAAACTCAGCAAACTCGTCTGCCACAAGACCAGGAGGAAGTCATCCAGGGAACACATCTTGTGAACACTACTGGGAATCAACAGCGCACATCTTTAGCTCAGTGGAGGTGAAAGTCTCTATGCTCAAGTGATACACCCGGCCAACTGTCCCGGACATACCTGTCCATTCCTGCTAAGACACGGGATGAAACCGGCTCAACCCGGAGATTGTAGAACCTCGCAAAGGTATTGAGTGCTGCCCAGCCCGCAACTCTGCAAATGTCTGTTAGAGAGGAACCAATCCTGGTAGAATGGGTAGCTCGTAGCCCTGCAGGAGGCGGCACATGCTGGGCGTGGTATGCCATAGCTATGGCGTCAATGATCCAGTGGGCGATCCTCTGCTTGGCGACAGCGATTCCTTTCCGCTGTCCGCCAAAGCAGACAAAGAGATGCTCAGAGACTCTGAAGCTCTTCGTGCGATCCAAATAGATGCGTAAAGCGCACACTGGACACAGCAACATCAAGGCAGGGTCTGCCTCCTCCTGGGGCAGAATTTGCAGGTTCACCACCTGATCCCTGAATGGGGTCGTGGGAACCTTGGGCACATAGCACATAGTTGGGGTCTCAGGATCACGTGAGAGTAGCCAGGACTGAACTCCAGGCACGTTTCACTGACAGAGAATGCTTTTAGGTCACCTACCCTCTTGATGGATTAAAAAGACGTTTCTGTGTGTGCCGCTCATTTAGAATATACTCTTTTAAGGAAAATACTCTTTTAGAATATACTCTTTCAAATCCATTCTGCCGAAGCGCCCAGGGGCGATCTCTGAAGTGCACCAGTGCAGAGGGGGGAGAGCCGCTGTATTGCGCCATGAGGAATCCAGCAGAGATGAAAAGGAAGCTGTGGGAAATTCAGTTCAGTGAACATCGACCGCTTGGCTCCAAAGACAAAATCTGAATGAGCGGTTTGCACGCCATCTCCTTTATACTCATATGTCTGGGGAATGGCATGCAAATTCCCATTGGCATTTTATCAAAGATCAGAGGTGTATTGGGCTCCCAAGAGTGACCCCTAGCGTCACTTCATCAACACAATGTTGAGTGAGTGACATATAGGGAACTGAAGATTTCATACAAAGGTGTACACTACAGTCTTCAAAGAAAAAGGACAACTGGCTCTAATCAGGACAGAAAGAGAAGTGTAAGCTAATATACCTGCAGTGTCTAGTGTAGTGTGTCATTATAATTATCAAGCAACCATAACAAGAAAATGAGAAAACACTCACAGCTCTTGACTGAGTAACTTTAGTAGCTTTAAAAAGTATTAATGTATTGTAATCATACAGTGAAACCAGTAGTAGTTTTTTGTTGCGTTTAATTCTGAATGTTTAATTGACTTGATAGCCTACTGCTTTTAAAAACTTTTAAAGCTGTATAAAGCACTGCATTTTCTTAATTTGTATTTTTGGTTCTATTATTTGTAATCTATTTCTATTTATTGCTGTTTTTTGTTGTTATTTTATTACTGAGTGTTTACTTTTGAATAATTACTTAAGAACTTGAAACCATTCTTCCATAATTAACAAATTAGTGTTAGAATATTTTGTGATTTTGAAGCTGGTATTGAGAATAGCCAAATTTCACTACTGAAACTTTGGTATTGCGATTATGTATGGCCTTTATCGAACATGTTAGATCTTTCTGCAATAACATTATAAAAAATAGATCTCATTCCATAGAAGTGTGAGCACCCCTGCTGTAAATGATATCGAAGGAGGCTTTCCTTTATTTGACTACCATACGTAACATAAAGTTATTATCATATTTTAAAAGCCTCCTCCTCTACCTAGTGCAGTTTACATTTCAAGTTCATAGAAATCCACTGATACAAAGTTATTTTTAAAAGTTCAATAAATGTATGATGTTTCCAAAGTCAATGAGTAATTGTGTTAAATAATCGTGATTTTTGCCACAATCGAGCAGCCAAGCACTTAAATCACATCTGATTTTCCACAACTCATGTTGTCTGGCATTATTTGTATACTGAAAGTTCTTGGGCAGATTTTTCACCCAACTTTATATTACTTCAAAACCTGTCAAAATTTCACAATTCTCCAAATTAGCAGAGTGTATCAATGAAATAAAAGATTGGAAAGCCAGAAATTTCCTTATACTCAACTACGACAAAACAGAGGTATTAATTATTGGACCAAAAGCCTCTAAAAACAAGCCGCTAAAATATAATTTGACTCTCGTGAATGTACTGTTACATGTCTTCAACAGCAAAGAACTTAGGTGTTATATTTGATACCAATCTGTCTTTGAAAATCAAATTACCAATGTTTGTAGAACAGCATTCTTCCACCTAAGAAATATTGCTAAATTACAACACGAAGCAGCTTTTTCTGTAAAGCAGCTTTGAAACGACGTGTGTTGTGAAAGGCGCTATACAAATAAAAATGACTTGACTTATCAATGTTTTGAGTGCGGAATGATTCAAAAACACTTTAAACTGCAGTACATCCCATTGAAGAGAAGTCTATCCCTCACAGCCTCATTGTCATTCCTATTAAAAAATTATCATCAAAGATGGTGCTAGCATGAATAAGGTCTATTAACAGCAACTTAGAACAAAACACTCTGAGAGGTATTTAGAAACCCAACTGTACAAAAAAATCTAAACCCTAAAATGTAATCCACTGTCATTGGAACTGATCATTTGAATCAGAGCAAAAGATTTGCCCTCTTTGTCCATTTGCAGCATTCCTCACATGTTCCTATGGGAAAGGAGACACAGAGAGCACAGGAGCATAACGTGGTTGTTTGCTTGTGTGTATGCATGTGAGAGGGAAAATACTTTGTTTCAGATATAAATCAATAAGTGCAGCTAGTAGAGTGGGCACAGTCATGCATTTTCATTGTGGAGCGACAGCCAGAACCAACTAAGCATGACCTGCCATAGGCAAAGCTTCTCTGCACATCAGCCAAACAGCATTAATATTGAAAATGGACCTCAAGCATGTCGATTTGTTGGAATCGAGCAGCAGAGGGGGCTAGATTTGACACTCGCTGGAAATAAATAGCCCCTGACATCTCTTATAGGTGAAAGTCATTCTAGTTAGTGTTTAAGTGCCAAGTATAAATCTTTTAAATTATAAATCAATGAATAGTTAATACAATAATAGGAATCTTTATAAATATTTGAGCGGATTAGGAGTGCCGTGTGTGAATGTGAGAAGAACTATATCCAGTGTTTATAATCACACAAACACGCCTCTGCTTTCCACAGCTTTTGTGTGCATTAGGTGTTGGCTTTGAGCACAAATGCATCATTTGAATAACATGTACAGTAATTGATTGGCAGCATAACAGTACATAAGCAGCGTTAGGTGTAATCCGATAACAAAGTAGTAAATAACTGTAATTTATTCACTTATTACTGTAGCCCATTACATACAAATTTTATTTACATTAATTTTATTTTATTTTTTTATTTTTCTACCCAATTCCCACTACTTACTAGGACCTCATGGTGGCGTGGTTACTCATCTCAATGCGGGTGGCGGAGGAAAAGTCTCAGTTGCCTCCGCTTCTGAGATAGTCAATCCCAGCATTTTATCACGTTGCTCAGTGTGTATGACACCACAGAGACTCACAGTATGTGGAAGCTCATGCTATACTCTGCGATCCATGCACAACTTACCATGCGCCCGATTGAGAGCAAAACCCACTTAATTGTGACCACAAGGAGGTTCCCCCATGTGACTCTACCCTCCCTAGCAAATGGGCCAATTTGGATGCTTAGAAGACCTGGATGGAATCACTCAACACACCCTGGATTTGAACTCCCAACTCCAGGTGGGTTTGTCCGTGTCAATGTCACTGTACTATGGTATCACCCAACACTGATTATTGCCTGTCTGCGTCGCTCAGCTACGACTCGGAAGTTGCTCAAAATTTTGCAGCACCATTTTCCATTAAATTACACCAAAATAATTATCAAAGGACTTAGATTATTTACTCTAGCCATCACGTGATGATACATTGTATATATGTGTCCTTCATTAAGACTACACTGTGTATTTTCTGTTACAAGTATGTATTTTTGTGGTTTGACTGCTTGAACGAAACCTTTTCAAGAAATGGCATAATAAATGTCGTTATGTTAGTGCAGTTACACCAATTTCATTCACTAACCTGCAAACTCATTAATGTCACTTTGTTAATTCTTAAAGAAGCACAAAAACCTTTGTAACTTTTAATTTACAACTTTGGACAGCCACCTGCACCACATCGACGCGTACCGTGTGTGATACCTGTGCCTTGTCGTACCTGCGAAGTAGCGCTTCTCGTCCATTAAGTGACCTTTAAGCACAGTAAATGTTATATCACCCCTTGTGGTCACCCAAAGCTATTACGCCAGACTGTATTTAACAGAATGCCAACTGACAGTGAATTGGAAAGCAAACAAATTAGGCTACTAATTTAAATATATTGATATATAGGGTACAGTGGGGCTAGAGGCCCAATGGGGTAAGACGCCCAACTGGGTAAAAGGCTCCTTTGATTTTATTTCTCCCAAAACAGTAAAAAGCAACAAAAAAAAATACCACTGCACTTTCCTTAACCCCTGTTTGTCACTATACACTGCTGAATTTTCCTGTTCCATGAGATCATTTTGTGTAATGTCTAAAGGTTGATCTTGAGTCAATTAGATCTAATATTTAATTATTTTTTTTTTTACAATATTTTACATTTATGTAGCTAATGGATATCCTACTGTATGTATATCATATGTTAATGAATAACTGTCCAATAAGTGAAAGTGTAAAGTGAAAGGATAAAAAGCCTCCCTTTTGCAGCAGCTAAAGGCCCCTCTTAAACACATTGTTTTTCTTAAGTGGGCGAATAGATTTGTTATGAAGAATGTTCAAAGATCCAATCACAATGGAGATTAATTTGCTTATACAATACTTTAGATGTAATGAAATGTCAAATGTGATTGAAACAATCAATGAACAAGAAATGATGCACCCTTTTCTGAAGTGGTCAGTATAACAGTATAACTAAGTGAGAGAGCCTTTTACCCCAGGTGTGGTATAAAAGGCCCCCTTGCCACATTTAAAAAAATAAATAAAACATTATTCAAAACAACATTCTGTTGTTATTTCTTTTCACACAAATCATGTTGCTCCATCAATATTCAATAAAAAATAAATGTATTTCTTGAATTTATTTTCTTGATGCACTTTGTGAACAGAAAAAACATCAATGGATCAACAGGTTGAAGGGCGCTGTGTGCAAGTGGAACACCCAGTCGGTTGTGCTGCGTTACCGAGTTATGCCAGCTCGGACCTGATAAAACACTGGATGAGACCGACTCAACCCTAAGATTGCAAAATCCGGCAAAGGTTGCCCAGCCCGCTGCTCTGCAGATGTCTGCTAAGGAGGTGCCATGGGCCAGTGCCCACGAGGATGCCACACTTCTTGTAGAGTGTGCTCGATTTCGCAAGGGGGTGGGCACAGCCTGGGTGTGATAAGCTAAGGAAATAGTATCAACAACCCAGTGAGCTAACCTCTGTTTTGAGATGGGGTTCCCTTTCCGCCGTCCGCCGAAGCAGACAAAGAGCTGCTCAGAACATCTAGAGCTCTGCATGCGGTCCAAATAGATACGCAAAGCACATACTGGACACAGCAACAAGAAGGCTGGGTCTGCCTCCTCCCAGGGCAGCTTGCTTGCAGGTTCATGACCTGGTCCCTGAAGGGGGTTGTAGGAACCTTGGGCATGTAGCCCGGTCACTGCCTCAGGATAACATGAGAATGTGCCGGACCCAACTCCAGGCAGGTGTAGCTGATAGAGAATAAATGCGATCAGGAGGGTCATCTTCAGGGAGAGGGCCTTGAGCTCAACTGAATCAAGCGGCTCGAAAGGGGGTCTCTGAAGGCCTGAGAGGACCACTGAGAGATCCCAGGAGGGGAACAGGCTAGGGCGGGGAGGGTTCAGTCTCTGGGCGCCTTTCAGGAACCTGATAATCAAGTCATGCTTACCTAGGGACTTGCCATCTACTGCGTCGTGGTGGGCTGCGATAGCAGCTACATACACCTTCAAGGTGGAGGGGGACAGCCTCCCCTCCAGCTTCTCCTGCAGGAATGAAAGCACTGACCGAACTATGCACCTCTGCGGGTCTTAGGCTCGAGAAGAACACCAATTCGTGAACAAGCGCCACTTTAAGGCATAAACTTGCCTAGTGGAGGGAGCTCTGGCTTGGTTGATCTTGTCTACGACATCAGGTGGTAGATCCACTAGATCTTCCGCATCCCATCCATGGGCCAGACGTGGAGGTTCCAAAGGTCTGTGTGCAGGTGCCAGAGGGTGCCCCATCCCTGAGAAAGAAGGTCCTTCCTCAGGGGAATTTTCCAGGGAGGTGCTGTCACGTGGAGCATAAGATAAAGGGGGGTGGGGGGTGGTGGGGGGGTGGGGGCCTTCACTCTCTGCTGGGCGAAACCTGCCGTGACAGCGCTTCTGCCATCATGTTGTTGTTGCCAGGGATGTGAGTGGCGCGCAGCAACCTGAGTCGCGGCTGACTCCAAAGGAGGAGATGGCGGGCGAGTTGTGACATATGGTGAGGGCACACACCGCCTTCGCGATTTATGTACACTACCGTCGCAGTGCTGTCTGAACGTATCAAGACATGCTTGCCCCAGATTAGTGGGAGAAACCTCCGTAGGGCAAGAGATACAGCCAGCAACTCTAGGCAGTTGATGTGCCAACACAGCCAGGGTCCTGTCCAGGATGGCAGGAAGGGGTCTGGGTCACATGGTATTTGCCGTGGTACCATGCCCATCTCGGGACTCAAGTCTGTAGCCAGTGCTGAAGCGATATCATATGCATCAACTCGAGCGGCACGGCCGTGGCTGAGGAAGCCATATGCCCCAGGAGCCTCTGGAATTGTTATAGAGGAACCGCTGTGCAGTGTTCGAAGAGAGCGAGGCACCTGAGCACTGACTGAGGGCGCTCGTTGGTGAGGCGTGCTGTCATTGAGACTGAGTCTAACTCCATGCCGAGAAAAGAGATGCTCTGAACCGGGGCAAGCTTGCTCTTTTCCCAGTTGACCTGAAGCCGTAGACGGCTGAGGTTCCTGAGCACCTGGTCCCTGTGAGTGCATAGTAACTCACGAGAGTGAGGCAGGATGAGCCAGTCATCGAGGTAGTTGAGTATGCGGATGCACACTTCCCTTAGCGGGGCAAGAGCTGCCTCTGCGACCTTAGTGAAGATGCGAGGGGGCAGGGACAGTCCGAAGGGGAGGATTTTGTACTGATACACCTTGCCGTCGAACACGAACCATAGGGAGGGTCGGTGTTGAGGTAAGATGGAGGCATGGAAGTACGCGTCCTTCAGGTCTACCGCCGCAAACCAATCTAGCTGTCGAACGCAGTTAAGAATGTGTTTCTGCATGAGCATTTTGAACGGAGTCTGTGCAAAGCCTGGTTGAGAACTCGCAGGTCCAAGATTGGACGCAACCCGCCACCTTTTTGGGTACGATAAAGTAAGGGCGGTAGAGACCCTTCTTCACCTCGGCTAGAGGGACATGCTTTATCATGTCCTTGAGAGGCAGAGTCGTGATCTCTGCCCATAAAGTGCTGGCTTTTTCGTCACGTACGGAGGTGGAGCAAATACCGCCAAAATGAGGCCAACCAGTTCGACGGGTTGGGCAGAGAAAGCCACGCGTCCAAACTCTGCGCATGGGGCACTAATGAAATGATCACTTTTGACGTACCAGGTAGGGCTTTGTGGCGGGGGGTGGGGGGAGCAGGTAATAGCGCGTTGGGAGGCAGAAGAGCGACGGGGGTGTTAGGAAAGCGTGCCTTGTCAACGTTGTGCATCACAACCATGTTCAGCCAGAGGTAACGCTCCTGGACCACGACGGTGGCCATCGCCGCCCGAGTGTCTGCGCTGGGACCTTTGTGGCTCTGAGAGTGAGGTGGGTGGCAGAGTGCTGTTCCTGCAGCATGTTGGGGTCGCAACTACCCAGGTGCAGATCTTTGAGTGTCTTGGCTTGGTGAACTTGCAGGAGAACCATGGCATGCAGGGCAGAGGCTGCCTGTCCGGTGGCGCTGTAGACTTTCGAGGTCAGTGATGACGTCATTCTACAGGCTCTGGAGGGGAGTACCGGGCGGTCCCGCCAGGTGGCGGCGTCCTCAGGACACAAGTGGATCGCAACCGCTCTGTCCACCAGCGGGACCTCCGTGTACCCGTGGGCAGCCCCGACATCCAGGGTAGTGAGAGTGTATGAGCGGAGGGGTCGATTCTGGGCAGTAAATGGTGCCCTCCGCGACTGCGTCAGCTCATCCAGAGGATCCGGGGGGGGGGGGGGGGAAATTATCTCGCCCTGACCACAGAAACCGATCGAGTAGCCTTGAGGGTGGGACAGAGGTGAGCAGACCCGAATGTGGCAGCCCACATGAGTCATTAACATCAGACGCTGCTGTGACGCTCTCCGATGGCAATGTCATCATCCAATTCCGGGGGCTCAAGGGAGAATGCCGGCTGGCCGCTCATCCCAAACAGTGGTCAACTCAGCTTTGCTGTTGCACAAACATTCGGCTTCGAAGAAAAATTCTGAGTGACACTCGCTGCCCTACTTCACTTTATACCCGCATGTCCGGGGCAGGGCAAGCAAATTCTGTCTGCCAACGTGACATTGGCCTTTTCTCAGGTTCAGAGGTACGTTTGGCATCCCAGGAAGACCCCTTTTGTCACTTCATTCGACACAACGTTGAGTGAGTGACATAAGGGGAAAGCTCATTTTTAATAATGGGTGCCTGTTGTACCCTATATTAGGATTATCAATGGATTAAAATTTACAATCGAATTAATGACATCATGATGATTAATAAATCAAATTAATCACAATTAATCAAATACATCATTATTTGCTGAGAAAAGCCCCCAAATAAAGATAATTCATATAAATACTGCATAATAATGTATATATATATATATATATATATATATATATATATATATATATATATATATATAAAATACAATTTAAATCATTGTTTATTAGCATAGTTACATTCAAAAAGTATTTTGATTACTGAAGAGATTACTTTGCATTTTATTGTCATTTGTTTCATTTAATATTTATTCCTTTCAGATGGAAAACATTTATAAATATAAATGATGTGATGCATTTTAACAGTGGTGAAACTCTTGCTTATGATGTGTTACAAGTAAGTTTGAAGTAAGTTTGGAGCAGAAGAAACAGAAATAAACCTTGTGTAAATTGTCAGCTTTATGCTAATCTAAAATGCTATTTCTAGCCATTTTACATGCACATGTTACCAGGCAAGATCATATTTTTATTATCAAGAAAATTCACATTGGATAATCATTTCTTTTTATCCAGTAATACCTTTGATATTAGGGTAAAAAATATTTGTATCGTTTTCCTGTAAAAATATCTAAAAATCTTTAAAATAAGATAAATTTGATTGATCTTGTTTTAGAAACTACACTGCATAAGATTGTTTTTTTTTTAGAGAATGTCTTTCTGTACTGGCAAAACAAGTAGTTCTGTATAGTCAAAATTTTATAGTCAAAACAAGTGAAAAAATCTACCAGTGCTGAAGAAGTAATCCAAAGTATTTAGAATATGTTACTGACCTTGAGTAATGTAATGGAATACGTTACAAGTTAAGTTTTAAAGCATGTATTCTGTAGTGGTATATACTTCAAAATTAACCCTCCCAACCCTACGTATATATATAATACATATGGCCTATAATACAGATTGAAGTTCAGTTCCTTGTGGCAGATAAATAAAGCATTAATTATTAGAAAAGACAACAGTCACTTCAATCTATTACAATGGACTTCAGAGAATTAACTGATGCCAACTCCAACCATAAACAAATGCCATATACCATATATAAGACATACACCATATGCAATTGCCTGAACCTTGGATTTAGGATAGACCTCACCAAAATTACCAGCCAGTTGCACTTCGATGCACCTCGCTGATCTCTACCTGCATCACCTTGGTCTAATGATGGACTGCACTCTTGAAATGGAATACATAGACTGAATTAATTGCCAACAAAACACTTCAACAGCCAACTAACAAGGACAATTGCATCTATGTGAACTTCTGCAGTTAATACAGGATGGACTTATATAAGATATTAGTCATTAATCTTTCAGTTCATACAAAATCTTTGTTTAAACACTGGCGCTTAATACTTACAAAGTTTAATAATTGTAAACCATGACTTGCATTATACATAAGTAATATTGGCATTATATTCATGATGTTAGCCAGATGGGAACTGGCCCCCACAGTGAGTCTGGATTCTCCCAATGTTTTGTTTCCACTAACCAAAATTTTATGGAGTTTTGTGTTCCTTGCCATAGTTGCTTTGGCTTGCTAACTAGGGTTCTAAATGCATTATTATTGAATTACTTTATAATTCATCAATTCTATATTACATTATAAATATTGCAGTTTAATTTTTTTGTTAAAGCATGTTTTTCTGAAAAGCTGCTTTGAAACGATGTGTGTTGTGAAAAGCACTATACAAATAAAAATGATGACTTGACAAACAGTGGCTTAAAGGAATATTCTGGGATCAATACAAATTAAGCTCAGTCTACTGCATTTGTGCCACAAAAATGTATTTTGACTTGCCCCTTTTCTTTCAAAATGCAACAATCTGGGTTACAGTGAGGGACTTTGTGTTTGTTTTTGAGTTGCCACAGTATGCAATAGACTGGCATGTCTTAAGGTCAATATTAGGTCAAAAATTGCAAAAAAGAAACAGCTTTCTCTAAAAACGTGTCAGTGAATCATTGTTTTGAGGAACGAAGGCTACACAATGCTTGAAATTGCCAAAAAAACTGAAGATTTCATACAAAGGTGTACACTACAGTCTTCAAAGACTGGCTCAACTGGCTCTAACAAGGACAGCAAGAGATGTGGAAGGCCAGATGTACAACTAAACAAGAGGACAAGTACATCAGTGTCTCTAGTTTGAGAAATAGACACCTCACATGTCCTCAGCTGACAGCTTCATTTTATTCTACCCGCTCAACACCAGTTTCATATATATATAAAATATACACTACGGTTACTTTAAAATATATAAGTGGCAGGATTTTATCTGGTATTTACGTAGCAGTAGTTAAAAGTGATTTTTTTTTTTTCAATACAGTGTTTTCCTGTCGATATTTACTTAATTTTTACTTCGGTTTGAGATGAGCCCTCTTTACAGGCAAACGGTGACATTAGTATATATGTAAATTCCTTGCTTTGTGTATGTGTTTATCAGTATCTAATTTGTGTGTCAGCATGATCATTTGTGGTGTTTTCATTCTTGCTCACTGACCGTGATACACAACACAGTATTTGTGTTATTGTCATTGGTCTGGAAAAATGAGTTTGGTTGTATAAGCTATTATCTTCACAGTCATCGTGATTTGGATAATAAGCTCCGTCATTACTTCTGCTGACATTGCATGCTTTCCCAGCGGATAGATTAGCTCTATTTATTTAGGAATTGATGACAAACCCTGTCATATTAACAAAAGAGGGCAGCTGAATAGATCACTGGAGACATAAACAAGCCCCGTGAGACTCTTTTCACATAGAGAACGTTTATCTGTGTGATGTCTCCACATCTTTTTCTCCCAATAGGAATTAATTTTGCGGAACATTACCGCTGCACGGATGTTTTTTTCATCTGCTTGGCTGAAACAGTGACACTAAAGGTGACAGTTCAATTTGCGCAGAATAGATGGCTGCTCTCAGCGCCTTGCCAAGTTGTTGATTTCTGTTTTGCCTGCCAGTGATGTTATGAGTTCACCAGGACCTCTGAAGCACAGTCATCTCATCTGTCTGTTCTTGAAACTCGTTGGATTAATATTTCTCTCATATCATGTTTTTTGCTGCCTCCCTCTCGCATCACTTTTATTAGTTCTCAGTGTCTTAATGATGTCGCCATTGGCTCTAGTTTGCGCACTTGCCGTTGTATGAGGACTCTCCTTGCCATCGGGTCACCTCTCTCTTTAATGAGTTGTTTGCCCAATCCATTGATTGATTAATATGTTTAGCGAGGTCATCTAAAGTCACACATGAAACACCTTCATATCAAGATGCAATGCAAAAGAGTGCAACAGTCTTGTTGTGGAAATAAAAAAATCCCATAAATTTTCTCTATCCACCTTTTTCCTGGGGATCTTAATGGGGAACCTTTCTGCATGAAGTTGTTCTATTGTGTTTGATAGCTTCACCTGAAGTAATTTTTTACCTGGTTTATAGCTGGTATTAATGGTGCGATTAGTAATTTTTTCCTCATTTAAAAAGTTTTACTTTAAAGAATTTAACAGAAATATTGAAACTTATGTATTAAATCATGACCACTCATGTGAGATGAAAAGTTCAGTCATATCAGTAACCTTATTAAGCTCTTTTATTCTACATGGTGGAATCTGCTCTAAATGTTGCGTTTGTGCTTAGATTAAACTTCAACTGCATTTGAGAATGTGTGGCATTGTTTTGTGCTGAATGATATTGAAATATTTGAAATTTGTAATGAACGTAACCTTTTGGGTTGTAATGAAATTTTTGCTCTTTATTGTGTAGTAACACAGAGATACAGTGATTAATGTATGTTGTCATGAAATCAGAGACCCTGCCCTAGTAATCTGAACACATCAAGATGAATGATTGAATGGATGCACACTGCAATGACAACTGTTTACTTCTCAACGGAAGTATCGCCCATATTTCACACAAAGCATCACAAGATGTAGGAAATAGGTGGATAGTGGAATTGATTTTTAACTACAGCTTATAAACCTTTATAAATCCTTACAATAACTTTTCAAACTCTGCTGCCTTGTGCTTCATAGAAACCATTGTGAAGCCATTCCGGACAGTACGTTACATCTGCAGGGCTTTCAGCTGTTCGCATTGTGGCGTTAACAGGGAAAACGAGAGGCGGTGGAACATGCTAGTGATAGTTGGTGTACATAAAGAAGATGTGCTGTCCTAATTTGGAAGCGCTGTTTATCAACCATAAGCCTTTCTACTTACCACGGGAGTTCCCTGTCTGTTGCTCACTCGACGTTGTGTCGAAGGAAGCGACACTAGGGGACTTTCTTGAAGGCCTTGGTTACCTCTGAACTTGAGAAAAGGCCAATGAGAATTTGGCAGACTGAATTTGCATGTCCCTCCCCCTGGACATACGGGTATAAAAGGAAGGAATCGTGCATCTGTTCATTCAGATTTCTTCTTCGGAGCCGAGCGGTTGTGCGATCAGCGAGCTGAGATCATTCCTGTTCCACTCACCTCTGTAGAGCTGTTGGATCTACAGTGCATATCAGTGGCCTTCTCATTCTCTCCTTGCAGCTTTGCCCCTGGGCGCTTCGACAGTGTTTCCTTAAAGAGCAAATAGACCTGTAAAAGAGCATATTTCCTCTAAAAGAGTATACACATTGGCGTTGAACGTCTTTTTAAAGATGTCTTTCCACCTTTGTGTAGTTCCTGGATGCGGCAGACACCTCTCCGATTCTGACGGTTATTATATGTGTGGGCTGCGATCACACGCAGGCAGCATTTTATGAATGTTCATGTTCTCAGTGTGAGAACAAAACCATGGCAACGTTGCGGTCGAGGCTTTCTTTCCTCTGAGAGAAATCCACTTCAGCCACCCCCCTCCTTCCTATGGGATTGGGGCCAGCTTGGCTGGTGATGAATGCAATTTGGGGAGTGCAGCGGGCTCTGTTTCGCCGGGTTAATCCCCACGAACCACCCGCCCCCAGCACGCTCGTTTGCTTCTGTCCAGGTCCGAGGCAAGACCAGCTAGCCTCACGGCCAGTCAGTTGCCCCCGCTGGATGATGATTTCGATGCTGCATCGGAGAGTGTCACAGCGGCGTCTGATGCTGATGACTCCACTGGGCTTCAGGTCTTCTCATCCAGTCTGAGACTAACGCGCAGATGTCCGCTACGCTTGCTGGGTTGGCACATCAACTGCCTAGATTTGCTGGTGTATTTCTTGCCCCACGCAGATTTCTGCCGCTGATACGTGGCAAGCACGTGTTGATTCGCTCAGACAACACAGCGACACTAGCGTATATAAATCGCCAGGGCGGCGTTCGCTCTCGTCACATGTTGCAACTCGCCCACCATTTCATGGAGAGAAAACATAGAGAGAGAAAAAGCTGCGGCTGGCACGGCCTGCTCCCAAGCTAGTCACGTTGCTTTCCTCCCTCAGGGATGTGAGGAACTATATGACGTCTCTTGGGTCATTGGGGAAGGTTACGTGCAGTCTGATGCACCTGCTATTTTCGCACACAGCAGCTTGCTTGCACCTGCATCAGCAGTCCACGTTCAGTGGTGTGGCTTTTATAGATAGGGAAACCTAGTGCCACTACATCGACACAACATCGAGTGAGTGATAGAAGGGGAACGTATCAGTTACTGTTGTAACCTCTGTTCCCTCTTGCCACAACACTGTCCTAAGCTGCTGAAATGGCCAGACCTTACTCTCGGCTCCTCAACTCAAAACCTGTCTGAACAGATGCATGTTTCCCTCCTTTTATACACGTATGTCCAGGGGAGGGGCATGAAAATTCTGTTCACTAATTCTCATTGGCCTTTTCTCAAAGATAACATATAACTGAGGCTCTCAAGAGAGACCCATAATGTCACTACATCAACACATAGTCTTTTTCCCTCCATCAGTGAATGGAGGTTACGACAGTAACCGAAACGTTGTCATTGATCAATTAATGTCATACAAAGTCCAGTAAACATAAAAAAAGCTAAATCAATATTTGTTTCGACCACCTTCTACTATGTACACCTGGACACATTGTTTCTTATTTTTTGGCAGATAGGAGGTTCCAAGATTCTTGGACAATATGCCACAGTTCTTCTATCTATTTAGGGTGTCTCAATTACTTCTGTCTCTTCATTTAATCCCAGACTGACTCAAAGTTCATTGGTGGGCACTGTGGTGGCCATGCCATCTGTTGCAGGGCTCCCTGTTCTTTTATTTTATTCTAATCTATTTGCAAAAATAATGTTTGTCTAAAATTTATATTTCCCATTGACACACTAAAAACTGAAGATATAAATAACCATCATAAGACAAATAATTTTTATTAATTATTTATTAAGATTTTGCACATTAATGTATAAATAAATTATATACAGTATATATAAACTCAGCAAAAATTGAAACGTCCCTTTTTCAGGACAGTGTATTTTAAAGATAATTTCTCATCATATATTGTATATACACATACAATATTTGTATATTCAACATCTTTTACTTAAAATATAAAGTCACGCCAATATGATTAAACAAATAATGGCAAGTAATTTTAAGCTGTTCTGTTACAGCTTATTTACATTACCAAGGTTAATTCATCATGTTGAACCAACATACAATTAGACTGATATTCTTAAAACCTACAAAT
Source organism: Moxostoma hubbsi (assembly GCA_032164185.1). NCBI lineage: Eukaryota > Metazoa > Chordata > Actinopteri > Cypriniformes > Catostomidae > Moxostoma > Moxostoma hubbsi. The sequence continues at coordinate 7,667,657 of JAVLUX010000046.1, forward strand.
ATATACTGGTCTTTTCCATGCAATCATCCAGAACAAAGTCCTGAAATAAACACCCCAAAGACAATTAAATCATTAACGTGTTCTTTATTTTTAAAAGTATAGCAATGTGCAAATAAATGACAACTGATTACAATATTTAAGGACATTTCACAAAATTCACTTGTTTTATTCCACTGCCACCTCCTCAGAAATTAGTTGAATATGGCATTAGAGTGACATTTAAAATCCAACTGCACCAATTTTGGTGGTGCAGGCAAAAAGTCACCAAAGTAGCGCTTCGTCATGAGTGTGTGTTGTCAAGATTTTTCATTTCAGTGGAGGCTTTGTTATTTTTGATTGCTATCTTGTATAGTACAGTATGTGTTTGATGGCATTGTTAGTCTTCTCATCTATGATCTCAGCATGGCTCTGTTCTTTTCATTTCTCTTTGTAAATCACAAGTAAGACCACCTTCAGTGGGAATGTGCGATGCTTCAACACACATACTGTGTCGTGACCAAGCATAGCTCAGTAAATAAATCCATAATTGGATTTCTAATGCGGGAGACCAAGAGATCAGGGCTACAGCACTAAGGTGTTCTTTATAAAATGGAAAGTGCCAACTCTAGATTCTGATTGGACAAGCAATGCTGAAAGCCGTTGTAAAATTACTATAAACACATACCTGTGAGCGCATATTTTATATTAATGTTGCCAAGTTGCTACACTCTTTGGGACACTGCAAACATCTACAGTTAGGATGATGAATCTAAAATGAACCATTTTTGGCGAAAAATTTGTTGAGTTGCTACTTGATAGCAAATGTTAAATCTGCTTCCTGAAACAAAACCAGTTGAGAACAAGTTGTTAAGACTGTGTGTGTGTGTGTGTGTGTGTGTGTGTGTTTCTGTGTGTGTTTGTGTGTTCATGTGTGTGTTTTTGCTTAAGACAATAAATCCTTGGAATTCTTAAACACTAGGCCACTACCTTTATCAACTACAGAGAGCCTGTAAAGAACAAACTCAGCACTCTGTCTGAGCACTGCAAACTGCTGCCCCAGCAATCCTCTGTTAATGGGATGGGGAGGAGAGAAAGAAAAATATTTTTAATTCAGCAGATTTCTGCCAAACATTTTTTCCTGTCTGAGCCCTGTCAGAACAACGAGATCCTGATGGGGCGACATTTAAATCTTTAAGCAGCAGAGAGAAAGAGAGGGTGGCCCAAACAAAGTTATGATTAATGTTTAAAGAGAAAATAATGGAAAAACAATGTCTAGAAAATGCAAAAAAGGACCATTTGGAATGTCTTATATTACAGGGAATATGACTAAATAATATATTAGAGCATGTGTATTACAGCAGGTTTTTTATCGTGAATATTGAAAACGTAAGTATGCAGAGAGCGACCGAGGGCCATGTCCATAGTGCGACTTTAAAAGAGTTATGTATGGGGATGGGAAAAAGCATAACTGACCCCTGTAATGGAATATTGGATGTGTTTACATGTATTTTTTTTAAAAATATCAAATATTCTCTCTTTTGTAGTGGTACACATTTCTATATTTAATGTCTTTTTGCAGGTAGCATGAATATTAACACATATAATCCATAGTTTCACATGATGCCTGTATATATATATATATATATATATATATATATATATATATATATATATATATATATATATATATATATATATATATATATAAGGTTTTAAGGTTTGGGTTAGGGGTTAGACTTTCTGGTTAGTTTTAGCTTTAGATTGGAGGTTAAACTTCACAATAAATACATAATATACCTAATAACATAATATAATTGTTCTTTAATTCGTTTCTTTCTTCTTCTTCTTCTTCTTCTTCTTCTTCTTCTTCTTCTTCTACTATGGTAGTAACAGTCATACTTTTTGTGCGATTAACGTTGAATTCTTCAAAATCATACAAATCCTGAGATTGTCATGAGACCGGGTTGAATCGTGCATAGTTGGGATAGCAAAATAAATAGGCTTATCAATGCTTAAAAGGAATGTGAAAATGCTTACCATATGTTCCCCGTCTGTCACACTGAGACACTAGGGGTCTCTCTTGAGCGCCGAATATGACTCTGATCTATGAAAAAAGGCTAATGAGAAGTTGGCAGACAGTATTTGCATACGTATGTATGGACATACGGGTATAAAAGCGGGGAAATACGTCGAGTTCATTCATAATTTTTTTCAGAGCCGATGGACGTGTATGCAGTCAGCTGCGAGTCACACACCTGTTCCTGTTCCTCTGATGCTTCTCTGCTGTTGGATCTACGGCACACTTCAGAGGCTTTCTCCTTCTCTGCATGGCAATGCAGTTTGCCCCTGGGTGCTTCGAAAGCGCAGAAAACTCAAAAGAGTTATTAAAAGAGTGATTTTCTTGTAAAAGAGTATTTTCCTCTAAAAGAGCAATACATAGCGGTGTTGAACATCCTTTTCAGTCCTTTTTCAAGATGCCTTTCCGCCGCTGTGTAGTTCCTTGATGCTGTAGAGTGCTCTCCGCTTCAGATGGCCACAAGCGTTGCCTCGTGTGTCTGACCGCTAGAATCAGTTGGACTCAGGGCCCTCTCTCTAAGAGGGTCGGGGACCTGCAAGAGTTCTCTGTTAGCAACACTCGCCTGGAGTTCGGTCCGGCAGACACATATGTGATCCTAAGACCGCGACCGGGCTACGTGCCCAAGGTACGTAGGCCCTTTAGAGACCAGGTAGTGAACCTGCAAGTGCTGCTCCAGGAGGAGGCAGACCCAGCCCCTTCGTTGCTGTGTCCGGTATGTGCTTTGCGTACCTACTTGGACCGCAAGCAGAGCTTTAGACGTTCTGAGCAGCTCTTTGTCTGCTTTGGCAGACAGCAGAAAGGGAACGCTGTCTCCAAACTTTCGCACTGGGTGGTGGACACCATTTCATTGGCCTATCACACCCAGGCTGTGGGCAACACCTAATACCTTTGCAAGATTCTATAATCTCAGGGTTGAGTCAGTATGGTCCCGTGTTTTCTCAGGTCCGAGCCGGTAGAACTCGGTACACACTGACGGACTGACCGGGTGGATCGCTTGCACCTAGCGCACTTTCCCTCTGCTGAGGTAAAACTGTGTGCTTTCTCTCCCAGGAGATCCCACTCATTCGGATCCCTGGAGGAATCCTCCCTAGCCCTTTGGGTCTGCAGTTCAGCGGAGGAACTCGCCAATCCGATCCACTGCGGGTACTTAATCTACCCTGTACTGGAATAGGTGCTCCATAGATCAGGACTCCTGCTTGGACTCCTCCTGTGTGCATTTTCCGCAGTACGGTCCCCTTGCGACAGGACCCGCATCTCCCTTAGGCAGTCCAAGCTGCCCTCCGGTCGCCATGTTGTAGCTACTCCCCCCCCCCTCCTTGAGGCTGGATCTACCACCGCGCCACCTTCCACATGTCGCCTAAAAACCCATGTATTCACCACACTTACCTCCCCCTTTCTGGGCAGGTGTGCTCTCCGCAGGGTCTTTTCCCCCTGAAAGAATAGGAAACTGGGTAAAACCCCCTTCTCTCGATGTGTGTAAGGGCCACAGCCGTTTCTTGCTCTATGCGGGGAAACATAGAGAGAAAAGAGGCCCGGCTAGTCTCGGCCCGTTCCCGGGTTGGCAAGCGTCACCTTGTTCCCCTGTTTAGGGTAGCCAGAAGGATTCCGATGACTTTTATGGGGCATTGGGGAAGGGTACGTGCAGTCTGACACAGCTGGTTGCCTTTGCATGTGAAATACCTGCCTGCTCCTGTGTCAGCAGACCACGTACATGGCTCAGTGCATGGCGTGATTTAAATTGGACCCCTTGTGTCGTTTCTTCGACACAACGCCGAAGTGAGCGACAGACGGGGAACGTCTAGGTTACATATGTAACCTCCGTTCCCTGATGGAGGGAACAAGACGTTGTGTCCTCCTAGCCATGTTGCTGAGCCGAGCCACTGTTGTGGCTGCACCATTTCCGGCTCCGCAGAAAAATCCTGAATGAATTCGACATATTTCCACACTTTTATACCCGCATGTCCGGGGGCGGGGTATGCAAATAATGTCTGCCAACTTCTCATTGGCCTTTTTTCATAGATCAGAGGCATATTCGGCCTCTGAATAGAGAGACCCCTAGTGTCGCTTCTTCGACACACCGTCTCGTTCCCTCCATCAGGGAACGGAGGTTACATACGTAACCTAGACGTTTTGATTTATCCAATCAAACGCTATGGCCTTTTGATGCAAATTCATCAAGCACTTATTAGAAACTAGCCAAATTAGACAGATGAACTTAGACATGTTGCGTGACATACTTGCATCATCAAAAACTATGAACAAAACTATGCAAGAAAAAAAGGGTAAATGCAAAGCAATGAGGGTAAACATAGATTGTGCTGACCACAGTTGGTCTTGCTTATGCTTGAATTATTGGCTGCTGAGAGCATATAACCATTAAATTTGAGAGACATTTAGAATATATCCAATCTTCCTATTAAGCCTGTTATATTAATCATTTTGCATATTGTCTGGGCTATACAGCTCATGGAAATATTAATAAATTTCAATGTTTGATTTTAATTACATTTTTGTTACTTGTCATTACCATAAATTTAGATAGTTGAACATATTATTTTAAAATGCTCATGTGGCATGGTGGAGGGCGGGACCGGCGCGTGATTACGTATCAGGCTAATTGAGCCGTCAAGAGGGATAAAGGCCACTCACAGACGGCGATCGAGAGAGAGAGAGCTTAATCAGCAGACATGTCTGCTGTCCTATGTGTTTGTTTTAAGTTCTTCATTAAATTATTATTTATGTTGACAAGCCGGTTTCTCGCCTCTTCCTTGCCCATGTACGTAAACTGTCTTTACATTGGTGCCGAAACCCCGGGAAGGAAGAGGGATACGCCGTAGCGGAGTTCTCGCCACTTCTCAATGGAGCAGCCGCGGCCATCTGCCGGGAGACGGAGGAGCCCAGCCACCTGGACGCGGAGGAACGGCCGCCGACCGCGAGGGGAGGAGGGGCTCCTGGCCGACCGCCTGGAGCGGTTAGGGCCGCTGCCAGGGGCGGGGGAGTCCCCTAGTAGCCGCTGGAACGCAGCGGGGTTGGAGACTGCCGACCGCGTGCGGGGAGGGGCTCGCCGCCGACCGCCTGGAGCGGGAGAACCGCTGCCAGGGGTGGGGGGAGGCCCCTTCGACACCCCGGGAACGCGGCGGGGCGTTCCGTCCGCCAGGGGCTGAGGACTGCCTCCGATCTGCCCGGAGAGGCGCGGCTGTTGTCCTGAAGAGGGTGGAGAAGTGGCTGAGGAACGAGCTACGGCGTATCAGAGAACCGGCGAGTGTTTTTTTTTTTTTTTTCTCCTTTAAATCTCTCTCTCCTCTTTCTCTCGATACCGCTCTGCGTTGGCCTTTTCCCTCTTTTTTTAAATTATGGTGTTCGTGGGAGGGGAGGTACCGCCCAGTGCAGGAACCTCCCCCCCCTATTTTTAATTGTTGTTTCCCTCCCCTTGCCCCTCCCTCGTCCAGGATGATGGGGATGACCCGCCGGCAGACCGCGCGGGAGGAGCCCCCCCCCCCCCCCCCCCCCCCCCCAGGGGATGTACGTCAGGCCGGGGGTCCCCAGCCTGAGAGAACGGGGGAGGAGTGTGGCACGGTGGAGGGCGGGACCGGCGCGTGATTACGCACGCCCGGTCCCGTATCAGGCTAATGGAGCCGTCAAGAGGGATAAAGGCCACTCGCAGACGGCGATCGAGAGAGAGAGCTTAATCAGCAGACATGTCTGTTGTCCTATGTGTTTGTTTTAAGTTCTTCATTAAATTATTATTTATATTGACAAGCCGGTTTCTTGCCTCTTCCTTGCCCATGAACGTGAACTGTCTTTACATTGGTGCCGAAACCCCGGGAAGGAAGAGGGATACGCCGTAGCGGAGTTCTCGCCACTTCTCAATGGAGCAGCCGCGGCCATCTGCCGGGAGACGGAGGAGCCCAGCCACCTGGACGCGGAGGAACGGCCGCCGACCGCGAGGGGAGGAGGGGCTCCTGGCCGACCGCCTGGAGCGGTTAGGGCCGCTGCCAGGGGCGGGGGAGTCCCCTAGTAGCCGCTGGAACACGGCGGGGTTGGAGACTGCCGACCGCGTGCGGGGAGGGGCTCGCTCGCCTCCGACCGCCTGGAGCGGGAGAACAGCTGCCAGGGGCGGGGGGAGGCCCCTTCGACACCCCGGGAACGAGGCGGGGCGTTCCGTCCGCCAGGGGCTGAGGACTGCCTCCGATCTGCCCGGAGAGGCGCGGCTGTTGTCCTGTAGAGGGTGGAGAAGTGGCTGAGGAACGAGCTACGGCGTATCAGAGAACCGGCGAGTACGTTTTTTTTTTATTTCTTTCCTTTAATCTCTCTCTCCTCTCTCTCGATACCGCTCTGCGTTGGCCTTTTCCCTCTTTTTTAAATTATGGTGTTTGTGGGAGGGGAGGTACTGCCCAGTGCAGGAACCCTCCCCCCCCCCCCATTTTTAATTGTTGTTTCCCTCCCCTTGCCCCCTCCCTCGTCCAAGTTGATGGGGATGACCCGCCGGCAGACCGCGCGGGAGGCGCCCCCCCCCAGGGGATGTACGTCAGGCCGGGGGTCCCCAGCCTGAGAGAACGGGGGAGGAGTGTGGCACGGTGGAGGGCGGGACCGGCACGTGATTACGCACGCCCAGTCCCGTATCAGGCTAATTGAGCCGTCAAGAGGGATAAAGGCCACTCGCAGACGGCGATCGAGAGAGAGAGCTTAATCAGCAGACATGTCTGCTGTCCTATGTGTTTGTTTTAAGTTCTTCATTAAATTATTATTTATGTTGACAAGCCGGTTTCTCGCCTCTTCCTTGCCCATGTACGTGAACTGTCTTTACAGCTCTGTTCAATGTAGCACCTTAGCAAGTAGATTTTCTTTGTGGTATATCAGACATTGGTGGACATTGGCCTAATCTTGACCTTCATGCAAATTGGTGTCTATTGTTTTGACTGGTTAAATATAAGTGTGTTACTGACCATTAGACATTATTAGAGGCACTAGGGTATGTTTAGCCCGCTCAAGGGACAGAGCTCAATGAACTGAAACTTTTCTATTTATTTTGGCAGGAAATAAAAATTATGAGGTCCCTCAGGAATCTGTATTTTATTGTGCCTTGTGGCATTACCCTGTGTTAGGAACAACCAAGCATGGACACACTTGTCACTTGACTGTGTGTTAATTATATCAACAAGGTATTTTATTGGTGGAGGGTGTGTACTTAGTTAAAGCATCTGATTAAATAGCATGTTGTTGTAACTTGATTTCTGTAAACAAAATGCAAAACTTTAAGATTCACAAGAAGCGTGTAGCACATTGTAGCACATCAAACTACCTCACAAACTGCATCTACCGCATCTAAAATCTCTGTGTGTATAAATGTCACATGCAGTGTCACCCAAAAGTATAGATATGTATGAATGTCATTACATTAGACAGAATATCAAACTAATTTAAGCAAATTATGCTAGATCTACCTTTTTTTTGTGTCAAGTTGATTTATTTTAGTGTATGTACTGTATGAAGTCAGTTCCCCTCACAGTGTTCACACAAGTGTCCTAGCAATGTAACCACAGGTGTAGTTCAGCACATTATCTATGAACATGTTTCACTAACGTTTGACAACCAGAAAGTGTATAATTACATTTTGTCTTCATTTTGAACAGTATAATTTTGTAAATGATAAAGGTTTGCTTGAAAAATGTGCTTGCGCTGTCGTTTAAAGTCATGCAGTAACATTCATACATTTTTCAGTGTGCATAACAGCTAAATGCTTTTTGGGGCCACTGTATAATGCAGGCATGATGTTGTGTTTAATGTTACATTGCTACAGCACATCATCTTGCATGGCCAGGGTTGATGATCACTTTTGTTGTGGATTCCAGCAGTGTCCTCTTCTACTGTCATTTACAAAAAAGTATGGTACCAGTATCATGGCACAGGTATCAAATTATATGTTGCAATAAAACAATTTGTGTGTATGTGGTGCAACAGAGTGACTGCATATGACTCATTGTGAAGCTTTATATTGAATGAACAACAAGCTTCCTGAGGGAAAGGTATTAAGAGGAACCTCTGGTTTTAAACACTGGCCGTGTGCCAAGGTACTGCCTCAAATCCCATTTCTGAAGCAGTGGTTGGACAATTGTTCACATTGGTCACTCTTTATTTTTTTTGTATTTATTTAAAAAAAAAATACATAAAGCTGTTGATTGCACACTACATGGATTCAAAACATTGTAACATCATAGTGCAACCTGAGCTTGATAGCGTGATAATAATCAGTGTGTCACTTTAAGCTGCTTTGACTTTGTTTTTTGATGTTCAGTGCAGTAATTATTATTTGAAGACACTCATTATTATGAGCTGTTAACTCCCAGTGGTGAAATACTTATATACACTAGGGGGAGCTATTTTGTTACAAGAGCGCTAGTACAGAGAGAAAACAAGCCAGATGGATTAGCACCTAATTGAACCTACAGGGAATTAAAGGTTATAGGATTGTTAATTAATGAAGCACACAGGAATGAGGATCAAGAAGACCAAATTTGTTAAAAGCTGGATTATGATACAGTCATGTTATGTTATGTTATGTTATAGAAGCTGTCTAATTATTTGAATTAAGCTTAAAGTTTTCTTCATGTTCAAGTCATTTTTATTTGTATAGCGTTTTTCACAACACACATAATTTCAAAGCAGTTTTACAAAAAATTTCACGGGCAAGGAAGAGGCGAGAAACCGGCTTGACATACAACTAAAGGTTTAATGTAAAACTCAAAATACAAACACATAAGACAACGGACATGTCCGTGAACGATCTCTCTCTCAAGCCCGTCTTCCGTGGTCGGCCTTTAACCCTCTCGGAGGCTTGATTAGACTATTTGTACTGTATTTTATTAGATTTTTTTTTTAATTATTATTCTAAACTGTTTTAATTATTCTTATTTTATTATTCTTATTTTTTTTTATTATTATTTATTTATTTTTTTTCATTTCTACTATGTAAAGCACTTTGAATTACCATTGTGTATGAAATGTGCTATATAAATAAACTTGCCTTGCCTTGCCTTGCCTTGCCTAATTCGGGACCGGGCGTGTTGAGTCACGACCCGGCCCCGCCCTCCACCTTGCCACACATGCATTAACCAAAAATACAACTGTAATATTCTTAGAAAAAGTCTTAGAGTCATCATTGGGAAGTTTGATTAAATATGATTGTAAATTTTACAATCTAATTATATTTAGAACCCCTGTGAGCAAGCTGAAGGCGACTGCGGCAAGGAACACAAAACTCCATAAGATGTTGGTTAATGGAGATAAATAACCTTGGTAGAAACCAGGCTCACTGTGGGGGCCAGTTCTCCTCTGGCTAACCATAATAAATATAATGCCAATATTAGTTATTTATGTGCTGTGCAGTCATGGTTTAAAATTAGTAAACTTTGTAAGAGTTAAGGCCTAGTACGTGTATAAACAAAGATTTTGTAAGAACTGTAAGATTAATGACTGATGTCTTTGAAGTTCATCTTGGATTAACTGCAGAAGTTCACATAGATGCAACTGTCCTTGTTAGTTGGCTGATGAAGGCTTTTGTTGGGAATTAATTGATAATCAATGTATTCCATTTCAAGAGCTAAGTCCATCATTAGACCAAGCTGATGCAGGCAGAGATCAGTGAGTTCAACCAGCTGGTCATTTCAGTGAGGTCTATCCTAATGCAAGGTTCAGACAGTGGCATATGAATTATCCCATGTCTTATGGTTGGAGTTGGCATCAGTTCATCCTCTGACGTATATCATTATAGACTGAATTGATATCTGGCTGGCACCAGCTGTATTTAGTCAACATCATTCAGAAATACGTAGCAGTGCAGTCCAACAACAAGCAGGAACAGAGCTGAATCTGGCCAGTTCTGGTGACCTCGGAATATGAACCCTGAAGTTAAGACAGGGATACAAATAAAAAAATATTAGCGTAGATGCCATTACATTTTTTTGCAGAATTATAGACCTGGAGAAATGTTTCTGGTTCCAACAGACCTAACGAAAGCAGCCTAATTGAGAGCTGATGGATAAATTAGGTGTATGCCTGGCTAAAATAGTCAAGACTTAAACTCATTGAGTGTGTCTCAATAAAATCAAATCAAATCACTTTATTGTCACACTACCATGCACACAAGTGCAACAGTAGATGAAAGTCTTGTGTGCAGTTCTGAGCAACAATGCAGTCATGACAGTGACGAGACATATACCAATTACAATAAACAACATATATACACAACACAAATTACATATCAAATGTACACATACTTACACAACACAGTAATAATATACAATGTGCAGTAAACAATACACACAATATAGAATACACATACAATAAAAAAATATAATAAAGAGTATATAAAAAATATATATACAGTAGTTGTATTGTGGAGAATATAATTATGACAGTCCAGTGTGAGATATAGGATTAATAAAGTGCAGTGCTGATTGTTGATCGTGAGAGATCAAGTGTTCAAAAGCTTTGTGGTTGTGGGCGGTGCTATTGCCGTACCAGGCGGTGATGCAGCCAGTCAGGATGCTCTCTACAGTACTGGTGTAGAACTGTGTGAGGATGTGGTGGTTCATTCCAAACTTCCTCAACCGTCTCAGGAAGAAGAGGCGCTGGCAAGCCTTCTTCACAACGGCCTCAGTGTGGACGGACCATGTGAGTTACTCAGTAATGTGGACACAGAGGAACTTGAAGCTGCTGACTCTCTCCACCGGTGCTCCATTAATGGTGATGGGGCTGTGTTCTCTGTTTTTCTTCCTGAAGTCCACCACAAGCTCCTTGGTTTTACTGAAGTTGAGGGAGAGGTTGTGCTCCTGACACCAGAGTGTCAGAGTGTGCACCTATTCTCTGTAGGCTGTTTCATCATTGCCATTGATCTGACCTACCACCGTCGTATTGTCAGCAAACTTAATGAAGGCATTGGAGCTATGTGTCGCCACACAGTCATGTGTGTAAAGGGAATACAGGAGTGGGCTGAGAACACAGCCCTGTGGGGCTCCAGTGTTGAGGGTCAGTGATGAGGAGATGTTGCTGCCCATTCTAACCACCTGATGTCTGCCTGACAGGAAGTCCAGGATCCAGCTGCACAGCGAGCTGTTTAAGCCCAGAGCCCGGAGTTTCACATCAAGCTTGGAGGGCACTATGGTGTTGAATGCTGAGCTGTAGTCTACAAACAGCATTCTCACATATGTGTTCCTTTTTTTCCAGGTGGGAGAGAGCAGTGTGTATTGTAGATGCAATGGCATCATCAGTGGAGCGGAAAGGAGAATAGCAATGGTCCAAAACCCGGTCCCCTCGTGTGTGAAGCTGATGTGTTGGTGGTATTTTGGTGTGATTGTTTTATAATTGGCTTTGTTAAAGTCCCCAGTAACAATGAACGCGGCCTCAGGGTGCACGGTTTCCTGCTCACTTATGCTCCCATACATTTCCTTGAGTGCCCGGTCTGTGTCGGCTTGTGGGGGGGATGTACAGAACTGTGGTAATGACCGCTGTTAATTCCCTCGGTAGCCAGAATGGTCGACACAGAAGCATGAGAGCAGAAAGACTTGATAAAATGTACGTTCCTCTGATCACACCATGATTTGTTGATCATAAAACATATACCACCATCTCTGCTTTTACCTGAGAGGGCTTTCGCTCTGTCCGTTTGGTGCACGGAGAACCCCGCGGGTTCAATGGCCGAATCTGGAATCTCCGCAGACATCCGGGTTTCTGTAAGGCAGATAATGCAGCAATCCCACGTCTCTCGTTGGAAAGAGATCTGCCCTCTCAGCCTTCTGCGTTTCTACGGCCGGGCAGCCTAGAGGGCGTGTAATTGCAGAACCAATGTCCAAATGAATTTGTCTGTCATATACAAAAAGGCAGACAATATCCAAGACAAAAAAACGAAAAACTATAAACAAAGCAAACAATAAACTGTAGTGTTGTGTCGGAGCTCACAACATAGTAGCCTTACTCGGTGCCATCCTGAACAGTGTTATTGAGACTATTCCACATTTAAGGAGCCAAAAAAGAAAAGGATCTACCTTCTTTTGTGGATTTTGATATTGTAGGAACTAGCTAACACAATGAACATGATGGAATATAGCCTGCTAGAATGTCACTTAAGTACTGTAGATCTAGACCATTCAAAGCTTTATACGTAGTTAACAAAATTTTAAAATGAATACAAAATTTCAGAGGTAGCCAATGTTACGGTGATAAAATGGGGCTAATATCATCATATTTCTTGGTTCTAGTCAGCACTCTGGCTGCTGCATTTTGAACCAACTGAAGTTTATTTATGAACTTGCTGGACAGCCTCCCAATAATGCATTACCATAAGTCCAGAGGCTCTACCACTGGGTAGTCGACGCCATCACATTGGTCTATCAGACCCAGATTGTGCCTGCCCCCTTGCAAGTTCGAGCACACTCTACAAGAAGTGTTTGTAGAGCTCCTCCCTCATTAGGCAGGACCTACCACCACGCCACTTCAATGTGTGGCATAACAGGCCCATGTGACGTATTTGCCACATATTCACCTTCCCAGCCTGGGCAGCATGTGGTCTCTGCGGGGTCTTTTCCCCCTGAAAGAATAGGACTGGAAAAGAACACCTTCGCGATGCATTTTATAGCTAGATGGCCTCCTGCCGCATGAAGAGAAACATAGAGAGAGAGGCGGCTGGTGTGGCCTGCTCCCATGCTTGTCATGTCGTTTGTTCCCACCCCTCAAGGAAAATCCTTGATCCGATGACGTTAACCTAATAAAAACAATATGTCTTAGTGGGGTGTTGGGGAAGGTTACGTGCAGTCTGATGCCCATGTTCCTTTGGCACACAGCTTGTTTACACCGGCATCAGCAGATCACGTTCCATGGTTCAGTGTAAGTGGTGTTATTTAACGGGACCCCTAGTGTCGCTTCTTCAACACATGTCGAGTGAGTGACAGACGGGGAATGTCTAGGTTACTATTGTAACCCCCGTTCCCTGATGGAGGGAATGAGACGTTGTGTCCCCCTTGCCACAACACTACACCAAGCCACTGTAATGGCCGAACCTTATTCTCGGCTCCTCAGTGCAGAACCTGACTGAACATGCACATTTCTCTGCCTTTATACCCGTATGTCTGGGGGTGGAACATGCAAATTCTGTTTGCCAATTTTTCATTGGCCTTTTCTCAAATTCAGAGGTAACCGAGGCTCTCGAAAGAAGCCTCTAGTGTCACTACAATCGACACAACGTCTCGTTCCCTCCATCAGGGAATGGGGGTTACAATAGTAACCTAAAAGTTTTATATTCTTTTAATGCCTGATCTTCTGTAAAGCTGCTTTGAAACGATGTGTGTTGTGAAAGGTGCTATACAAATAAAAATGACTTGACTTGACAAACAATTAAAGCTATATCCACACTAACTACTAGATCTGATTGAAATTTGCAAAATCACCAAGGAAATCAAAATATGGCCCAGGTGATCTACAGTATATTCTGTAGCAATACGCACGTAAATGCACACAGTTTAATCACGATAAAAATAGAAAGAGTCTTTTGGGGTAAGGTGCATCATAAATGTGTCTAGTGGAACTTTAGTCTACTCTAGTGGTTTACTTTTTATATTAATCAAAGTGATACCATCATCTGTGATGCTGTTTTATTGTATTAAATAAATATACTTTAATATTGCCATGAGTTAACATATTTACATAGCTTTGCAAGGTTTCCATATCCATATTTTTACACAAATTTTGGGATGTTGCATTAAAAATACTTGATGGTAACAAAAAGATGCAGATACAATTTCCAAAACTGTCATAGAAAATGTATATGCTCGCTTGAGGTGGATACACTTTTTATTTGGTCCATACAAAAGATCTGGAATTGCTGCAAACTTGCAGCAAATTCACCACTCATGATTTTCACATGCAAATGACCTTAGAAAACTCTTCATTGTTTCCAAAGGTTTGCTTTAGGTTCACCACTACCAGTAAATAGCTGCAAACGTCTGGAAAACATTTGTGGTGAATAGCTAGCTCATTTGCATGTGAAAATAATGAGTGGCAAATTTGTGGCAAGTTTGCAGCAACTTTGCAACAAGTTTGCCAGAACTCGACATTTGTTGTAAGGGAAGGCATGTGCATAAATTATGATAGAAACAAATTTGCAGAATAAATAGTCTAGGTTACTATTGTAACTTCCATTCCCTGATGGAGGGAACGAGACATTGTGTTGAAGAAGCGACACTAGGGGTCTCTCTTGAGAGCCTCACGCATCTCTGAACTTGAGATGAGAAATTGGCAGACAGAATTTACATGTCCCGCCCCCGGACATATGGGTATTAAAGGAGGGAAATGCATCTGTCCATTCAGAATTTTGCCTGAGGAGCCGAAAATGAGGTTCGGCCGTAACAGTGGCTCGGTTCAGTGATGTGGCCAGAAGGACACAACATCTTGTTCTCTCCATCAGGGAACGGAGGTTACAATAGTAACCTAGACATTCCTCGTCTGTCGCTCACTTCGACGTTGTGTTGAAAAAGTGACACCTGTTTCTCTCATAGAGCTAAAGTGGCTGGGGTCATCTTAACGCTATCACATGCATCTGGGAAGACGTTCTTTCCCAATTCCTTTTCTTTCAGGGGGGAAAGACCCTGCGGAGGTCACACCTGCCCAGGCTGGGGGAGGTAAAGAATGGTGAAATACATCACATGGGATTTTAAGTCGCATGTGGAGAATGGCGCGGTGGTAGATCCTAACTTATTGGGAGGGAGGAGTTGCTAGAAACGTGGCGACCGTGGTGCAGCGGTGACTGCCCAAGGGAGACACGGGTCCGCTCGCAAGGGCACCATACCACGGAAAATACACACAGGGGGACAAGTCAACACGGGGGCCGACCTGTGGAGCACCTATTCCAGCACATAGTAGTTTGAGTACACATAGTGGGTCTGGTTGGGGAATTCCTCCACTGAATTCACAGACTAGAGGGCTAGGGAGGAGTCATCCAGGGAGCTGAGTTAGTGGGATCTCCAGGGATAAGAGCACACATGATCGCCTCAGTGGAGGGGAAAGTCACTAGGTGCAAGCAGTACACCCGGTCAATTGTTCCACGTTACCGAGTTCTACCGGCTCGGACCTGAGAAAACACAGGACGAGACTGACTCAGTCCTGAGATTGTAAAATCTCGTAAAGGTATTGGGTGTTGCCCTGCCCTGCATATGTCTGCTAGGGAGATGCCATTGGCCAGTGCCCACGAGGATGCCACACTTCTTTTTGAGTGTGCTCGAACCCATAAAGGGGCGGGCACAGCCTGGGTGTGATATGCAATGCTATGGCATCAACGACTCAGTGGGAAAGCCTCTGTTTGGAGATAGCGTTCTCCCTCCGCTGTCCATCAAAGCAGACAAAAGAGCTGCTAAGAACATCCAAAGCTCTGCATGCAGTCCGCATAAGTACGCAAAGCACAGACCGGACACAGTGATGA
Source organism: Moxostoma hubbsi (assembly GCA_032164185.1). Classification (NCBI taxonomy): domain Eukaryota; kingdom Metazoa; phylum Chordata; class Actinopteri; order Cypriniformes; family Catostomidae; genus Moxostoma; species Moxostoma hubbsi. The sequence goes on from JAVLUX010000046.1 coordinate 7,683,181, forward strand.
AAAAAAGGCTGAGACTGCCTCCAAGCTTCGCTTGCAGGTCACTTACTTAGTCCTCGAAGGGGGCCGTAAGAACCTTGGGCACGTAGCCCGGTCACGATCTTAGGACAACATGGGTGTCTGCTGGACCAAACTCCAGGCAGGTGTCGCTGATAGAGAATGCTTGCAGGTCCCCAACCCTCTTGATGGAGGCGAGCGCAATCAGGAGGGCCGTCTTAAAGGAGAGGGCCTCGAGCTAAACTGAGTAAAGTGGTTCAAAGGGAGGTCTCTGAAGGCCCAAGAGGACCACTGAGAGAACCCAGGAGGGGAACAGGCTTGGCCGGAGAGGATTCAACTTCCGGTGCCTCTAAGGAACCTGATAATCAAGTCATGCTTACCCAAGGACTTGCCGTCCACTGCGTTGTGGTGGGCCGCGATAGTGGCTACATACACCTTAAAGGTGGAGGGGGACAGGCTCCTCTACAACCTCTCTTGCAGGGATGAAAGCACTGACTGAACTGCGCATCTCTGTGGGTCTTCAGACTGGGAAGAACGCCAATTTGAGAACAAGCACCACTTCGGGCCGTAAAGTTGCCTGGAATTGGGAGCTCTGGCTTGGTTGATCGTGTCTACGATGGCAGGTGGTAGGCCAGTTAGATCTTCTGCATCCCATCAGGGTCCAGACGTGGAGTTTCCAGAAGACTGGGTGCGGATGCCAGAGGGTGCCCCATCCCGGAGAAAGAGGTCCTTCCTCAGGGGAAATCGCCAGGGAGTGGCTGTCGCGAGGAGCACGAGATCCGAGAACCAAGTCCGAGTGGGCCAGTTGGGAGCCACCAGAATTACTTGTTCCTCGTCCTCCCTGACCTTGCACAGCACCCATGCTAGAAGGGTCACTGGAGAAAATGCATACTTGCGCAGCCCCCGGGGCCAGCCATGTGCCAGCGCTTCTGGAGTACCAGAGCGGGCAGTGGGAGGTCTCTTGGGAAGCGAACAGGACTACCTGTGCTTTGCCGAACCATTCCCAAATCAGCTGGACCAACTGGGGGTGAAGCTCTCGCTGAGCGAACCTTGTCCCGACAGTGCATCCGCTGCTGTGTTGAGGCTGCCCAGGATGTGAGTGGCGTGCTTGTGGGGGGATGTACACAGCTGTGATAATGACCACTGTGAATTCCCTCGGTAGCCAGAATGGTCGACACAGAAGCATGAGATATTCGAGATCAGGAGAGCAGAAAGACTTGATAAAATGTACGTTCCTCTGATCACACCATGATTTGTTGATCATAAAACATACACCACCAACTCTGCTTTTACCTGAGAGGTCTTTCGCTCTGTCCTACTCGGCGCCATCTTGGCACCATCTTGAGAGTCCTCCTATAAATGATCAGTTTAATTTGAGAGCAGAAATTCTCAGGTAACACTACAAAGTGTGAGAGGACTGACCTTGCAGCCTCACATATCCATTTCACATTTAAGATTTCAAAGTAAAGGTGTTGCATTGCATTCATAAAGCAAGCTGCAGAACTTCTACCAAACACAAAACTATTAAACAAATCCTTACAGGACCATTCTAAGCTGGAGGATGAGCTGCGTTCATCATGGCTTGCTTTGTGGTTTAAGGGCTGTTTGTTTTGTGGGAAAATGTTAGAAAACTCCAAGCTTGAGTTTCCTTTTTGCAGTTTGGTTGTTCATAAAGATCAGAGCTAGTCTGAAGGTGTGGCTTCAATTTCCATGAAAGCTCTGTGTTCAAATAGAACATGCACAATAATGCTAAGCAGATAGCCAGGATTCTAAATATCTTAGTACTTTATCCAGAACAAAGTGGGTCATTCCAGTCTTGTAAATGCCCAGCTAATTCTGCATCATTATGAGGGAGCAGACACTTCTGCGGTACCTCAGAAAAAGAGCTCTTTTCTTGAGTAATTGGTGATTACTTGTGAAACAGGCATGTGTATGTGCATGTGTGTGGAAGACTGGTGGGATTTGGGGTTGGGGGGGGTTATGGTCTGCCGACAGCATGTGGTCGTGATTTGTAAGGGGAAGGTGTGCCACTGTGCCCCAGGTGTGACTGAGAGCCTCCAGTCTTTGCCTGTGAACAACTAGTCTGCCCAGCATAAATGGAGTTTACTAAACACCAATTGGAAAGAAAAATCCCAAATGAGATCTACGCAATGCCTCTCCTAGACACTAATGTGTATAAATGGAGAAACCTTTGCTTAACCCCAGAAATCTCACAAGTTTTTCACAATATACCAAAGTGTGAAATCAAAAGTCTCAGGTTTCAATATAACTCAAGTATTTCTCATCAAAATCTTCAAATACCCAATAATCTGTCACTATCCATATTTAATTTATAGCTTTATAATTTTACCACGTGTCAACAATTGTCTTATTTGTTTCTATTTTAAGTTCTCAATTTAAATTAGTTCTCACTTTAAATAATGTCACCATTTTAAGGGTTTTTAAAGGGGTCCATTAATGACTAATAATTAATCTTCAAATGCAGTCTAAATGACTTAAATGCGTTAAAACAACATGCATAAAATGGGTGAATTGTATGTAATACCTGCCAAATAAGGACCAATTTTACATTATTAGTCATTATCGAACTCCTTTATAAATCCTTAAGAAAGGGGACTTTAATGTGTTCCCTATGCTTACTGCACTCAAAAAGAATAACTCTCAATATCAGTCAGTTTTACTCAATCCTCCAAGGTTCATATCATTTAAAACATTCATGTAACCAAGAGAACTTAAATTGATTCAACTTATAAAAAGTGTTGTGTCAGCATTACTTAATCAAGTTGTTTTGGGACAATGAGTCTCAATAGGGAGAGTACATGTTAATATTAAGTGTTATTTTACGTGTCTTTGTTCAAGATTAATGTAAAGGGGGAGACTTGTTAGTGTTTATTGAGATTTAGAAGAATCTCTGTTAGGTTGTAGTTTTGGGGGTCACCATGATGGTTAAGATTGGAGTTTGAGCCTAATTTGAGGACTTTTGATTTTTTAAATATTTTATTTTGATGTAGCATAGACTTTGTTCCACTCAGTAGTGCTTCCAGCCAGTGTGTTTTTAGCATCCTTACATTTCTTGTCACTAGCTAGCTTATAACTAAAAGAGAATCATTTGAGTTATTTTTAAATGTTACATTTGTTGGGTTTACTTGATTAAGTTAGATTCCCTCTACTTTAAATATTCAAGTTGAGAGTGCATACTATTTTTAATTTTTTAGAAAACTAATTTCAAACATGTGGATCCACTGAATTAAATTCAGCCATATATATATATATATATATATATATATATATATATATATATATATATATATATATATATATATATATATATATATATTTGTGTATACTCTGACAAACCTAATTAATTAAAAAAAAAAATGTGCATACAGATGTCCTTTCATCTGATCCCTCATGATTATGATGGTTTGATGGGAGTCAAAGCCCTTCACATGAACCCTTTGGCTTTTCTCCCTAAAACATCCTGATTTGCATAAATTAGTTATACTGTCTGATCTTTCTTGGCCTCCTGCGCACTTTTCAAGTTGTCCATTTATCTGATTCAGTAGCTGGTCAGGTTAATTAGTACTGAAGGGGCTGATGGAATTCAACATCAGAGTCACTAAAATGACAAACATCAAAGGTCCCGTACCTGCACCAATGACAGTGGCCTTAAGTACGGCCCTGTCCTTGGGCAGAATGGTTGATCTATCACCTTTAAGTCACATTCTGAATCTCTTTGCTGGATCACTGCATTTCGCATATCTGATTTGCAGATCCAGTCGCTTTGAGGCATGGGTGAGAGCCAATATCTGATACATTCCAGTAATTCATCCACCCCAAGCCTCCTGAAAAGCTTTTCCTCTTCTTCCTCATTGTCGTCTTTTATTTTTTCTTTCATTGAGCAGAGCGATGGATCATAATTTAATTGCATGTCTTGCTGTTTTTCAGTCTGAATGGGTAGAAGGCCAATAAGCAATGGCTTGAGCCCCCTTGGAGAGAGGTGGAGACCTCCGGCATGGAGCCAAGATTGAGTTCTTATATCGTTACCTTGGAAACTGTCCTTTATGGAGTTTTTGATGAAGCCCTCATGATTATCTCATGTCAACTTCACAAGAACACAATATATGTTTGAGATCAGACTGGTCAATTGATAAAACAATAAAAAGTTGGTTGGCTTAGATGGGGATTTTTGAATTTAGTCGCCCATGAATAAATCCGCCACTATCTGGTCTCAAAGCAAATTTCAACATTATAAACAACAGTGTGCTCAAATATATCAAGGAAACTTTTATGAAGTTAATTCTACTTCCTCCGCTTTTCAATCAATTATGACAGTTAAAAGAAATTTGTAGAATTTTTAGAATACAAGACAATTATACTTACCATAAATTAAACCATAGATCAAAGATTTATACAATGTAAAGATTGCTCAATGATTGTTGTCCAGCATTTATGTTTTTTATACCTGTAGAAAACTGTCTCATCAAATACAGTCTGACTAAATTTTTTTTTTTTTTTTTTTTTTTTACTAAAGTTAAACTCTTTCCTCTCTAGCCAACCATCAAAAGAAAAAAAAAAAGAAAAAAAAAAAGAAAAAAAAAAAAAATGTATTTTCCATACTGTATATATATATATATATATATATATATATATATATATACAGTATGGAAAATACATTTTTTTTTTTTTTCTTTTTTTTTTTCTTTTTTTTTTTCTATATATATATATATATATACAGTATGGAAAATACATTTTCACATATAAAATGTGGTACTCATGGGTTGAGGCTAAGTTTACGATTAGTTAGCCATGCCTTACAACACATCAATAACATATTTCAGAGGAGTTTGCATATGCAGACATTTAATTTTTAATTTAATTTAATTGCCCAATTGTCACACATTATACATACATTTCTGCATATATACAGTGAAATTATTTATTTTTCACATATCCCAGCTATGCTGGGGTCAGAGTGCAGGGTCAGCCATGATTCGGCGCCCCTGGAGCAGATAGGATCAAGGGCCTTGCTCAAGGGCCACACAGTGGTGTCTTGGCAGTGCTGGGGCTTGAACCCCCAACCTTCTGGTCAGTAATCCAGAGCCTTAACCACTGAGCCACCACTGCCCCTTTCGCATATCCCAACTAAGCTGGGGTCAGAGCGCAGGGTCAGCCATGGTACGGCGCCCCTGGAGCAGTTGGGGTAAAGGGCCTTGCTCAAGGACCCAACAGTGGTATCATGGCAGTGTTGGGGCTTGAACCCCTGATCCTCAGGTCAGTAACCCATAGCCTTAACCACCAAGCCACCACTGCCCCTTGGAACTTGGACATGGAACTTGTCGCCAGTTACATTTATAGACAAAAAGATTGCACAATATTCCTGAATGTTAAGTTTGTATTCTGCACTGGCATGCTATAGGGTGTGGGCAATAATAAGAATACACTAACTGTTGGAACTTAATAGTGTGCTGTTAAATAATCTTGTTTGGTGAATCTTGCATGATAATTAAATGTATTATATTTTTCCCCACATTACAGTAATTAGTTTGTTTGTTCCTTTTTTCATTACAATAATTCAAGCAACATGATCACATGGGAAATCGTGTTCTGAATGTTTTGCCCCATATTAAGACCCAGTGTCTATGCACTCTCATGGATAAGGTTTAGGGTTATGAGAATTTTAATGTAATTACTTCTCAGATGTTGCTGAATATCGGATACACTTAAATGTGCATGTAAAATCTAATGTTGTCATTACAGGAAATAATGAACTTTTCTAAATTAAACATTCATTGAAATCATAACCTAAGACTTAAGATTTTAAGTGTTAATAAATCAAGGCAATGGGGAAGACTCATAATCCATGGTGCATGAATTATTTAATTATCTTTCCTAGATCAAAGGGAACAGATGGGGGTATTTAAGTTGTTTTAGAGGTTTTAGCTCTTTAGTAGAATTATTTATGTTTCAAATAGGGTGATGTGTGTCTCCTTTGGTCAAGTTAGAGACTGTTAATTCTATCTCAGTTCACCTTGTGCATATGCATTGCAGTATGTTTATAATGATTGAGCTAGAATCAGTAATAATCTTCTTTATTTAAGCTGTGCTGTTGTGTGATCTAAATATGAGTTAATTCATCTAAAATGATTAAGTAGAAACAACAATATTTAAATAGCAATCCTGAGTATCCTGTCACATGGTTTCTCTTACCAATGCTACGCTGATGACACGCAACTTTACTTGTCTTTCCAGCCCAACGACACCACAGTGACTACTCGAATTGCTGCCTGTCTGGCTGACATCTCAGCCTGGATGAAGGAACACCACCTGCAACTCAACCCAGCCAAGACCGAACTCCTGGTCTTTCCAGCCAACCCTGATGTTGAACACAACATCACTGTGCAGCTGGGTCCAACTACAGTGTCGCCTTCCAAAACGGTCAGAAATCTAGGGGTAACCATTGATGATGAGCTCAGTTTCACAGACCACATCTCAAAGATTGCAAGATCATGTAGATTTACACTCTACAATATCAGGAAGATAAGACCTTTCCTCTCTGAACATGCCACACAACTGCTTGTTCAGTCACTTGTCATAACTAGACTGGACTACTGTAATGCTCTCATTGCAGGCCTTCCTGTATGTGCTATTAGACCTCTGCAAATGATCCAGAATGCAGCAACACGTCTGGTCTTTAATGAACCAAAGAAAGCACATGTTACACCACTCTTTGTCTCTCTCCACTGGCTGCCGGTTCATGCACGTATTAAATTCAAGGCCCTGATGCTGGCATACAGAACAGTCACTGGGTCTGCTCCAGCATACCTAAAAACATTTATGCAGAGCTACGTTCCCACCAGAAGCCTGCGGTTGGCTAAGGAACGTCACCTTGTCGTACCAAAACAAAGCGGCAACAAAACACTTTTCCGGACTTTCAGATTTATCATACCATGTTGGTGGAATGACCTCCCCAACTCAATCCGTGAAGCTGACTCACTCTCTATCTTCAAAAAATGGCTAAAAACACATCTTTTCCAAGAGTATTTAACCAGTCACTAAAATTTTTTTTTTAAAATTAATTCTTGTTGCACTTAAATCGGTTCCCCTTCTGTCACTCTCTCGACGTAGTGTCGAAGAAAGTGACACAAGGGGTCTTCTCGGACGCCGAATCGTACCTCTGAACCTGAGAAAAGGCCAATGTCAAGTTGGCAGACAGAATTTGCATGCCCCACCCGGACATACGGGTATAAGGGGAACCAGGGCAGCGAATGCAAGTCAGAATTTTTCTTCGGAGCCGAATGGTTGTACCGCAAGCAGCTGAAACACACACCTGTTTCACTCACCTCTACCAGCGAGAAGCATTGCTGTTGGATCCGCACGGCGCATTTCCAGCTGGCGTCTCTCTCTCTGCATGCTGTGCAGTCCACGCCCCTGGGCGCTTCGACAGCACTTCTTTCTGTTTGAAAGAGTGTTCTCCTCCTAAAAGAGTATATTTTTTCTAAAGGAGTTTGAGTTCCCACTCATAAAAGAGAAATACACAACAGGCGTTGAACGTCCTTTTCAGGACGCATCTTTTTAAAGATGTCTTTCCGCCTCTGTGTAGTTCCTGGATGCGGATGAATTCTCTCCACTTCTGACGGTCATAAGAGCTGCCTCGCGTGCCTGGGCTACGATCACATGCAGGCAGAGTTTTATGAATGGTTCATGTTCTCAGTGCGTGAACATAACCATGGCAACATTGCGGTAGCGCTTTCTTTTGTCATGAGAGAAAGCCACTTCAGCCACCCCCCGCGTCGTTCCTTCTTCCCACGGGATTGAGGTCGACCCGGCTGGCGATGAAGGCGATTTGGGGATGACCACGGGCTCGGTTTCGCCGGGTAAATCCCCACGAACCACCCGCCCCCCATCACGCTTGTTTGCTTCCGTCCGAGCTCGGGAAGAGTGCGGCTCGCTTCTCGGCCAGCCGGCATTTTCCCTTGAGCTCCTGGAATTGGATGACGACATCGCCGCTGCATCGGAGAGCGTCACAGCGGCATCTGATGCTGATGGCTCGCCTGGGCTGCCACCTCCGGGTCTGCTCGCCCAGTCTGAGGCTGATTTGCAGATGTCCGCTATGCTTTCCCGGGCCGCTGCGAGCGCGAGGCTGGACTGGAGATCTCCGCCCCCCTCTCTCGGCTACTCGATCGGTTCCTCGGGTCACGGCTCCGCTTATAGCCACCGCCCTCCGCTTGTCCGCTCTCACTACCCTGGATGGCGGAACACCGCCACCTAGCGGGACTGAACGGTACTATTCTCCAGAGCCGTAGAATGACGTCATCACTGACCTCAAAAGTCTACAGCACCACTGGACAGGCCGCCTCTGCCCTGCATGCCATGGCTCTCCTGCAAATTCACTAAGCCAAGGCACTCAAAGATCTGCACCTGGGTAGTTCCAACCCCGATGTGCTACAGTAACTGTGCTCTGCTCCAACCTCGCTCTCAGAGCTACGAATGTCACGGCGCAGGCACTCGGGTGGACGATGACCACACCCCTGGTCCAGGAGCGCCACCTCAGTTGACCTCAGCCGTCTAGGGCTTCAGGTCAACTGGGAAAAGAGCAAGCTCACCCCGGTTCAGAGCATCTCTTTTCTCGATATGGAGTTAGACTCGGTCTCAATGACAGCGCGTCTCACCAACGAGCGCGCCCAGTCAGTGCTCAGGTGCCTCGCTCGCTTCAAGCCTGGCACAGCGGTCCTCTAAAACAATTCCAGAGGCTCCTGGGGCATATGGCATCCTCAGCCGCGGTCGCGCCGCTCGGGTTGATGCATATGAGACTGCTACAGCACTGGCTACAGACCCGAGTCCCGAGATGGGCATGGCACCACAGCACGCATTGTGTGACAATCACCCTTGACTGCCATCAAACTTTCAGCCCATGGACAGACCTCTGCTTCCTACGGGCCAGAGTTCCCTTGCAGCAGGTGTCCAGACGTGTTGTAGTAACCACAGATGCCTCTCGACTGGGTTGGGACACCATGTGCTATGGGCACGCTGTCGCTGGCACCTGGAAAGGTCCCCGGCAGTGTTGGCACATCAATTGCCTAGAGTTGATGGCTGTTATTCTTGCTCTACGGAGGTTCATTCCACTAATCCGAGGCAAGCACGTTATGATTCGCTCAGACAGCACTGCGACGGTAGTGTACATAAATCGCCAGGGCGGCGTGCGCTCTCGTCATATGTCACAACTCGCCCGCCATCTCCTCCTCTGGAGTCAGCCGCGACTCAGGTCGCTGCTCGCCACTCATATCCCTGGCGGCCGCAACACGACGGCGGACGTGCTGTCGCGACAGGTTTCGCCCAGCGGAGAGTGGAGGCTCCACCCCCAGGTGGTCCAGCTCATTTGGGACCGATTCGGCAAGGCACAAGTAGACCTCTTTGCCTCCCAGGACAACTCCCATTGCCCGCTCTGGTATTCCCTGACGGGCGCTCCCCTCGGGACAGATGCGCTGGCACACAGCTGGCCCCGGGGGCTGCGCAAGTACGCATTTCCCCCAGTGAGCCTTCTTGCATCGGTGCTGTGCAAGATCAGGGAGGAAGAGGAACAGGTCGCCTTGGTGGCCCCTTACTGGCCCACCCGCACCTGGTTTTCGGAACTCATGCTCCTCATGACAGCCCCTCCCTGGAAAATCCCCCTGAGGAAGGACCTTCTTTCTCAGGGACGGGGCACCCTCTGGCATCCACGCCCAGACCTCTGGAATCTCCATGTCTGGCCCCTGGACGGGACGCAGAAGATCTAGTAAATCTACCACCTGCTGTCGTAGATACGATCAATCAAGCCAGAGCTCCCTCAACCAGGCAACTCTATGCACTAAAGTGCCGTTTGTTAGCGAATTGGTGTTCTTCCCGAGCCGAAGACCCACAGAGATGCGCAGTTCGGTCAGTGCTTCTATTCCTGCAGGAGAGATTGTAGGGGAGGCTGTCCCCCTCCACCTTGAAGGTGTATGTAGCTGCTATCGCAGCCCACCACGACGCAGTAGATGGCAAGTCCCTTGGTAAGCACGACTTGATTATCAGGTTCCTGAAAGATGCCCGGAGACTACATCCTCCCCGGCCTAACCTGTTTCCCTCTTGGGATCTCTCAGTGGTCCTCTCGGGCCTTCAGAGACCCCCTTTTGAGCCGCTTGATTCAGTCGAGCTCAAGGCCCTCTCCTTGAAGACGGCCCTCCTGATCGCGTTTGCCTCAATCTGCAAGCGTTCTCTGTCAGCGACTCTTGCCTGGAGTTCGGTCCGGCACTTTATCACTTTATCCTGAGACCCCGACCGGGCTACGTGACCTAGGTTCCCACGACCCCTTTCAGGGACCAGGTCGTGAACCTGCAAGCACTGCCTTGGGAGGAGGCAGACCCAGCCCTTTCGTTGCTGTGTCTGGTGCGTGCTTTGCGTACCTATGTGGACCGCAGGGCAGGAGAATCCTGGGCGGTGCTGAGAGAAGACTCGAAGCATTAACCCTGCTCCACGCACCCGGCAGGGGGCGGCTTAGAGACTGAGGAAGAGGCCTAAGGAGGCGTCTTCAAAACTTCAAAAGTTTTGGAGATGCCGTTTCTCAATTCAACTCAATTTATGAGGGTTTTCAGTGTATTTAATTTGTGAAAAAAAAAATAAAAAAAATAATGCAAAAGAGTATTTATTATTTCTTTCTTAATAAAACCCCGGACCTTGAGAGTTCTTTTGACAGTTTTTGTGAGATTCAACCCCAATGTACAGTGGCAGTTTCTTACACTTAGTGTACTTTGCTATAATTATTTTTACTCTTTTACTCCCCCCATTTTGTCTCAAGCATGGCACCAATATCTCAATTCCAGCATTGTAATTTAAGTCAACACAGAGTAAATCACTTTTGTGGCTATAATTAAATATCCCTCTGCTCTAAACCTCCACACTATTATGTTCTCACAGAGGCCAGCAGATAAATGTGTACTGCCGTCACCGATTCACTACGCCACATTAAATTCTTTTAGATCAATTAAACTTAGCAGCTCAGTTTACAAGTGGCCACTTTTAATGTCCCTCCTCCACTCATACGGGTGTGCAATACATTTATTGTGCCTTTGCTAAATGAACAGAAGGCTGCAAATTCCTTTCTAAGCTTTAAAAGTTTGAAGAACCTGCCTGGTGTTCAAAAAACCTGTTTTATCCATTTCAAACCCATGTGCTAACCGTTTTATATATATATATATATATATATATATATATAAAACATAGTGTCAAAATTATTTTAAAGATAATCGACACAATGCGACAAATTCTGTTGATAGAGCTTAACTTGTATTGAACTGGGAACTCTTTTCAAGTCACATTTGTCTAGTGCTTGTTATTTTTTATAGATTATCAACACAAATGTAAGAGAAAAAGGCCTCTAATTCCGCATTTCAATTTTAAGCTAACTTTTACACCAGTTAATGTTGCAGCAGTCAAAATTTTAGACAGTATCTCTTGACAGCATAAATATTAGTTGTCAATAGGAAATAAGTCAAGACTTACTGAACAAATTTAATTTATGACTTCAGTATGGCACAGGCATCTGTGATTTCACACGCTTTATGTAAAATTTACAATTGCGGTATTGAATGACATGGTCGCGGGGGTAATTTGAGTCACAGTGAGGGTTAAGCGGCTGTCTTCAGTGAGTATCGTGCATGCTTTCCTCTTCTCTCTGCAGCTTTACGGTCTCTCCCTGAGTGGAGAGGTGAGATCTGAGCTGAATGCTAAGTGTTATAGACACAGATAAGCGCTACATTGCTAGCCTAGTGCAGGGCTAATGAGAAAAACACATGGTGATGGAAGTTTGGTTTCCCAGGGAGCTGAGCAGAAGATATGTGGTCGGGGGTATTGACGCTGTCCAAGGGTTAGTCTGGGCCTTGGTGCCTATTGAGTGGGCACAAGAGATGCCATTATTATTTGCGGTCAACACGATAACTATTTTCACAGTCCACTTTGTGTAGATGATGTGTGAAAGGAACTTACATTCTTTTGGGAAAAATGAGCCATGTGTATGACATCCTGAATAGCAAATGTTCCTGTTAAGAGTGTGCGTGAGATTGAGCAATGCTTTTTCTTATCTGTCAGAAGTAAGCTCAGTCATTTCTGGTGTTTTTTTCCCCGGGCGGAATATTTATAGACTAATCAATCCAACATCTGCTAGCGAACCGTTTATTGAAGAACACTGCATTGTACACTGCTGTGCTAACTGATTGATTATTAATATTTAACTTAACTGAATTATGTGGATTTAAAATGCTTTTTACCACCTCAGTAATTATTTAATTTATTTATTTGCATAATGCTTCTGTCTTGGCTTCTGTTTAGGGTTCAATATAAATTAAGTTATGTGGTGTGCTATTGATTACAACAGAAAAAAAATCTGAAAATAAAAACATTGTGTTTATAGTAATGCACTTAAATTGAAGTCAAAAAGGCAAGACATAGCACTTAGATAAATGTTAAAATTAGGCCTGTTAATCAAATCTTTTGCTTTTAAATATTAATAATCAATCAGTTAGCACAACAGTGTACAATGCAGTTTTCATCAATAAACGGTTCGGTAGCATATACTACATGACATGACATTTAATTAATAGAATTAATCACAAAATATAAAGTCATATACACTTCCTGTGGCCAAACCATGAGGTACACGCTCAACTTGACTGCACATTGTAGCAAGAAATCTGATTGTGTTGAACAGCACATGCTTAATCATGTGCTGTGGGATTACATGGGAGTGGGATTACTGTATGGAGAAAGAAAACTTTAACCGCTGGTGGAGAGCCAGGTGTGGTAGTTATATGCAAGCTGCAGAACCTCTTCGCATCATCTGAAAACACTCGCTCGCACTGTCATCTGAACCAGTGTGAAAAACGAAACCATGCGAGAGAATTTAGACTAAAAAATCTCCACTTTCACTTCTGTTTTGATTGTGGAAATTTGCATTCTCTGTGCATATCGCCACCTACTGGTTGGGGCTAGTCAATGGTGCAGAATTATAGTAAAAAAGGACTTAAATATTGATCTGTTTCACACCCAGGGCTGCCAATAAGGGGGGACAACTGGACCTTTTGTCCTTGGCCTGGGCTTGATGGGGGCATGGACTGAAGGGGTTGGGGGGTAGATGGGGTTGGGGCATAAAAAGGCTGTTCCATTTTCTAGAGTACATCTAAACGCGTTCAGTGGAAGACGCGGATATGAACATGGAGACAGTGACCAACAGCGATAGCTTTCGGGGTAGCACACGTTGATTGAATAACTGTCTGCACCAATAGCCAATAAGTTTATTTGCCCAACAAAGCTTTAAATGAAGGAATTTGCCCATTTGATCCTGAAAATGTCAGAAGATTTTGCCCAACATTAATTACAGCATGTCCACTGATTTTATGGCATGTATACATATATTTTATCAAAGATATACACCTTTAAACATGGGTCTAATTTACTCTATGCTTGTAACATACATATTTAAATACTTCTGTCTTTTAAATACTACCTACATACCTTCCTACCTACCTGTAATATGTTGTAGATTATTGTAGGCATGCACATTGTATTTCCATTATCTGTTTGAATGAGCAGCTAAAGCAGTGAAGCGCATACATTTAAAAATAAAAGTCCCTGGTGTATTTCAGCCTTTAAAGTTCCACGCTATTAATCAAAACTGTAAAAAAAAATGTAATTCCAGCCTGGTTATTGGCATTTTGGTTGCACCATAAACTGCATCTAGAATTTAATTCAATTTGGACTCTGGTAGCCTCTGTCTGGCACTCCTCATCACAGGAAGGTAAGACTAAGAACATTTAATATAGGCTACCAATTTTAAAACTATTGGCAGTTGATTTTCCTTTCTTTCAACACTGATTTGTATTTTTTTTTATAATGGTACATAAACAAATTTTAATGTGACATATATTTGAAAAACACATCTTGAGTATTTTAAACTTGCATATATCCTATCCTGTTATACTGATAATCAATGTTTAAGTCTGAGTCTGTAGCTACTACATGATTTATTTTGAGAATGTGTGTTTGTTTTGTTATGGGATACGGTATTAATTTTATTTGTTCAGGTTTTGAAAAAGGTCCTAAAAAGTCTTAAATTTTATTTTTTAAACTATGATGCAACCCTACTATCTTGTCTTGTCTTGTCTTTTTATCTGTCTGTCTGTCTTTCTAGAAAGTTACATAAATGGCAAGTATATTAATAAATGTATCCGTCACAGGACAGTTTATTGTCTAAGAAACCTGATAACAGTCATAACTCAATTTTGTATTTTGCATGTTTTTTTGGCAGTATAATGGCTTATTGTACATTTCCATTTAACCAATTAATCACAAAAGTCAAAGAGAAACTTCATTTAAAATGTAGCCAAGTGGAGAAATTTTATGTAATTGAACTCTAGTTAATGTATGAAAATTTTATATTAATCGTGTCTTATTTAATGATTTATAGTAAAAAGAGTGTTTTCCAGTTTGGTGAATAAGTGTAATACGTGTTATGTGTCAAATTAAGTGTAATGACAATTTTATTGTTTAAACTGATATACATGTCCTAAAAGCCTGGTTAAAAATGCATAACATGCTTTGAGTGATTTTAGCAAGTACTTGAATGTATAAAATGCTTTGAATGATATAAGTATGTATTAAGGTGATATATGTTGAAGCATATGGGTAGGTTAGTGCCCTGTTTGAATTTTCGTTTGACATTAGCCTCTACCGTATTTCGTTGTACCTTACTTAATTCCCGTATTTTATTTGTTTATATTTTCTTTCTTTCTTTCTTTCTTTCTTTCTTTCTTTCTTAAATACAATACTTCCCCATCGACCACTGTTTTTTTCCCCCTTTTTTTCTACATCTGTAAGAATAAAACCCCAAAAATAAATATTTTTGTATGCTGTGTTGTTTCTTTACAATCCACAAACTCCAAATATATAATTTGTTCTTGTCTGGGTTCAAATTTTAGGATCCTAATATTATGTAGTTAATTTCCACATCTAATATATTTTCTTCCACTCCATACTTGTACTCATCATTGAGATTATTTCTCTCCACTCTTTCCTTGCATTAGTTGGGTTTTGAATCAGGTACTCTGATTTGCTGTAGTAATTTGCTTTAAAGGTGTAATTCTAATGTGATAAATTTATTTTAATTATAGCCATAACCCCATATGCCCACCTACGACATCTCCCAGCCCACCCTAATGTATCTGGCCAGTGCCATGAAATTAATTTTTAACAGTTACATGAAGCAACATAATGTAAGTAAATAAATAAATAATAAAAAAAAACCTTCTAAAACATTGAAGCCAAGGCAACAAATATTTGGTATTTATGTGGTCCTATTTTATTCTGCCCAAAATTTTAGTTGATAAACAAAAGTCAACTGTGAAGAATATGTTTTTCATTTAAATTGAAACATTTACTGCAGTGTAAGACCATTGTTTAGGTTGAATAATTGAACAGATTCTTTATGTGTAGTTTGGTTTATACATCATACCATACAGGCCTGGCTTTGCTTCCATATGGACATATCCCAGAGGGCCTTTCAAATGTAGCAAGAGATGTGTAACATAAACCTACTTACACACAAGAGAAAAAAATTCTCTTTGAACTGCACATTAACATATAATGAAAGTAGCTATGTTACGAATCACGCCTCTGTAGTGTCTCCTGCTTACCACCAGAGGGCTCCATCACTCATGTATTGACTTTAACTCTCTGGACTCCATTTCCCATAATCCCCATACCTGGCACTGATTACATGGTCACCTGTTTCTCATTAATTCAGCTATTTAAGACTCACTCTCACTCACTCTCATTGTGAAGTCTTGTTTTGCCCTGGCTGACATTTCTGAGCATTCTCTTAGTTTAGTGCTTTTCCTGTGTATGATCCTGGATTGTTTACTCTGTTTTGACCTGTTGCTATTACTATTACCTATTACTGCCTGTTTACCTTGATATAACCTGTGATTGTCTGCTGTCTGCCCTGACCCCTTGTCTGTTTACCGACTACCTCTCTGGATTGCCTTGGATATTACTGTTGCTGGTGATTAACCCCTGCCTCTCTGTGTTACTACATTTACTGTTATTAAAGCTGCACATGGATCTCGACTGTTGGCTCATCATTACAGAAGACCTCACCTCAAACCAATCAAGTGGCTTTTCTGCACCTCACCACCGAGGTCTCAGTGCAAGTGGATGTATTAGCCATACACCACCAACAGCTTGACCGGCTGACATCTTTAACAGAGGAGCTTGTAAAAAAAACCTTCAGCCTCTTCATCCAATCCAGCAGCATACCCGGCCTCACCTAGCATTCACCACGCCTTGCCTTTCCTGAGAAATTCAATGTTGAAAAATGAAAATTCAATCTGCTAAATGTAAGAATTTCTGCTCCAATGTTCTCAGTTTGTTAATCAACAACCCATAGTGTAATCAACAATCTCATAGTGTATGAGAGCCGCAATTCCTTTGTTTGTTCACTGCTTACCGGTAAGGCGTTAGTCTGAATTGTCGCCGTTCCACACCAGAACAACATTCCCTTCGTTCAGTAACTTCCTCCACTGATTTCGTGCTGCGATTGAACATCCAGTTGGAGGCAAAGACACCGGAGATCAACTGCATTCTCTTCATCAAGGTAATGCTCCATTACCATGTCACAGCCACACCTCAGCCTGCTCCATGCCATGTCATAGCCACACCTCAGCCTGCTCCATACCCTGTCACAGCTAAACCTCAGCCTGCTCCATTCCATGTCACAGCCAAACCACAGCCTGCACCATGCCATGTCAAAGCCACACCTCAGCCTGCTCCATGCCATATCACAGCCACACCTCAGCCAGCTCAATGCCATGTTACAGCCATGTGTCAGCCTGCTCTATGCCATGTCACAGCCAAACCTGTCTGTTCGGTGCCATGCCACAGTCCAGCCTTCCGTGACTCATTTCTTGAAGGCCTTCATGGCTCTTGTCTCCAAGTTGAATTATCCTCCACTGATATCGGTGCATAGGGCCACGAAGATCCTTTCCTACAAATTGACAGAGGTCGTTTCCAAGTCTCTGTCAGTGTTCACAACCAAAGAGATAGTTTACAATTCTCTGCCAGTGGTCATGACCACAGAGGTTGTTTCCAAGTCTCTGCCAGTGGTCACGGCCCCAGAGGTTGTTTCCAAGTCTCTGCCAGTGTTCATGACCACAGAGGTCGTTTCCAAGTCTCTGCTCATGTCCATGACCAGAGACTTGGAGGTAATTCCTGAGACTATGCCCATGTTTACGACCACAGAGGTACGTTTCTGAGTCTCAGTACATGACCACAGAGGTCGTATCCAAATCTCTGTCTAAGCCCACAACCACAGAGGTCACTCCTGAGACTCTCTCCATGCCCACAACTACAGAGGTCACTCCCGAGACTCTCCATGCCCACGGCCACGGAGGTCACTCCCGAGACTCTGCTCATGTTTATGACCACTGAGGTCATTTCCCAGTCAAACCTGGTCTCTTGTCTGCTCGTGCCTGGCATGGCTCCGCCTTCTACAGCTTCACCCTTCTAGACTGCCATGACTCCGCCTTCTACGGCTTCAAACCTCGAGCCTGCCATGGCTTCGCACCTCGAGCCTGACATGGCTCCGCCTTCTATGGCTTCGCCCCTCAAGCCTCCCATGGTTCAGCTTCCCACCACTCCACCACTCCACCCCTCGAGCCTGCAATGGCTCCGGATTCCATGGCTCCGCTCCTCGAGCTTCCCATGGCTCTGCCTTCCATGGCTTCGTCCCTCGAGTCTTCTACTGCTCCGCCTTCCTCGGCTCCAGTCTCTAGTCTGTGGTCACCACCCAGCTCTCCTGACCCTGTTTCACCTTGGTGGCCATCAACCAGGCCTCCTGATCCAGTCCCTATGCTGAGGTGGCCTCCTGGGTCTTCTGGCCAACCACCTGATCTGCTCTAGTATCCCTGGTCTCCTGGCAGTCTGCCTAATCTGTTCTGGTCTTCGGATCTCCTGGCTGTCTGCCTAATCTGCTCCATTCCCCTTGGTCTGAAGGCTGTCTGCCTGATCTGCTCTGGTCTTTTGGATCTCCAGGTCATCCAGCTGATCTGCTCTTGTCCTCTGGGTCCCTGGGCACCAGTGGGCTCCATCACCCAGGTATTGACTTTAACTTTAAAAGACTCAATCTCACTCTCTCTCATTGTGAAGTCTTGTTTTACCCTGGCTGACATTTCTAAGCGTTCTCTTAGTTTATTGTTTTTCCTGTGTATGATCCTGGACTGTTTACACTGTTTTGACCCATTGCTGCCTGACTACTATTACTGCCTTGTTTACCTGGATATAACCTGTGATTGTCTGCCACCTGCCCTTACCCCTTTCCTGTTTACAGTCTACCTCTATGAATTGCCTTGGATTTTACTGTTGGTTGACCCCTGCCTGTCTGTGTTACTATGTTTACTGTTATTAAAGCTGCACATGGACCTCGAATGGACTTAAATTAAAAATGTAAAGAGTTTGTATGTCCTTTCACAAAGAAATACTATACATCATGGTTACTGTCGTAACCGCCATTCCCTGATGAGGGAACGAGACATTGCGTCATTGGGTCGCTCTTGATAGCCCCGAACACCTCTCATTTTTGGAGAAAAGGCCAATTGGCGAGTGGAATTTGCAAGCCACTCCACACATATGGGTATAAAAGGAGCTGGAATGCCCACTCCATTCAGGTTTTGTGCTGAGGAGCCGAGACAAAGTCCGGCCATTTCAGTGGCTAGTACATTGTTGTGGCAAGAGGGACAACTTTTCGTTCCCTCCACCAGGGAACAGAGGTTATGACAGTAACCATGATGTTTCCCTTCTCTCACTCACTCGGTGTTGTGTTGATTTAGTGACAATAGGAGTCCCAATAGAAAAACGCCACAACAGCTGAACCGTGTTACGTGAAATGCTGATGCAGGTGTCTAATAGCAGGAGCATCAGTCTGCATATAACCTCCCCCAATACCCCAAAAGACATCATGCCAGCTGCGCCAGCCGCTGCCTTTTCTCTCTTTGTTTTTCTCTCCATAGGGTATTAGATTCGGCTGGGGCCATCTAACACTATCATACACATCAGGGAAGGTGTTCTTTTCCTTTCCTGTTCTTTCAGGGGGAAAAGACCCAGTGGAGACCACATCCTGCTCAAAAGGGAAGGTCAGCATGTGGCAATAAAACATATGCGCTCAGCAGCTGCACATGGAAAATGTTTGGTAGTAGGGCCCACCACGAAAGAGGGGGGGACTCTACAAACACAGCGACCAGGGGCAGAGAGAGCTCTGCCCATGGGAGACACAGGTCCGACGTCAGGGAGACCGTCCCGCGAAATATACATCACAGGGGATACCAGAGTAATCGCCACCCGTGGAGCACCTATCCCAGTATAGGGCATATTAGACCCTGTAGTGGGGCTGGCTGATAACTCCTCCTCTTTGTTCGCAAACCATAGGGCTAGGAAGGAAGTCATCCAGGGTTCTCGACTTTGTGAACTCTACTGGGGGTAAAAGTGAACGTTTTCACCTCTGGGGAGGGGAAAGTTGCTATTCTGCTAAACGTCTAGGTTACGTATGTAACCTCCATTCCCTGATGGAGGGAACGAGACGTTGTGTCGAAGAAGTGACACTAGGGGTCTCTCTTGAGCACCGAATATGCCTCTGATCTATGAAAAAAGGCCAATGAGAAGTTGGTAGACAGTATTTGCATACCCCGCTCACGGACATACGGGTATAAAAGCGGGGAAATACGTCGAGTTCATTCAGGATTTTTCTGAGGAGCCGGAAATGGTCCGGCCACTACAGTGGCTTGGCTCAGCGACGTGGCTGGGAGGACACAACGTCTCGTTCCCTCCATCAGGGAACGGAGGTTACATATGTAACCTAGACCTTTCCTGTCTGTTGCTCACTTCAATGTTGTGTCGAAGAAGCGACACTAGGGGTCCAATTTAAATCACGCCATGCGTTGAGCCGTGTACGTGTTCTGCTGACACAGGAGCGGACAGGAATTCTACGTGCAGAGGCGACCAGCTGAGTCCGACTGCACGTACCCTTCCCCAATGCCCCATAAAAGTAATCGGAATCCTTCTGGTTACCCTAAACAAGGGAACAAGGTGACGCTTGCCAACCCGGGAACGGGCAGAGCCTAGCCGGGCCAATTTTCTCTCTATGTTTTTTTTAGGCAGCATGTGGAAATGGCGCAGTGGTAGATCCAATCTCGTTAGGATGGGGGAGTTGCAACAACACAGCGACCAGAGGGCAGCTGGAACTGCCTAAGGGAGACGTGGGTCCACTCGTAAGGGGACCGTACCACGGATAATACACACAGGGTGATTCCACGTAGGAGTCCTGCCTTGTGGATCACTGTGGCACGGTGGAGGGCGGGACCGGGGCGTGATTACGCACGCCCAGTCCCATATTAGGCTGATCAAGCCGTCAAGAGGGATAAAGGCCACTCGCGGACAGTGGTGTGGGAGAGAGAGATCGTTCACGGACATGTCCGTTGTCTTATGTGTTTGTATTTTGAGTTCTCCATTAAAACTATTATTTTATATGTCAAGCCGGTTTATCGCCTCTTCCTTGCCTGTGACCTTGATCTGTTTTACATTGATGCCGAAACCCGGGAAGGAAGAGGGATGCGCCGTAGCAGAGTTCTCGCCACTGCCCAGCGGAGCAGCCGCGGCTATCTGCTGGGGGACGGAGGAGCCCAGCCGCCTGGACGCGGAGGAAAGGTCGCCGACCGCGTGGGGAGGAGGGGCTCCTGGCCAACTGCCTGGAGCGGTTAGGGCCACTGCCAGGGGCGGGGTAGTCCCCTACTAGCCGCTGGAATGCGGCGGGGTTGGAGACCGCCGACCGCCTGGAGCGGGAGAACCGCTGCCAGGGGCGGGGGGAGGCCCCTTCGTAATCACGCCCCTGTCCCGCCCTCCACCGTGCCACAATCACCTATTCCAGTACAAGGTAGATTAAGTACCCACAGTGGATTGGGTCGGCGAGTTCCTCCACTGAACTGCGGACCCACAAGGGCTAGGGAGGAATCATCCAGGGATCCGAGCAGTGGGATCTCCTGGGAGGAAAAGCGCTTAATTTTACCTTGGGCAAGGGAAAGGGCACTAGGTGCAAGCGATCCACCCGGTCAGTCCGTCAGCGTTTTACCGAGTTCTACCGGCCTGGACCTGAGAAAACATGGGATGAAACTAACTCAACCCGGAGATTATAGAATCTCACAAATGTATTAGGTGTTGCCCAACCCGCTGCTCTACATATGTCTGCCAAGGAGGTGCCCCTGGCCAGTGCCCAAGAGGACGCAACACTCCTTGTTGAGTGAGCTCGGACCCGCAAGGGGGGTGTCCACGACCCAGTAGGAAAGCCTCTGTTTGGTGACAGCATTCCCTCTCTGCTGTCCGGCAAAGCAGACAAAGAGTTGCTCTTATCTAAAGCTCTGCATGTGGTCCAAATAGGTACGCAAAGCATGTACCAGACACAGAAACAAAGGGGCTGGGTCTGCCTCCTCCCGGGGCAGCGCTTGCAGGTTCACTACCTGGTCTCTAAAAGCGTGGTACGAAACTTGGGCACGTAGACCGGTCACGGTCTTAGGATCACATATGTGTCTGCCGGACAGAACTCTAGGCAAGTGTCGCTAACAGAGAACGCTTGCAGGTCCCCGACCCTCTTGATGGAGGTGAGCGTGATCAGCAGGGCCGTCTTTAAAGAGAGGGTCCTGAGTCCAACTGATTCTAGTGGCTCAAAGGGAGGTCTCTGGAGGCCCCAGGAGGGGAACAGGCTTGGACGGAAGGGATTCAACCTCTGTGCGCCTCTTAGGAACCTGATAATTAAGTCATGCTTACCCAAAGACTTGCCATCTACTGAGTCATGGTGGGCCGCGATGGCAGCGACATACACCTTTAGGGTGGAAGGGGCCAGCCTCCCCTCCAGCCTCTCTTGCAGAAATAAGAGCACTGACCTAACTGCGCACCACTGTGGGTCTTCAGCCTGGGAAGAACACCAATTTGCGAACAAGCGCCACTTCAGGGTGAAAAGATTCCTGGTAGAATGGGCTCTGGCTTGGTTGATTGTGTCTACGATGGCAGGTGGTAGACCAGCTAGAGCTTCCGTGTCCCGTCCAGGGGCCAGATGTGGAGGTTCCAAAGGTCTGGGTGCGGATGCCAGAGCATGCCCTGTCCCTGAGAAAGAAGGTCCTTCCTCAGGGGAATTCGCCAGGGAGGGGCTGTCGTGAGGAGTACAAGGTCCGAGAACCAGGCTTGAGTAGGCCAATAAGGAGCCACCAGGGTGACTTGTTCCTCGTCCTCCCTGACCTTGCAGCACCTGTGCAAGAAGGCTCACTAGGGGAAATGCGTACTTGCGCAGCCCAGCTGTGTGCCAGTGTCTGCCCCGAGGGGAGCCTCTGTTCGTGCATATCAGAGCGGGCAGTTGGAGGTCTCTCGGAAGGCAAACAGGTCTACCTGGGCCTTGCCGAACCGTTCTCACATCAGCTGGACTGACTGGGGGTGAAGCCTCCACTCTCCGCTGGGAAAGTGTTGTCGTGACAGCGCATCCGCTACCACATTGAGGTTGCCGGGGATGTGAGTGGCACGCAGCGACCTGAGTCGCTGAGACGATGGGCGAGTCGTGACATGTGGTGGGAGTGTACGCCGCCTTGGCGATTTATTTACACTACCATGGTGGTGCTGTCTGACCTGACTAGGACATGTTTGTCCTGAACTAACGGGAGGAACTTCCGCAGGGCAAAGAAAACAGTCAGCAACTCTAGGCAATTGATATGCCAGCGCAGTGGGGCCCCTTTCCAACGGCCCGTGGCTGCGTGCCCGTTGCACATGGCACCTGAACCCAGTTTGGAGGTGTCGGTCGTGGCCAGGACACCTGCTGCAAGGAGACCCTTGTCCGCAGAAAGCTCTAAGTCCGCAGAGGTCTGTCCAGGGTTTTGATGTTTAGCGGCAGGCAGGGGTGATAGTCGCACAGTGCGTGCCGCAACGCCACGCTCATCTCGTGACTCGAGTCTGGGGCCAGTGCTGAAGCGGTCTCATATGCATCAACCCCAGCGGTACGGCCGCCGTGGAGGATGTCATATGCCCCAGGAGCTTCTGGAAAGGTTTTAGAGGGACCACCGTGTCCGGCCTGAGGGCGGCGAGGCATTTTAGCACTGACTGTGTACGTTCGCTGGTGAGACATGCTGACATTGAATTTGAGTCTAACTCCATGTCGAGAGAAGAGATGCTCTGAACTGGGGTGAGCTAGCTCTTTTCTCGGTGGACCTGAAGCCCTAAATGGCTGAGGTGCCTGAGCACCTATTCTCTGTGAGTGCATAATAACTCTCAGGAGTGGGCAGGATAAGCCAGTCGTCGAGGTAATTGAGTATGCGAATGCCGGCTTCTCGGAGCGGGGCAACTTTCATGAAGACACGAGGGGACAGAGACTTGCTGAAGGGGGTGACTTTGTACTCATATGCCTGGCCGTCGAACACGAGCCATAGGAAGGGTCGGTGACGAGGCAGAATTGGGATGTGAAAGTACGTGTCCTTCAGGTCTGCCGCTGCGGACCAATCTCAATGCCGTACGCAAATTAAGACATGTTTTTGTGTGAGCATTTTGAACAGGAGTTTGAACAGAGCCCGGTTGAGAACTCGCAAGTCCAAAATCGGTCGTAAGCCGCCCCCTTTCTTGGGTACAATGAAAGAAGGGTTGTGGAGACCCTTCTTCATTTCGGTTGGAGGGACAGGCTCTATCGCATCTTTGTTTAGTAAAAGAGTAGTGATTTCTGCACGCAGGAATTTGGCATGCTTGCCGTGTGCTGCGGTAAAGCGGATGCCCGCAAAGGGGGGGCGGGGGCCTGGAAAACTGAATTGCATAACCGAGTCAGATGGTCCGGACCAGCCAGCATAATGGGTTGGGAAGTGAAAGTCACGCATCCAAGCTCAGTGCTAGGGGCACCAAGGGGACGATTATTTTTGTCGTACCCGGCGGGGCTTCACAGCGGGGTGGAGCAGGTAGTACGGCGTCGGGAGGCGAAGACGCGTCCCGGGGCTCTAGTGCTGAGAAAAGTCCCAAAGCACTTACCTTGCTCCACACACCTGGCAGGGGGCGGGTTAGTGACTGAGGAGGAGGTCCTGTGTAGGCGTCCTCTAGACTCGTCGAAACCGGCCGGCCGAGGAACAGTCATGGGGCTGAAGGCAAGGATGCTCCGCGTCCAGCATGCGGGGACTGAAAAGATCTGGCGGCAGGGTGCCATGAGAACGGCATTTGAGGGCCAGGTGACCAGAGACAAAGGAAATAGCTCTGTTATTGAGAATGTGTGTACCGCAGCCCCGTGTAGGGGTGGCGGCAAATGAAATAAATTCAACAAAAGATTTGCCTCCCGGCCCTCCACCGGAGGACGGAGTGGTCTTACCAGCTCCGGAGCTAACATCTCGGGCTCTGGGTCGAACCCCTCAGGAGCGCCTGGGAGCCTTCCGGGTCCTCAAGGGGGTCCGTGAGACGGAGGGTCTGCTTCCTGCAGGGTGCTTGATGCTGGGGCTGAGAGCTGGGCCCGGGTTGAGGCAGAGCAGGGTGTGTTTTAGCCACAGGATGATGCCCTTGGCGAGCAGACGGGGCATGGCCCATGGTGGCAGGTTTACGGCCTCTGTCTGCTTCTTCACCATGGAGAACTGCTGGGTGAAGTCCTCGACGGTGTTGCCGAAGAGGCCGAACTGGGAGACAGGGGTGTTGAGGAAGCGAGCCTTGTCGGTCTCATGCATCTCAACCAATTTCAGC
Source organism: Moxostoma hubbsi (assembly GCA_032164185.1). Taxonomy (NCBI): domain Eukaryota; kingdom Metazoa; phylum Chordata; class Actinopteri; order Cypriniformes; family Catostomidae; genus Moxostoma; species Moxostoma hubbsi. The sequence continues at coordinate 7,707,970 of JAVLUX010000046.1, forward strand.
CACAGATGATGTTCCTGGACCACGAGCGTGGCCATCGCCTGCCCGAGTGACTGCACTGTGACCTCCGTGGCTCTGAGGGCGAGGTCGGTCGCTGAGCACAGTTCCTGCAGCACATCGGGATCAGGGCTACCCCTGTGCAGCTCTTTGAGCACCTTGGCCTGGTGGAATTGCAGAAGGGCCATGACATGCAGGGCGGAAGCTGCATGTCCGGCGGCGCTGTAGTATTTTGCATTCAGCAAGGATGTTGTCCTACAGGCCTTGGAAGGGAGCATAGGGCGACCCCGCCAGGTGGTAGGGTTTCCGGGACACAGGTGGAGCGCAACAGCCCTATCCATCCTATCTCCACCATCGAGGGTAGCGAGGGCGGATGAGCGAGTGACTTTGTGATGGGTGGAGAGGGGTCCTCTCCATGATGACGTCAGCTCTTTATGCACCTCTGGTAAGGTTGTGAGTGGCGCACAGACCCCAGGAACCAGTCATCCAACCGCGATGGCTTGGGGAGGGTTCCAGTCCAAGCCCTCGCTGGCGGCAGCCCGGGAAAGCATGTCAGCCATCTGGGTGTCAGCCTGGGCATGCTGGCCCGAAGGCGGCAGCCCAAGGGAGTCATCCGCGTCAGATGCCGCGCTCTCCGATGCAGCGGCGAGCTCATCCACCTCGAGCTCCAGAGGATAAGCATGCTGGCTACCATCGGCAGAGACTTACTTAACTCCCAACACGCGGGCAGAGACAAAGTATCCTCCATGGAAAACCAGCTGACACGCAGCAATACTGGAAGGCAACCACACACCTGACACGCAGACAGCCAACAGATACACGAGACAGGGAAAACTATGCAGAGAGATTGAGGTTAGTACTCAACATCAAATAACAATCTAACAAAGATACTGAGAACACGATGGGCTTAAGAAGGTAGTGAATTAGAGGAGAACAGGTGTTACTCTGCACGCTAATCAGTGGCATTATCAGTGTTCCTCGGAAACAATCAATGTTCCCATGGAAACACCGATCATGCATGCCGGCCACGCCTGCGAGACATGAGGGAGAGAAAATTACTAAACATAAAACAAACCGACAAACTCACCAGAGCCACGTCATGTACTGGCTTTACAAAGCTGTTCCTAATAAATTACTAAACTCTTCTATCAAAGACAACTGGACCCCCTATTCTAAAGTGAAGGTTTCACCTACTCAAGTTATTGGTTTATTTGGCAGATGTCTTGTAAAACTCTAAACAACTTTTTAAGTTTACTCCAAATACTGTAAACACCTAAGAAACATCAAACAAATGAATAACTTGCATAAGTAAATGTTTCACTTTAGAACAAGGGGTCCAGTTGTTTTCAATATAAGGTTTTCGTAATTAATATACAGTATATAGGTTTTGTAAAGCCAATACTAATTCATATTAATTACGTATTAAAATATTTTTTAGTGAACTTGAAATTTGCCACATTTCTTTGAGCATTAATTATATTAGATTCTCTACAAAAGTAAGACGTTTAAAAATGTATTATTCAGATAGCCTTAATATACATTCAGTTATTTAGTAATTACTTTTTTATTCATGCTTAACTATTGAATTATCGTGGACCCTTAAAAAATAACATTTTGTTACCATTTAACATTTACCTGTTCACCTATGTTAGTAATATGCTATTGGGGAAAGTTGTTGCAAAAGGATAATGTGTGTTCAGATAACTGTAATTTATTTATTATGTTTAAAATTGCACTTGTTTATTTTTTAGGTAAGGTATGTGGAAGGGATAAAATTTCTTTAAATTATAGACCTACCTGAGAAATGTTCACTGGAGTAAAAAGGGTGAAAATTTGTTCATTTTGTCAGTTTTGAGGGGTACAGTAGGATAGTCTAAAGATGGCTTCAAAGATAATAGACATGCACCAAAAGCAACACAAAACTGCACATTTTTATTTTAAGTTTCATGTTGTTTTTATGTACAAAAACAGTACTGATTAACTTTCAGAATTAAGTTATGGTGTTATAATGGATATGACAGTTGGTAGGTTTGGTCTTGCTAGACTAGATCTGCTTACGCTTTTGAGATCTATAATAAATATGTTGATAAATGTTTTATTATTAATTTTGCATTGACCTTTTCATTAAATTCTCTGTGTGTGTTTGCCTGAGATAAGTGAGGTGTGACAGAACGAAGTGTAACAAATCGCCGACCTTTGAGTGTGTTTGTGTTTATGTGCAAACAGACATATCTCATGACTTGTGTGGTCACACCTGTGACACATTTAGAGGGTACAACATACAAGTACAGCTGTTGTTTTGCAGATATCTCTTCATTTGTATATCAACCGGTGCTTGCATGAGCTCTAATAAATGCCACTCTTTGGAGCCTTTCATCCTCAGCCTCTTGTGTCTTGTTCTGGTTTAAGAGAAACATCACTCTGCTCCAACACGTTGCTGCTTCAGAACAAGTACGAAGACTTGCTACTGCTGGAACACACACATACATGCTATGTTGAGCCTTTAAGTCATGCTGCTGTTGCACAGTAAGAAAATTATTACATTTGCTGCTGCTGTTGCCCAGTTAGACATGTATAAAATCCCTTTGAAGCAGCTATAAACAAGTGGTGCTGGGGAGGAGGAGGGTCTAGACATAAAAATCTCGCACTGCTGCAGTGAAACCAACTTTCCTGCAAACTACTGAGGCAAATAATGGGTGCTTTTAATATCATAAGCCTGTGACCTGGTAACCGAAGTCCACCATTATTAAGGACATATCAGTTCCCTAAAATGCAGCATGAGGTGGCGAGGGCAGAGGATGCACAAAAGTATCATATGCAGAAGGCTTTTGGGTCGAAGCACCTGAAACACAATTTAACAGTGTAATTTAACAGTGCATCTTGAAAGGTTTTATTGTGAAACTAGCAATAAATACATTTTCAACAACATAATGGCAGGCGCTCATGAGTAATGCAGCTGCACAGAGACACCACTCTGAAGTGACACATGGGTGAGCAAGACATTCCATTTTACAAATCCATCTTGCATGGCAGAGAAAGGAAACAAGGATACACAATTACAGGAATGAGAAACACCCTAAATGTTAAATAAAGAGAGAGAACGCAAGCTGATTGGCTAACAGATTGCAAGTTAAAAATAACGACCTTGTGCCATGTAGAGTTTCACGGCTGAACTTTATAATTTGTCCAAACCTCAAGTAAAAATTAGAACTATCTTTAAAAATGCCCACAGCCTTTAAAATCACCGTCTTCCTCTACCATCCCCTAGCCAACATGTCTGAGCAATGTTACTAACGTTGTCTGTATTTACTCCTGTGCAGTAACAGATGCTCCTCTATTTGGACAGCCTGAACACATCTAAACTGATGAACTCAGACAGACTTAGTACCGTAGTGTCAACAAAAAGATGTTGAAAAGTGAGGACAACTCTCTTCATTGCCTTACACAAGGGAAGGAACAACTGTTTTACACAGGGACTTGCCAAGAGATCAGAAAGCTTTACTTGTATATGTGGTAGTTAAGGAGTGTATGTGATTAGTGATGACAGTTTTGTGTCTAAAAAGTAGAAAGTGGGTTATGGATCAACAATCAGTGTTGGGTAACATTACTTTTAAAAGTAACTTGTTGGAATATTGCGTTACTCCTTAAAAATAACACAATTTATTAAAACATTACTTTTTAAAGAAAGTAATGTGTTATATTACTTTAGTTTTTTCTCACAGCCATTTTCTCCTCAACTATTTCCTACAAGTAAGTCATGCATTGCATACAAGAGACATTACAGGTTATGCTGGTTACTGTACGACACTCATTTCAAAACAACAGTAAACAAACAGATATTTAGAAAGTAGGTCTTCCCGACATACACTACCGTTCAAAAGTTTGGGGTCACATTGAAATGTCCTTATTTTTGAAGGAAAAGCACTGTACTTTTCAATGAAGACAACTTTAAACTAGTCTTAACTTTGAAGAAATACACTCTATACATTGCTAATGTGGTAAATGACTATTCTAGCTGCAAATGTCTGGTTTTTGGTGCAATATGTACATAGGTGTATAGAGGCCCATTTCCAGCAACTATCACTCCAGTGTTCTAATGGTACAATGTGTTTGCTCATTGGCTCAGAAGGCTAATTGATGATTAGAAAACCCTTGTGCAATCATGTTCACACATCTGAAAACAGTTTAGGTCGTTACAGAAGCTACAAAACTGACCTTCCTTTGAGCAGATTGAGTTTCTGGAGCATCACATTTGTGGGGTCAATTAAACGCTCAAAATGGCCAGAAAAAGAGAACTTTCATCTGATACTCGACAGTCTATTCTTGTCCTTAGAAATGAAGGCTATTCCATGCGAGACATTGCTAAGAAATTGAAGATTTCCTACAACGGTGTGTACTACTCCCTTCAGAGGACAGCACAAACAGGCTCTAACCAGAGTAGAAAAAGAAGTGGGAGGCCGCGTTGCACAACTGAGCAAGAAGATAAGTACATTAGAGTCTCTAGTTTGAGAAACAGACGCCTCACAGGTCCCCAACTGGCATCTTCATTAAATAGTACCCGCAAAACACCAGTGTCAACATGTACAGTGAAGAGGCGGCTGCGGGATTCTGGGCTTCAGGGCAGAGTGGCAAAGAAAAAGCCATATCTGAGACTGGCCAATAAAAGTAAAAGATTAAGATGGGCAAAAGAACACAGACATTGGACAGAGGAAGACTGGAAAAAAGTGTTGTGGACAGATGAATCCAAGTTTGAGGTGTTTGGATCACAAAGAAGAACGTTTGTGAGACGCAGAACAAATGAAAAGATGCTGGAAGAATGCTTGACGCCATCTGTTAAGCATGGTGGAGGTAATATAATGGTCTGGGGTTGCTTTGGTGCTGGTAAGGTGGGAGATTTGTACAGGGTAAAAGGGATTCTGAATAAGGAAGGCTATCACTCCATTTTGCAACGCCATGCCATACCCAGTGGACAGCGCTTGATTGGAGCCAATTTCATCCTACAACAGGACAATGACCCTAAACACACCTCCAAATTGTGCAAGAACTATTTAGAGCAGAAGCAGGCAGCTGGTATTCTATCGGTAATGGAGTGGCCAGCGCAGTCACCAGATCTGAACCCCATTGAGCTGTTGTGGGAGCAGCTTGACCGTATGGTACGCAAGAAGTGCCCATCCAACCAATCCAACTTGTGGGAGCTGCTTCTGGAAGCGTGGGGTGCAATTTCTCCAGATTACCTCAACAAATTAACAGCTAGAATGCCAAAGGTCTGCAATGCTGTAATTGCTGCAAATGGAGGATTCTTTGACGAAAGCAAAGTTTGATGTAAAAAAAATCTTATTTCAAATACAAATCATTATTTCTAACCTTGTCAATGTCTTGACTCTATTTTCTATTCATTTCACAACGTATGGTGGTGAATAAGTGTGACTTTTCAGGAAAACACAAAATTGTTTGGGTGACCCCAAACTTTTGAACGGTAGTGTATTTATATTAAAGAATCAATCATATGAATATGCATGATATGTTTTTCCATCGACATGCCAGCCAATTTGAATAATGAAGAATAATCATACATTAAGCAGCAAGATCCAGCACTTGAACTTGTATCATTCGTCATCATATGCTGTGTCCATTAATAATGCCAGAGACCAATGTGATGTTTTTCTAAAGTCAGGATAAAATTAAGTGGGGAATGCCAGCCTAGCATGTTCAAAGAATTTGTCTGATAATAAAATAATATTTTTTCACTTAAGTCATCTCAGTGCACACTTGTTTTTAGTTGATCCACGGTGCATACATACACCACTGGTTGATCGCATACAACTTGATTGTCATGACAAAGGCAAAGTTTATGATGGCGGCCCACATAAGCTCCAGCACACAACAAACCCACCGCTGTAAATGATGAGTACAACTGGATTCCACCGAAGCATTCAGATTTACATTCCTTTACCAGCAATATTTAGCAGTTTTTAAAACATAAATCTCAGGGTAGTCTAAAAGAAGACTTGTGCTCTGCCCATCGCTGATAAGCAAGGCTCATACTCAATAGAACTACAATACCCATTATGTGCAAACATACTACAACTTCATTGTCTATGCATCTCTGACTAGGCATCATACACTTAAAAAATTTGAAAATCATTACAGACAAAAACAAGGCATCATACACTGAACGATTGGATCACACGCTACTCGACTGTCAAGTCAAACCACCCATTCTTGGATTAGCATGAGAGATGTACACAAATATTTACAGTAGCATTGCTGTTGTTGTTTCTGCTACTGTATGTTCTGAGCCATGAAATACATGGTCCAAATGCATTTGGGCTTGGTTTTGGGCAACATGATCACAAAGGATGTTGGCATTGTCTCACCAACAAACAGCATTTCATATCAGACATTTTTGCGCAGACTCCAGCACGATTTGCCACTTTTGTGTGACTGGAAGAGAGTTGCGTCAGCAATGTGGAATACCCGGGTTCAGATCCCACATTGAAACCACAAATAATCGCTTTTGCATAATCAATAATGAGTGTAATACAGACGTTGCATTTTCCCCTCTAACATTAAATTTTTACTCTACTGATTGTTTGGTTTAGGTTTAGGATTTGGTTTGGGGGATTCAGTTAATAATATATGCATTCCTCTTCACCATATTACAGCCTGTACAGCTGAAAACAACTCATGTTTGGCACTCATCTGTGGATACACCCGGACAATGGAGCCTAACAACACTTACTGCATTTGCCACTGGGGCAGTGTTTTGCATTTCGGCAAGCACAGACAAATTTTAGCTAATGAAAAGTCAACCTACTGTTTCCAGTTTCACTATGAGATCATTCTGTTTTGGGTGGGACACTATAGACAGCAACGCAAGTTAAAGGCGAGTGACGTTAAAAGTTAAGCTCAACTTTGAATTTGTTTGATTATATTTCTTGAGCTTCATGTCCGGCACACTCGATTGCCATTGGCTGCTTACCGTAAGACTTCAGATATGCATTGTGGATCATCATACACTACAAGATTTTCTTATAGTCATGGAGAGTCTGTATAAAAATATTAAGCATGTTTGATAGTCTCCAAGTAGATGGAATAATAAGAAAGTCAGTACTCATCATATATTATGCAATTTTCAATCAACTATCATTAACTAATATTTCTATCGATCTATCATCTACGAATGGCCCAAAATCTGCAAACTGAAGCCTGCTAGCTTTGACCAGCTTCAACTATCACTGACTCAACCCGACTGAAAATGGGATCTACAATTGGTGTTGAAGTTTTGTAGTATAATCCCACTTTAACTCGCTTTACCAGTGTGGAAACACTTGTTTTTTTATGTTGGCTGCCATTGCTTTCTTTAAAGCATGCATTATGAGCATACAATTAGTTTCACTGTGAACAACCAAACCAATGTCCCATGTATGTTATATAAAGATGTTGAAAAATATATTCCATTGAGAGAGACAGAGAGACAAGAAAAAAGACATAGAGAAAAGGAAGTTTTTGTGAAAAAGAGCCAGTGAGGAAACAAACCTGATTTATTCTCTGCAAAAAATCAGCAGCAGATGTGAGAGTATAGCCAAGCCACTGCAGAACATTTGTGAAATGCACGCAAAGATATTGTGCGTTCTCTCTCTCTCTCTCTCTCTCTGTCTCTCTCTCTCTCTCTCCGTTTCTTTCAATCTTTTTATCTTTGAAATTTCATACATAACTCTTCATCCTCATACTGGCTTCTCCTCAACCTTGCAGACCTCACTGAGACATGCATTGCTGATTACAAATGAATAACAATGAAAACTGTTGAAAATATGTGATATTAAAAAACGCATTATTTTTTAAGCACAAATTGGTTAGGTTGTTTTGAATGAAGCCACATGCAAAGTAATCAGTTAACTGAACTGATAAAGCAGCTGGCTTTGAGATCTGGAACACTTCTTGCGCAATATTGTGCGACAACATAACACAAAAAGTTAGCAAACATGTTGCAAATTCAAGTCAATTGCCCACTGCAGACATTCAGCTTGCTTTAGCCACTGTTTTGAACTACATGCTTTTGGCAAGCAAATATTACCCACAAGCTGTTACTTCTTACCACAGAACAGTATATTTAGGTTAGTGGGTTACAGATGTTTGACCAGCGTTCAAACACTATGCAAACTGAAGCGTAAGCTTCAGATGCATAAGCAATGTTTTATATTTTCAGTTTCTCGTGTGGCCTTGCCCAATTTCAGAAAACAGCATCTGGCCTGCCAGAAACAGAATTATGAAATTTAATGCAACCAAGAGCGGAATGTACACAAACACAGCAGACGATCAGTGGTTGGTACAAGCGGGTGTCGGATCACCTTCATTTGTGAAGAAGAATGGTTTATAAAGTTGTCATGTTTACAGTTTGCTTATTTGATTATGTCAATGTCAGTATTATGTTTGTGGTCTGTGTGTTTCTATGGTGGTTATTAGGATGCAAGCACTGACTCAGCGGAGGCCCTATTGTTCTTCTAAGGATGATTATTATTATTATTTTTTTGGAACACTTTTGGGGAACGTAACATGAAGGGGGATCTGTAATGCACAAAATTGGTATATATATATATATATATATATATATATATATATATATATATATATATATATATATATATAGTTCTCAAAAAGCTGAGCAACTTTCATACTCACAGTCATTAGCTCCACCCAACAGGAAGTTGGCCATTTTTGATTTTCTGAAAATAGTAGGCTCTGAACTTTTAAATACTCCTCTTAGGTGATTCATGAGACTGCCACCACATTTAGACAACTTTATGCCAAGAAATTGAAGATGCTAAATTGTGAACAGATTTTGAAATATCAAATGATATTTCAAAATCTGTTCACAATTTGTTTGCAATGTGTGATTTAGATAAAAATTTAGATAGCAAGAAGTGTGGCTATTACAACAGAATTTAAAATAGTCCTCTTATATTTACCCAAATTGCTTCAAAATTGTTTGGAAAAATGCCAAATGCATGTGTCCACCTTGCATTGATTTCCGAAAGCCACCTGGTGGAAATGGACCAGTTGTGAGTGGACCGTCATCACTGCTTACAGCTATATTTATTATTATTATTATTCTTTTCAAGTTTTTCTGAATTTTTGTGGTGTAAAATTCAAGAAATTTTGAATGAACAACTCAATGGGGCTTTTAATCAAATCACTCTTTTGCTTAAACTCAAGAAAGAAGTCTTTTTCAAACAGATAGCTCTCTCTCCCTTGCATGGTCCCATTTCATCGCTCTCCCCAGTGCTTACTGTAATCAGAGACAAGTGTTAGACATTATAACGCTCAGGTGTTTGCACCCTTACCACTACCACGCCGATGCCCCCACATATCCCCACCATCCGACGCAGGCCGGAGAATTATCCACCACAACCCATCCAACTACGCACTTCTAGGGGTTTGCCGTGAGTCCTACCCATTTTAGTGACCTCAGAACAGACCTCAGATGCTGCATGTGCCACTGCCAATTATTACTTTATATAATTATGTCACCCAGCAGAGTGTGGTCAGAGATCGTGGTCCATGAGGCGCTGAAATGTAGCCGGGGCCCCAAACAAACCGAACGGAAGCGTCACAAATTTGTGTAAGTCAAACGTTGTGGAGAAGGCTGTTTTTTTGCAGGATATTGGCATTAAGGGGATATGCCAATAACCCTTTGTCAAATCCATTCTCGAAAAAAGCTGAGATGCGTCCAACCGATCGAGCAACTCATCAATACGAGGCATTGGGTATGCATCATATTTAAACACTGCTGTGAATTTCCTATAAACCACACAGACCCATCGCTCTTAGGAACTAGAACATCCAGGCTGGACTAATGACAGTGGGATTCCTCTATTACTGCAAAAAACATGAGAAATACTGAGAAAACATTCTTTCTGAGAGGTGATCTCCACAAGTGAGCGGTGCAACATGATTGTCTTTTACATTCACCTCGGTCTGAGCTCTGCCATCTTCAGAACTACCATTGCCAACGTCACAGGGACCGACTCCCTCCATAATGTCAGGAGGTTTAGATGGTATATTTGATGTGCGTCACCTCTATCTGTTAGTTTTACCTCATAAAGATCTTCCACTAGTCGTGTGACCTCAAAGGGCCCTTGCCAATTGGTGAGTAATTTAGAGCTCGATGTGGGGAGTAATATGAGTACTTCATCTCCCGGTGCAAATTCCCATAGCCGAGTACCCTGTTATACAGGTGGCTTTGACGTTCCTGAGTTTGGAGCAAATTCCCCTGTGTTAGTTGACCCAAAGTGTGGAGTTTTGCTCTAAAAGCAAGAACATATTGAATTAAATTTTTACTCTTTGAAGTCCCTCCTCCCAAGTTTCCCGAATAGGCCACTTGTGTTTAAATGAATTGCTTCAAAATTCTTTAAAATAATTGCTGATGTAAAATTGCAAAGGCATATTTGATATCTTTGCCATGGCAATGCGTTAATTATGAAAAATTTGCACACACATCAGAGTCGTTGGCCATTAGGTCATTAGGGCTCCATAGCACAGGCTAGAACATGGAATAAGGAAATGTCTCATATCTTCTGCGTGCATGGTGAATTTAGCCAAATGTTTGTCCTTGCAGACTGATCACAGTGATGTGAATATTGTGGGTCATGGTCATAGCGCCACCAACTGGAAGGAAGTGTGTCACTTTTAACATACTTTGAAATGGCCCTTTTGTGTTTGCATGCATTGCTTCAAAATGTCAAGACATTGCTGATGTAAAATTGTAAAGGAATATTTGATATCTTAAATAGTGTTGCCATGTTAACACAATAATTATTCCTTTCTTCTGGTGTTTTTGAGGCACTTAGCATGCTTAAAATTTCATTAAACTTTGCACAGACATTAGAGTCATTGTCCATTAGGGCTGGGTAAAAGATTATGCATGGGCGTGTAGGGGTACCTCCTTCAAATAGGCATGCATGACGGCCTCTGTATAACCCCCATTTTCACCTACAGTCACCAAAATTGGTACATAAATAGTTCTCATCAAGCCAGACAACTTTCATAGTTACAGTTATTAGCTCTGCCCAACAGGAGTCAGCCATTTTGGATTGTTTGAGTATTGCAGTCTCTGAACTTTTAAATACTCCTCTTAGTAGATTCATGAGACTGTTACCACATTTAGACAACATTATGCCAAGACTTTAAAGATGCTAAATTGTGAACATTGTGAATGTGTCACCATGGAGAGGCATTCAATTAATGGCGAAAAATAGAAAGTTTGGATCTTAAAACAAAAATTTAAAATAGTCCTCTTATATTTACCCACATTGCTTCATAATTGTTTAGAGTAAAGTCAAATTCATGTGTCCAACTTGCATTGTATTCCAAAAGCCACAGGGTGGAAATTGACCCATAGTTCTTGGGCCCACCATCGCTGCTTGCAGCTATATTTACATTTGTAATCTCTTCAACAGTGGTTCCCAACACTGTTCCTGGAGCACCCCCAACAAACACACCTGATTCAACTCATCAGCTCATTAGTTGAGACTCTACAAACTGAATTGGGTGTGTCAGATAAGGGAGATATACAAACTGTGAAGTGTTTGGTGCCTCCTGGAACAAGGTTGGGAAACACTGCTCTACAACTTTTTATGTGTAACATTCCGTGATGGGCAGTAGCTTTGCTACAATTAGGGAAGCTATTAGCATAACTAAATTCCTGAGTAGCGATGTGGTAGCTAGTGTTGTGTTTGAGTTCACCTTAGTGGTGTCCGAGTCTTTAAATAATCGAGTCCAAGTCAGGTTTTAGTCTAAAAGGGGCCTAGTCAGACTCAAGACCAAATCCATAACAGGCCAAGTCATGCCCAAATGAATCTATTAAATAATCTAAATTCAAATGGTAACCATAAATTCAACAGCAATATTTTAAGCTTATTTTACCCTTCAGAAATAAGAAACAAAAATGTCAATATAAATACAACAAAAACACCTCTGTTGCATTTCATAATCACATTTTATGATTAGTTTCCTGCTGAACAAACTTCAAATTGGTTTCAGAGTGAAAGCATATGCTTTAGGTGTATGAAGACAAAACTGTCCTTCAACACACTTGTGTTCTGTTGACTTTTTCAATTATTGGTTGATTTTTACTCTCCACTCAGAAATAGAATAACAAAAGTGAAAGGTGTGTTAGTCATTACAACCAGAGTAATTATAATTTCTAATTTTAGTTGAGTTTTTTCTACTTCATTTTCAATTTTGTCCATTCAATTTAGTTTAGTTTAATCTAAATTTATAGGTAAAATACATGCAATGTAATTAAATAAATGTAATGCGTTTAATAGGTGAATAGAGACTTCTACCCTCACTTGTTTTCTTCTTTGTATTTTCTGACTTTTTTGCCTAAAAATGAAAGTTCCAGCTTTACAGGTAACACACTGAGGTTGCACTACAAATTTGAAATTAACTGAGTTTTACAATTTCCTTAATGGTCTACTATATCATCCATCATATTAGTTTAAATATCCATGATCCCTAGCATATTTGATTTTATCTCGACATTGTCAACATTTTCAGTTAGAAATGACTTTGCATAGTAAGCATGAGTCTGATAAAACATTAGTTCTATTTAATAGTTTTCAGTGCTGGGGAATGTACTTTAAAAAGTGTACTTACATTATTTATGTTTCTGGATGAGAGTAGCAGAGCACATGTGGTGATCCCTTTCATGCACACACATACAGCATGCAAGCGAGAGAGCTAAAAAAGTACTTTGAAAGAGTGTGCACTGCCTCTGTCAGCCACATAATTATCACATGTAAGGACATATATGTGTGAAAACTGATGTGCAGTATCAAATACACAGAATGTATGATAGTACTAACTGTAGAGAGCATATCATTGTGAAGACAAAGCCAAATCCCGGACATTTAGAGAATTTTAAAATTCAGGCCAGATGCTTTTTTTCAGGTCTGAAAAAGAGGATGTATTGTCCCCCTATGTAATGTTATTTGTTTGCTTGTTTGTCAGTGACAAGTCCATGTCCATTAAAATTGAACTCAGGACTCATGAATCGATTCAGAGTCCAAACTCGAGTACCCCAACTCTAGTGGTAGCTTCGCTAGATTTTAAATCAAGTAGATTTTCAGAGTGAAGCTATATTTTTGATTAGGTAGCTGCTTAGCTTTGACAAAAGCTACACCGCTACATTATGCACCTGGGGCTGGTTGCGCCAGCTATACATAAATTACAACTTAGCCTAGTTGTGGCGTAAATGGGCACTAAGTCACAATTTACACACTACTAAATATTTGAGCGTTGCACCATTAACATTAGGTAGAATGTAACCCTACATATAAACTAAATATTTATGGAAGCCTCTGACCAGAAGTAACAGTTGGAATAAAAAAGCAGAATGATATTTTATGACATCAATGAGCTCATGTTTTGCATGATAGGCTGCAATCCTTTCGACACAGAGTATGATGCTGATGTGGACATGATGTGGACTCAAGATGGCGCCGAGTATGGCTGCTGTGTTGTGAGCTCCGACACAACACTGCAGTTTATTGTTTGTTTTGTTTACAGTTTTTTTGTCTTGATGTTGTCTGCCTTATTGTTTACGACAGACAAATGCTTTTGGACATTGGTTCGGCAATTACACACTGAAAACCAGACTTCAAATTCCTCAATGGCTACCCGCTGTTTACAAACACGCCAGCTGAGCCCTTTGTCTGGGCTGCCCGGCCGCGGAAACGCAGAAGGAAAAGGGGAAAAAGAGCCAGCGTTCTCATCAGAGTAAGACGTCGCGCAAATCGACCCCCGCTAACCAGTATACTACTGGCAAATGTTCAGTCTCTGGACAACAAGCTCTGCGAGCTGAAAGCGCGGATCTCTTTCCAACGAGAGATGAGTGATTGCTGCGTTATCTGCCTTACAGAAGCCTGAATGTCTGCGGAGATTCCAGACTCGGCCATCGAACCCGCGGATTTCTCCGTGCACCGAGTGGACAGAGCGAAAGACCTCTCAGGTAAAAGCATAGGTGGTGGTGTATGTTTTATGATCAACAAATCATGGTGTGATCAGAGGAATGTACATTTTATCAAGTCTTTCTGATCTCCTGATCTGGAATATCTCATGCTTCTGTGTCGACCATTCTGGCTATTCACAGCGGTCATTATCACAGCTGTGTACATCCCCCCACAAGCCGACACAGACCGGGCACTCAAGGAACTGTATGGGAGTATAAGTGAGCAGGAAACCACGCACCCTGAGGCTGACTTTAACAAAGTCAATTTTAAAACAATCGCACCAAAATATCACCAACACATCAGCGTCAACACACGAGGGGGCCGGGTTTTGGACCATTATTATTCTCCTTTCCGGGATGGCTACAAATCCCTCCCCTGCCCACCATTTGGCAAATCAGACCACTCTTCAGTTCTGCTTCTGCCCGCATATAGGCAGAAATTAAAACGGGAAGCACCCACCCTCAGAACGATCCAGTGCTGGTCGGACCAATCAGACTCTACAAGACTGTTTAGATCATGTGGACTGGGAGTTGTTCTGGTCCGCCTCTGATGACAACATCGAGGTTTACGCTGATAGCGTAACGTGTTTCATCAGGAAGTGCGTAGAGGACGTTGTGCCAACCAAAACAATACAGATCTACCCCAACCAGAAACCATGGGATAACGGCGATGTTCGGGCAGCACTTCATGCGCGGACCTCCGCTTTTAATTCCGGGAATGCGGAGGAGTGTAAACAAGCCTCCGTAAATCTATCAGTGCAGCCAAACGCCAGTACAGGCACAAAATTGAAGGACAGTTCCACACCACCAAATCTAGAAGTATGTGGCAGGGAATTAACATCATCACGGACTACAAAGGGAATAAAATCTCCGCCATGAACACCGCTGCCTCTCTCCCGGATGAGCTCAACACAATTTATGCTCGTTTTGAGGACAATAACACCGCCCTCACAGAGAGAGCACTCGCAGCTGACGCTACAGAGGTTGGTTCACTCTCCGTCTCTGTTGCGGATGTAACCCGATCCTTCTGACGGGTGAACATTCGTAAAGTCGCAGGTCCAGATGTCATTCTGGGCCACGTCATCAGAGCGTGCGCGAACCAACTGGCTGGTGTTTTTACGGACATTTTCAACCTGTCCCTCTCCCTGTCTGTAGTCCCTACATGCTTCAAAACATCAACCATTGTGCCTGTACCGAAGCAAGCCAATATCACTTGCCTAAATGATTGGCGTCCTGTTGCTCTGACCCCCATCATTAGCAAATGCTTTCAGAGATTAATCAGAGATCATATCTGATCTGTGCTGCCCACCTCTTTGGACCCATTACAGTTTGCCTACCACAACAACCGCTCCACTGATGATGCCATTGCATCTACAATACACACGGCTCTCTCCCACCTGGAAAAAAGGAACACATATGTGAGAATGCTGTTTGTAGACTACAGCTCAGCATTCAACACCATAGTGCCCTCCAAGCTTGATGAGAAACTCCGGGCTCTGGGCTTAAACTGCTCGCTGTCAAGCTGGATCCTGAATTTCCTGCCAGGCAGACATCAGGTGGTTAGAATGGGCAGCAACATCTCCTCATCACTGACCCTCAACACTTGAGCCCCGCAGGGCTGTGCTCTCAGCCCACTCCTGTATTCCCTTTACACACATGACTGTGTGGCGACACATAGCTCCAATGCATCATTAAATTGGCTGATGATACGACGGTGGTAGGTCTGATCACTGACAATGATTAAACAGCCTACAGAGAGGAGGTGCACACTCTGACACGCTGGTGTCAGGAGCACAACCTCTCCCTCAACGTCAGTAAGACGAAGGACCTTGTAGTGGACTTCAGGAGGAAAGATAGAGAACACAGCCCCATCACCATTAATGGAGCACCAGTGGAGAGAGTCAGCAGTTTCAAGTTCCTCGGTGTCCACATTACTGAGGAACTCACATGGTCCGTCCACACTGAGGCTGTTGTGAAGAAGGCTCACCAGTGCCTCTTCTTCCTGAGACAGCTGAGGAAGTTTGGAATGAACCACCATATCCTCACACGGTTCTAAACCAGTACTGTAGAGAGCATCCTGACTGGCTGCATCACCGCCTGGTATGGCAATAGCACTGCCCACAACCGCAAAGACCTGCAAAGAGTGGTGCGAACTGCCAGAAACATCATCGGAGGTGAGCTTCCCTCCCTCCAGGACATATATAACAGGCGGTGTGTGAAAAAAGCTCGGAGGATCATCAGAGACTCCAGCCACCCGAGTCATGGTCTACTCTCACTGCTTCCATCAGGCAGGTGATATCGCAGCATCAGGACCTGGTTGTTTATTGTAATTGGTATATGTCTCGTCACTGTCATGACTGCTATGTTGCTCGGAACTGCACACAAGACTTTCACTGTTGCACTTGTGTACATGGTAGTGTGACAATAAAGTGATTTGATTTGAAATTTACAATTATTTACATAAGGGCTTTGATTTAACGCGTTAATTCAGGTGCAATTAATTGTATAAAAAATTATGCGTGAAAAAAAATTAAAGCAATTAATCGCAATCCCCCCGAACTGTAATAAGGAAGATTCCTGAGAAATGCAAACTTGTAGTACCACCTGTTTACTCCAGAGTGCAGTAATTGAAATTTCAGCTGTGTGGCAACGCACAGATTATACAGTGAAGAAAACAGCGTAAATTCGAACTAACGGTTCTCAAGATGTGTTCTAAGTATTAAACTATATTTAACTTGACACAGTGACCTAAAAATGTTGTTTATGATGCAACGCATCCGAGACGCTACACAAGCATGTCTGACGCAGGTGTACATTGAACGGTCCTTAAACAAGCCCTCATAATAAATCTCCAATTGATTGACATATTCACTTGTGCTGTGAACTGTATGCCAATGATTGACTTATGTTCAATAATATGGTAGTAAACAATACATTGTATTCTAAAGCCTCTTTTTGTATTGTTGTATCAATTATTAACTTTTCTGCCACAAGAATGTAATGTATTTTGATTATCTGAATATGTATATATATATATATATATATATATATATATATATATATATATATATATATATATATATATATATATAAAGATAATTATGTATAATTATTTCATCATTGTATATAGAATTATTGTTATATGAGGGGCTTTCAGCAAATATTTGTATATGCGATTAATCGTCATTAATTAATCAGGACACCATGCAATTAATTCGATAAAAAATGTTAATCGATTGACAGCCCTAGTTTACATTTACAAGAGAAAGAGAAAAAAATACTTTTAAGCAGCTCTTAAGCATGAAACCATTCAAACGGTGCAGTCTCAACATATTCAAAATATAGATAGTATATTAAAATTAATAAATGTCTATTTTTCCAGCCTGTTGTATCAGTATTTATTTATCACCCCTTATTTATTTAAGGTACAGTTCCTATATTGGCTATTGTTATTTACACAGCGTTAAAATAGACTTACCAAATCTACTTTTATTACATATCTTTACCATCTGATACCATCAGATATCACATTGTCATTGCCCAGATGTGCTCTCACACACAAGGAATTTGGTCTCTGATCAGAAGCTTCTAATACATACAGAAATACAAAAGCTAGACAAAGAATTACAAGATAAGATGAATAGTATATATACTAGATTTTATACAGGAATGTCAAAAGGATATTATGTTCAAATGGCCATGAGTTCATAAGGGTAGTAGTATAAATATGAAAAAAAAAAATTAAAAATAGAGATTTAGTATATGTAGCATGTATAAATATGAATTTATGTGTTTTTTTAAATGCACATACATTTCATATTGCACCATACTCTATACTGTATTGCACTATACTGTACTGTAATGTGGCTTAGATAAAGTGATCATGTGATTAGTATTTTAGATGCTTTGTCTATGACAGTAGCTTAAATGTAGCAAGCTACATTTGGAGTGTAGCTTGCAGTGTAACTTGCTACTTTCTCTGAAGTGTAGCTTTTAGCTTAGCTTAACACATTTTTTGTTGAGTAGTTGTTGCTTAGCTTGCCAATTTTTTTAGTAGCTTTCCAAACACTGGTTACATTTAAAAAAAATGTGGTGACTGTCTCATGTATCCCCTAATGTAGGAGGAGTATTTACAAGTTCAGAGACTGCAAAATGTTTAACTTCCTGATGCTAATAACTATCATTCAAGTTGTCCTGCCTGATGAGAACTATATATGTACCAATTTTGGTGACTGTAAGTTAAAATGGGGTGCTACAGAGGCCATCTTACACACCCATATTAACGGGGGTGCTACAGAGCCCACCCCCCCCTACACGTCCATGGATGAACCTTTGCCCAGAAATAATGGCCAATGACTCTGATTTGTGTGCAAAATTTTACGACATTTTAAGCATGCCAATTTCACTGTGGGTAAAAATGGGGGTGCTACAGAGGGCATCTTACATGCCTATTTTAAAGGAATTCATGTAAACACAAGAGGGCTATTTCAAAGTCTGTTAAAAGTGCCATTCTCCCTGCTGCCAGTTGGTTGCACTATGACTGTAACCCATAATAGCCACTGATCATCAATGTGATCAGCCCTCATAATCAAGCATACAGCTGAATTTTAATCAAAATCACACAATACACACATAAGATATAAACCACTTCTTTTTTTAAGAAAACAAATATTCCTTTACATTTTTACATTGTAAATTCTTGATATTATTCAAAATAATTTTAGAGCAATTCACATAAACACAAGAGGGCAATTTCAAAGTCTGATTAAAGTGCCATACTTCCTGCTGCCAGTTGGTGGAGCTATGACTCTGACCTATATTAGCCAAATGAATGTGATCAGCCCTCATTTCCAAACATACAGCTGCATTTTCATCAAAATCATTCAATGCACACTTTTTATTATTTTATTAATAAAAATTAATAAATTTATTATTTCACATTAATTTATTTGGCACACCATGGTGACATTGTTCAAAATATCAAAAACCCATTGCAATTTAGCATCAACAATGTCTTGGCATGATGTTGCACAAATTTTGTGCAAGTCACATGAATGCCCTAGGAGGAGTTTTTATAAGTTCAGAGCTTGAAACTTCCTGTTGAGCAGAGCTAATGACTGTGAGTATGAAAGTTGTTCGGCTTTATGAGAACTATATACAGTGTGTACCAATTTTGGTGACTGTAGATGAAAATGGGGTGCTACAGAGCCCCCCTTACATGCCCATTTTCAAGGAGGCGCCCTTCACCCTCACTCCCTCATGAGTTTTCCTGCATGTTAAGTACTAAAACCTTGAAAGAATAATAATAATAATCATTCAAAGAACAACAGGGCCTCCGCACTTTCAGTGCTTGGGCCCTAATTATTAGTCCTAAATGTATTAACTCATGGTCCTAAATGTAAAATTTTATACTAAAATATATACGGATGTTTATACACTAATTTTTGATAGCTAATGATCATTGTTGGGAAAGTAACTACATTTTTACTATTCTAAAATTTTAATCAGATTGTTGACTTTATAGATTATTTCATTAAAAAGTTATCACATTAACATTCTTTTAAGTACCATCCTAAGACACTTTTCATACAAAAGCTTTTGTTTTTCCACCTAACGAATTCAAAATAATGTCTATTTTCCTCCTTGCTCATTGACTTGTAGGTAATGCATTGCCCTTCAGCTGCCACAAAATGCAAATGTATCACCAACCTATGTATAAATTAACGTAATTCAGATTTTAAAATTATTCTACATATTTTATATTATTATTGAAATATGTGTAACCAGAGACTATTAAGCAGAGATGGATCACTTCTTTTAAAGTAATTGGGAGAATTGGAACATCTTAGCAAAGAGCTCTAGCACCCAATGGATGTAGAATGGCTCTTTTACAGGTAAAAGAGCCAATCAACATTTAGACACAGACATTACCTGCAATCAACTCGAGAACGCACATGTGCATTACCTATTCAAGACTGGGAAAATTGTGTTGTTTTTAGCATAATATGAAGTAAAGAAGCAAAATTTATGATACCAGTTTTGTTTATTTAATATATGTTATTTTTATATTACCTTGTATTATAATATATGTTATATGGTTTTATCTTGACCAACCATTTTGGAGATTTCGGTCTTTCCCCATTCAAGTAGATAGGAGCTGCACTGACATGACAGGAAATAACCTCCCGAGAGCATTCCAAGGATGGCTGACAGTGGACTAACTTGCTAGGAAGACTTTGGTGTAACCCAAGTAATTAAAAGTATCTCAATTGAAAGCCAGTAACTGGAATCTGATTACAAGAATTTGAAATGAAATGTGCTACCCTACTTTTAATACTGACAAAGTAGTTTGATTACCACAGTTAATTACTTTGTAATTAGATTAGACCAAACACTGCTAATGATAGCTTGTATAATGACATTAGCATAGTTTATGGTTATAAGTTTATGACGGTAAACAGTTTACAAAATTTACATAAAGTATTGTTAAATGGCCATCATTCTTCACTAAAGAAGCTCATTCTCACAACAAGTATAGAATTAGTTTTAATTAGGATAAATGTATGGGGTTATATATATTTTTTTAAAACAATGATCAATTATTCACATTTACTAAGTACTCTGACTACGCGAGGTGCAGTATAGTCACTCATTAATAAATGGCCTGTAAGAACTGTAAACATTATAAATCTAACTGATAATTGGTTCAATGGTGTAAAATGTAGAAATTATTACAATTAGAGAATTCATTACATTTAGGACCACAAGTGTTTTAGATATTAAAAACCTTATTATATACACAGACCTGTTATAAACTATTTGTTACATTTATGGCGCCTATTACATTTAGGACCATTTAATACATTTTTGCCCTCAACAAATGTCCCTACTGCCTAACACTGAAATAGGTGTCCTGATAAATCACACCTGTCTCATACAGCAAGAAAAGAATACGACTGTGGCCTGTATGTTTTTGCGCCTAGAACACCTTAGCAACCACCCACGACACCCAAGCATCATGGCAACAAGTTTTGCACCTGCAAGAACAAATCAAATGAAGCCAGATTCGAACTTGTGTCACCCACAAAAGCATCATGCTCAATGTGCAACAATGCAGCTTTCTGATGTAATGTTATCAGAGGTTAAATGTTGGTTTTATGGTATTTAATGGTTTGAGAGTGAAATCATATTTAAGCTAATGGCTTGTGGGATATTTAATGGTTAATGTCTATAAATCAACATTAGTTTGCCATATCAGAGATTGATGTTGCTGCACTGACCCGATTTCTCCCTAATCATTTTAGCTGAAATCCTGTAGCCTATGTAGTTTCTCTTGACAATGTGCACAAAATTTTCAAGTGAGATCAAATCTTTCTTTTGGACTTACTATAATCACTGGTTCAAAAGTGCACTCTAAAGTAAGCAAGCTATAAAAATCCTTGATAAAAAGCCATTTCGGTACCACCATTGCAAGATCCTAGAGAAACATAATTTATTGAGTTTTGAATTTTTTTGACTCTTTTCAAACTTGATTCTAGTGTATAAGATTCTACACGGCCTGGCCCCTGCATGTTTACTGGTTTTTGTTTGTAATCACCCTGCAATTTCTGTAAAATCTACCAGAATAGCTTCTATTTTTGACTGTAACATACCTTTTTGCCATTCAACCTTTAGAAAATCTGCTTTTTCTTTTAAAGCCACTACACAGTGGAATGCAATAACAGATGACATAAAGAGCTGCAGTTCCATTAAGAGTTGTAAATCACAACTGAAATCTTTTTTGAAGACCACTCAAATCTGAACACATTGACACTCATGTTGTGCTGACAAAATGTGTTTTGTGTATGTGTGTGTATGTGTATGTGTATGGGATGGGGGGTGGGGGGTGTTATTTGTTTCTTTGTACCCTACCTGGGGACTGCAGATGTAAATTAGCCTGTGGCTAACTCTGGTACAATGCATCAACTTTTAATATTTATGTTTGAAATTGTGCATGGTCCCTAATAAATAATAAAAAAAAAACCTTCCTATACTGTTTGGTCATTTTTGACAGAAATCCATTTTTCCGATAAATAAAAATGGTTTCCTGTATCTGTCACGGTCCTGTCACCTTGTCAGGTTGGGTTTTTTTCTGACAGGACTGTGGCATCACTGTTCCCTGTCTGTCTTGTGTTTCATGTATGTTCTTTGTGTGAGCACACGGGTCCGGTTGTGAGTTACCGCTCTTCGGTCTGTCTGGTTCATGTCCGGGGCTTGGTGTCTGGATCCTGAATTCCTGTCTGGTTCGGTTTTGGTCTGTGTCAGGTTCCAGGCACTCATGATCCATATTCTGTTTGTTTTGTTCCAAGCATGTTGACATTTTCGCCCTCATATGTTTCAGGCGCTTATGTCACGTGGAATCAGCGTTTCCATGGAAAAACCCTCATTGTTTCCATGGAACGCTGATCATGCCATCTTTCAGCTGGCGAGTGGCATCTGCCCCTTGTTTGTTCATGTCTATTTTAATCCCCTCATTTGTCATGTCCTTTGCTGGATTGTTGAATGTTAGCTGTAGTTCAGTGTTGACTGAATGCAGTTTGTTGTGAATGTAGTCTGTAATGACTGTTATGTGTTACCATTATAGAAAGCTGAATGATGTGAAGTAACTAACCTCACTTTCTTTACATAGCTGGTCCTGTCTCGTGTATCTGTTGGTTGCTCACTTGTCGGGTGTATGGTTGCTTTCCAGTTTGCTGTGTCAGCTAAGCTTCAACTGGTGTTTCCACAAAAATCAATTCCTGACTTCCACAACTCAGTGACTAGTATTTATTGGAAAAAAAAAACATCCTTTGAACTGTTCCTCTGCTCTTGGGTCTGTTTGTCTCACTATCGCTCTGACAGTATCTGAATGGTACAAGACTTGCTGACTTTTCCTCCAAACACAAGAATTGGACTGATTTGATAAGTCTAAGTGGTATTAAAAAAAAAAAAAAAAAAAAAAAAAAAAAACGACACTTTTACAGTTTGTGGTCAAAATCGACCGATCCTTAGGAAATTAATGGGAAAGACTAAAAAACAGAGCATTTTATTATTTGTCAAATACAATATATACTGTTAGACCTTACCATGTTTTTTCTACCAACACTGTTGCCGGCTAGTTACTGTAAAAACTGATAAAGTTAAGCTACTGCAATTGTTGTGTACAGTAATTTACAGATTACTGTAATTGGTAGCTGAGGTATATTACTGTAAAAATATAAGTTGTACAATAACTAGCTTTAAATATCCCTTACATTATTATTTGTATATTTTATTGTTAAAATTTTAGACAATTTATATATATTAAAGAAAATTATTTAAAAAAATTGTATTATTATTATTTTGTTTTATCGGAGCAGTACAAGAATAAGGGAACTGGATCATAACATAAAGTAATTCTATATAGTAAACAATAAAGGGTTAGTTCACCCAAAAATAAAAATTCTCTCATCATTTCCTCGCCCTCATGCCATCCCAGATGTGTACGACTTTCTTTTTCTTCTTCTTCTAAACACAAACAAATATTTTCAGAAGAATATTTCAGCTCTATAGATCCATATAATGCAAGTGAATGGTGGCTAGAACTTTTAGCTCCAAAAATCACATAAAGGTAGCATAAAAGTAACCCATAAGACTCCAGTGGTTAAATCCATGTCTTCTGAAGCGATATCATAGGTGTTTTGGAGAACAGATAAATATTTAAATCCTTTTTTTCTATAAATCTCCACCATTGACCAGCCTCAACCAGTAGGTGGTTATATGCACAAATAATGTGAATCGAAAAAACTAAATAAGATTAATCTGGAAGCGAAAGTGGAGATTTAACCACTGGAGTGGTTAAATTACTTTTATGTTCCCTTTATGTGATTTTTGGAGCTACAAAGTTCTGGTCACCATTAATTTGCACTGAATGGACCTACAGAGCTGAAATATTATTCTAAAAATCTTTATTTGTGTTCTGCTGAAAAAATAAACATCTGGGATGGCACAATGGTGAGTAAATGATGAGAGAATTTTCATTTTTGGGTGAACTATCCCTTTAAGTAAAAGGGTACGCAACATATACAGCAATTAAAAAGTTAACAAGGATAAAAATGTATTCAGATTCGTCGTCAGTCAGTGCAGTGTCACCAAGATCAAGTGAACACTGAAGAAAATATTATGTGACCAGTGTTACATTTTATGAGTATGTGTATGGAAATAAGATTTAAAAACAATAAGATCCCAAAAGAAGTGCATAATATAGTTGTTTTTCCTTCAGGGAAGAAGAAATTTCATCATTGCTTTAAAATAAAAGAAAAAAAAAACAAAGTTACACCTTAATGTTTCCAGTCAAAAATTACTTGAACGGTAAAGGGGCCCTACTTGCTCAGAATAGGAGGGTTAAGTTAGATCCATGCTCAGGGGCGGATTGTGACTAGCAAGGGGCCTGGGTCAACTTCAAGCATTGCAGGTAAGTATCTGTGCAATTGCGCGGTCAGCTCAAGGTGCTTTTTATGTCACATTTGACACTGTTAGCAAGGTTGAGCTCATTTGCTGAACAAACATCATGCAACAATGTAAAAACAGGTCTCTAGCAAGCAAGCAAATGTGAGTGAAAATTACTGCGTGTGAATGTGGAAAATGATTTGGCTGTACCAAATGTCTGACACCTGTCATCAAAGCCTATGAACTTATACCATCAGAATCAAAACACCCTATGCATCAAACCTTAAATGCAAATTATGTTTTAAATTGTGAATAAACAAACAATCAGAGAAACTAAAATCATGGACAACTGACATGTGCGAGTCTGGCAAATCAGTGAAGTATCAATTTTACTTGCCATCACTAAGCTACATTACCTAGCAGTGCGTTGGGCTGGCGAAAAAAGATGCTTGTGTGATGCAAGACGCATGAGTAGATGCATTTGTTTAACTACAAAAGAT
Source organism: Moxostoma hubbsi (assembly GCA_032164185.1). NCBI lineage: Eukaryota > Metazoa > Chordata > Actinopteri > Cypriniformes > Catostomidae > Moxostoma > Moxostoma hubbsi. Next base: position 7,732,924 of record JAVLUX010000046.1, read on the forward strand.
AGGGTTATTTTTCTGACCTTTATGACACAACCATATTGGTGTTTCTACACTAGAGGGCACACAAAATTATGTTTGCCAGTGAAAAATACATGAACTGGGTTTGAATGTTATTTTAGACTGTGATGAAATTAAAAGAATGGTAAATCTCAGAATTTCATTCGCTTACACCATTGTCACCTGACGTACCCCCAGGGGTACACGTATCCCAGTTTGGGAAACACTGCCCTAGACTACATTACATTGACAGAAAGTTAAAATGAGTTAAGAGTCTGTTTTTGAATGTTTGCGATCTTAAACTTCAGCTGTCAAAATGTACATACAAGCCCTTTAATCTGCTTTAAGATGCTCTCTTTCTTTCTTTCTTTCTTTCTTTCTGTAAAACCTGTAAAGAATTCTAACTTAAAGCATTTAAAACTATTCGATACTTTTAGACAACATTAAAGTTTGTCTCGACCAACTTTACGTATCTAGTTTATTCAGTAATAAAGTAATGTTTTGTAATGTAGTGCAAACGTCTCGGTTACGTATGTAACCTCCGTTCCCTGATGGAGGGAACGAGACGTCGTGTCGAAGAAGCGACACTAGGGGTCTCTCTTGAGCGCCGAAAGATACCTCTGATCTATGAAAAAAGGCCAATGAGAGTTGGCGAACAGTATTTGCATACTCCGCCTCCGGATACGGATATAAAGGCGAGAGAAATACGCTCGTTCATTCAGGATTTTTCTGAGGAGCCGGGAGTGTTCCGGGCATCTCAGCGGCTCGGCTCAGCGACGTGGCCGGGAAGACACGACGTCTCGTTCCCTCCATCAGGGAACGGAGGTTACATACGTAACCGAGACGTTCCCCGTCTGTCGCTCACTTCGACGTCGTGTCGAAGAAGCGACACTAGGGGTCCACTTCAAAACTCGCCATGCGCTGAGCCGTGTACGTGTACTGCTGACACAGAAGCGGGCAGGTATTTTGCACGTGCACAAGCGACCAACTGTGTTCAGGCTGCACGTACTCTTCCCCAATGCCCCGAAAAAGCGTCAGCACCCTTTTGGTTACCCTAGGGGGGAACAAGGTGACGCTCCCAACTAGGGAACGGGCCAAGCCTGGCTGGGCCTCTTTTCTCTCTATGTTTTCTCGGCATAGAGCAAGAGCAGCCGGGGCCCTTACCGCATCGAGGGAAGGGGGTCTTATTCCGAAGTCCTATTCTTTTAGGGGGAAAAGACCCTGCGGAGGCCACACCCGCCCAGCAGGGGAGGTATAGGTGGCAAAATACACCACATGGCCACTTTGGGCATGTGGGAGGAAATGGCGCGGTGGTAGATCCAGCCTCGAGGAGGGGGGAGTTGCTACAACACGGCGACCGGAGGGCAGCGAAGGACTGCCTAAGGGAGACGCGGGTCAGCTCGCAAGGTGACCGTACCGCGGAAATACACACAGAAGGAGTCCCGTAGGAGGCCTGATCTGTGGAGCACCTATTCCAGTAGGGGTAGCCGGAGGTACCCGTAGTGGACTGGACCAGCACGTTCCTCCGCTGAACTGCTGCGGGCCCGAAGGGCTAGGGAGGAATCAACCAGGGACCTAGGTCCTCTGGGACAAAAGCGCACTGTTTTGCCTTGGCAGAGGGAAACGGCGCTGGAACAAGCGGTTCACCCGGTCAGATCGTCGACGTGTACCGAGTTCTACGGGCTCGGACCTGAGAGAACACGGGACGAGACTGACTCAACCCTGAGATCATAAGGGTGTTAGGTGCTGCCCAGCCTGCAGCTCTGCAAATGTCTGCTAGGGAGGTGCCCCTAGCCAGTGCCCATAAGGATGCCACGCTCCCAGTGGAGTGGGCTTGAACCCATAAGGGGGGCATGGCCTGGGTGTGATAGGCCAACTGAATGGCATCCACCACCCAGTGAGACACCTCTGTATGGAGACAGCGTTCCCTTTCTGCTGTCCTCCATAGCAGACAAAGAGCTGCTCAGAGCGCCTGAAGCTCTGGGTGCGTTCCAGGTAGGCACGCAAGGCACGTACCGGACACGACAGTGAGAGGGGCTGGGTCTGCCTCCTCCCGGGGCAGCGCTTGTAGGTTCACTACCTGATCTCCAGAGGGCGTGGTAGGAACCATGGGCACATAGCCCAGTCAAGGTCTTAGGATCACATGAGTATCTGCCGGACCGAGCTCCAGGCAAGTGTCGTTAGTAGGGAACGCTTGCAGGTCCCCGACCCTCTTGATGGAAGTGAGCGCGATCAGCAGGGCCGTCTTTTCAGGAGAGGGCCCTGAGCCAACTGATTCTAGCGACTCAGAGGGGGGGGATCTCTGAAGACCGGCGAGGACCACCGAGAGATCCCAGGAGGGGAACAGGTTTGGCCGCGTCCGCTATCACATTGAGGTTGCCGGGGATGTGAGTGGCATGCAGCGACTTGAGTCGGTGCTGGCTCCAAAGGAGGAGACGACGGGCGAGTTGTGACATATGACGGGAGCGTACGCCGCCTTGGCAATTTATGTACGCGACCGCAGTGGTGCTGTCCGACCTGACTAGGATATGTTCGTCCTGAATTAACGGGAGAAACTTCCGCAGGGCCAAAAGGACGGTCAACAACTCGAGGCAGTTGATGTGCCAACGCAGCTGGGCCCCTTTCCAACGGCCTGAGGCTGCGTGCCCGTCGCAAAAGGCGCTCCAACCCAATCTGGAGGCGTCGGTCGTGACCAGGACGCGTCTGGACACCTTCTGTAGGGGCACTCCAACCCGTAAGAAACAGGGGTCTGTCCAGGGGTTGAATGTCTGACGGCAGGCGGGGGTGATTGTTACCCGGTGCGTGCCGTGGCGCCATGCTCATCTCGGGACTCGGGTCTAGAGCCAGTGTTGGAGCGGTCTCATATGCATCGACCCCAGCGGCGCGACCGCCGCGGAGGATGCCATATGCCCCAGGAGCCTCTGGAAAAGTTTTAAGGGGACCGCTGTGCCTGGCCTAAAGGCGGCGAGGCAGTTCAACACTGACTGGGCACGCTCATTGGTGAGACGTGCCGACATTGAGACCGAGTCTAACTCCATCCTGAGAAAAGAGACGCTCTGAACTGGAGTGAGCTGGCTCTTTTCCCAGTTGACCTGAAGCCCCAGACGGCTGAGGTGCCTGAGCACCTGGTCTCTGTGGGTGCATAGTAACTCTCGCGAGAGGACAGAGATAAGCCGAAGGGGAGGACTTTGTACTGATACACCTGGCCCCCGAACGCAAACCGCAGGTAGGGGCGGTGTCGGGGCAGGATGGAAGTACGGGTCCTTCAGGTCTACCGCTGCGAACCAATCTAGATGCCGGACGCAGGTTAAGCGTGAGCATTTTGAACGGGAGTTTGTGCAACACTCGGTTGAGAACTCACAGGTCCAAGACTGGTCGTAAGCCGCCGCTTTTCTTGGGTACGATGAAGTAAGGGCTGTAGAGACCCTTCTTCATCTCGGTTGGAGGGACAGGCTCTATCGCGTCTTTGGCCAGAAGAGTCGCGATTTCCGCGCGCAGGGAGAGGGCATGTTCGCCGTGTACTGCGGAAAAGCGGACGCCCATGAAGGGGGGCGGGGGCCTGGCAAACTGAATTGCGTAACCGAGTCGGATGGTCCGGGCCAGCCAGCGAGACGGGTTGGGAAGTGAAAGCCACGCGTCCAACCTCTGCGCTAGGGGCACCAAAGGGACGATTAATTTTGACGTACCCGGCGGGGCTTCGCAGCGGGGCGGAGCAGGTAGGGCAGCGTTGGGCGGCGACGGGGCGACCCGCGGCTGAGGTGCTGAGACAAGACTCAAAGCACTTACCTTGCTCCGCACACCCGGCAGGGGGCGGGTTAGCGACTGAGGAGGAGGTCCTGGGTAGGCGTCCTCTAGACTCGTCGGAACCGGCCGGCCGGGGGACAGTCGTAGGGCTGAAGACGGGTGGTCCGTGTCCAGGAAGCCAGGACTGTTGATATCTGGGGGCAAAGTGCCGTGAGAACGGCATTTGCGGGCCAGGTGACCCAGAGACAAAAGGAAATAGCTCATTACAGAGAATATGAGAATGTGAAAATTAATTCAACAAGAAAAGATTCTCCTCCCGGCCCTCCACCGGGGACGGAGCGGTCTTACCAGCCTCCAGAGTTAACATCTTGGTCCCTGGGTTGAACGTCTACGGACAGCCAGGGAGCCTTCCGGGTCCTCGAGGGGGTCCGTGAGACGGGGGCGTCCATTTCCTGCAGCGTGCTCGACGCTGGGGCTGAGAGCTGGGCCCGGGTTGAGGCGGAGCAGGGTGTTTCACAGCCGCAGGAGGACGCCCGTCGGCGAGCAGACGGGGCATGGCCCATGGCGGCAGGCTTGGGGCGGGGCAGGATGTGTAGTGGCCTCCGTCTGCCTCACCGCTGAGGACTGCTGGGCAGAGTCGTCAACGGTGGCGCCGAATGGACGGAGCTGGGAGACGGGGGTGTGGGAGAAGGTGTGCCTTGTCCGCCTCCCGCATTTCGACCAGGTCCAGTCCACAGGTGCGTTTCTGGACCACAAGGGGTGGCCATCGCCTGTTCGAGTGCCAGCGCTTCTGACCTCCGTGGCCCGGGGGCGCGGTTGGTCATCCAGCGCAGTTCCTGCAGCACATCAAGAACAGGACTACCCAAGGTGCAAGTTTTGAAGTGCCTTGGCCTGGCATTGGTTGCAGGAAGGGCCGTGGCGTGCAGAGTGGAAGCGGTCTGGGACCGTTCCACCGCGAGGGTAGTGAGAGCGGAGGAGCGAAGAAGCCTTGGCTTAGCTCAACTCGTCGTGCACGTCCGGGAAGAAAGGAACGGGGGGGGGCGTGGCTGTGAGCGGCGCACCTGCCCGCGGAACCGATCAAGTAGCCCGGGAAAGCATAGCGGATCTCCGTGCGTCAGGCTCAGGCTGGGCGGCAGACCCGAAGGTGGCGGCCCAGGCGAACGATCAGCATCCGATGCCGCTGTAACGCTCTCCGATGCAGCGGTGATGTCATCCAATTCTGAGGCAAGCAAGCGTGCCGGGGAGGCGGGCGGTTCGAGGGGGTTTACCCGGCGAACAGAGCCCGTCATATTCCCCAAATCGCATTCATCGCCCGCGGCGCCTGCGCTGATCCCGTAGGAAGAAGGCGGAGCGCGGGGGGCGGCTGAAGTGGCTTTCTCTCATTACAAAAGAAAGCCGTGCGACCGCAATGCTATAACGGCCATGTTCTCACACTGAGAAGATGAACCATTGGAGAGAATACTCATCCCGAGCTCAGACGGAAGCAAACAAGCGTGCCGGGGAGGCGGGAAGTTCGAGGGGATTTACCCGGCGAACAGAGCCCGTCATTGTCCCCAAATCATGTTCATCGCCCGCGGCGCCTGCGTCAATCCCGTAGGAAGGAGGCGAGGCGCGGGGGGCGGCTGAAACGGCTTTCTCTCATTACAAAAGAAAGCCACACGACCGCAATGTTGCCATGGCTATGTTCTCGCACTGAGAACATAAACCATTCATAAAACATTGCTTGCGTGCGATCGCAGCCCAGGCTTTATGACCAGGCTTTATGTTTTATGACCGAGAGAGGTGGGGAGAAATCACCGCATCCAGAAACTACACAGGGGCGGAAATTACATCTTTATAAAGACGCGTCCTGAAAAGGACGTTCAACGCCGCTGTGTAATGCTCTTTCAGAGAAATAAACTCTTTTATGGAGAGAATCACTCTTTCAACTCTTTTAACTCTGCGCTGTCGAAGCGCCCAGGGGCAAACTGCACGCCGGCAGTGAAGAGAAAAGCCGCTGTAGTGCGCCGTAAATCCAACAGCAAAGCAGAGCGTCAGAGGATCAGAAGCAGGATCAGTTGTGTTACTCGCAGCTGACTGCATACACACGACCATCGGCTCCGAAGAAAATTACTGAATGAACGAGCGTATTTCTCTCGCCTTTATATCCGTATCCGGAGGCGGAGTATGCAAATACTGTTCGCCAACTCTCATTGGCCTTTTTTCATAGATCAGAGGTATCTTTCGGCGCTCAAGAGAGACCCCTAGTGTCGCTTCTTCGACACGACGTCGAAGTGAGCGACAGACGGGGAACACGCAGTTATAGCAATAATTAGTATAATAAACATTTTTGTTCGGCAGCCCTTTTATAAAAATAATAATGCTAAGCCTATGAACATAAGTGAAATAATATGAAATAATAGTTTTTTTTTTTTTTTTTAAACCTGTTTAAACCTATTTATTATACAAAATAATAAAATTTTAAGCACATTGCTTGAAATCAGTAAATACTAATTTTGAAATATCAGTAACAAAGTAAGTGTTATTGGTAGTTTTACTTTATCAAAGTCAGCAAAGATTTCACATAAACAAAGCTATTTTGGAAAATTATATAACAAGGCCTTCTACTTCCAGTGCAGCATGAAAACATACACTAGGAGATAATAGACATCTCATTCACATTGTGATGATGATGTAGAGGCTTTAGAAAGTCTTGTATCAAATATGATACCCACCGTGTTATAAGGTTAAAGAGTTGCTCAAAAAATATAATTAGAAACTAAAAGTGGCAAAAAGTGTCCTATAAGCAGGGTTGGGGTGTAACTGAATACATGTAATGGGATTACGTATTTAAAATACAAAATATTAGTAACTGCATTCCACTACAGTTACAATTTAAATCGTTGGTAATCAGAATACTGTTCATTCAAAAAGTATTTTGATAAATTATGATATTATTTTGCATTTTATTGCCATTTGTTCAATTTAATATTTAGTCAATTCAGTTGTAAAACATTTATCCATATAAATGATCCAATATAAAGTGCATTTGAAAAGCGGTAAAACTTTAAGATGTGTTACATTCATACGAGGAGACAGAGAAGTACATTTTGAAGTAAGTTAGGAGCAGTAGAAATATAAATAAACCTTGTGTAAATTGTCATGTGAACATTTAGCTTTATGCCAAGCTAAAAAGCTATTTCTAGCAATTTTACTTGCGCCTGTTACCAGGCATGATCATATATTTTTATCAAGAAAATCCACGTTAGATGATCATTTTTTTTTCTTTAGTAAGACCCTTGATATTAGGGCAAAATCTTGGTTACTATTGTAACCTCCATTCCCTGATGGAGGGTCTCTCTTGAGAGCCTCGCGCATCTCTGAACTTGAGATAAGGCCAATGAGAAATTGGCAGACAGAATTTGCATGTCCCACCCCATACGGGTATAAAGGGAGGGAAATGAGTCTGTCCATTCAGGTTTTTGCCCTGAGGGACTGAGACTGAGATTCGGCCATAACCGTGGCTCGGGTCAGCATCGGCTGAGAGTCCATCAGGAAACGGAGGTTACAATGGTAACCTAGACGTTCCCCGTTTGTCGCTCACTTTGCCGTTGTGTTGAAGAAGTGACACTTGGGGTCCATATTTAATCACGCCATGCGCTGAACCCTGTACGTGCACTGCTGATGCAGGTGCAGGAAGGCAGTTGCATGCCAAAACACTGCACTTACCCTTCCCCAACGCCCCATAATATCGTCATAAACTTCTGGTTCCCGGCCCTTGAAGGGGGGACAAAGACAACGTACCAAGCATGGGAGCAAGCCGTGCCAGCCATGCCTTTTCTCTCTCTATGTTTCTTGCATAGAGTTAAAGTGGCTGTGGCCATCTTAATGCTATCACATTCATCAGGGAAGGCATTCTTTTCCAACTCCTATTCTTTCAGGGGGAAAAGACCCCGTGGAGACCACACTTGCCCGGGCTAGGGGAGGTAAAAGAGTGGTGAAATACATCACATGGGTTTTCAGGCCACATGTGGAAAATAGCGTGGTGGTAGATCCTACCTGGTGAGAGGGAGGAGTTGCTACATCACAGCGACCGGGGGCAGCGGGGATTGCCCAAGGGAGACGCGGGTCCACTTATAAGGGGACCGTACCGCGGAAAATACACACAGGGTCCCGTCCTGTGGAGCACCTATTCCATTACAGAGTAGTTTCAGTACCCGTAGTGGGTCTGGTCGGAGAATTCCTTAGCTGAATTCATGGACCAGAGGGCTAGGGAGGAGTCATGGGGTCTCCTGGGATAAGAGTGCACGAGATCACCTCAGTGGAGGGAAAATTTGCTAGATGCAAGCAGTACACCCGGTCAGTTGTTTCCACGTTGTGAACACATTGAGTTCTACTGGCTCGGACCTGAGAGAACATGGGATGAAACCGACTCAATCCTGAGATTGTAAAATCTCATAAAGGTATTGGGTGTTGCCCAACTCTCTGCTCTGCATATATCTGCTAGGGAGGTGCTGGTGTGCCAGTGCCCACGAGGATTCCACACTTCTCGTTGAGTGTGCTCGAACCTGCAAGGGGGCGGGTACAGCCTCTGTGTGATAGGCCAATGCTATATAGCCAACAACTCAGTGGGAAAGCCTCTATTTGGAGACAGTGTTCCCTTTCAGCTGTCCTCCAAAGCAGACAAAGAGCTGCTCAGAATTTCTAAAGCTCTGCGTGTGATCCACATAAGTATGCAGGGCACATACTGGACACAGCAACGAAAGGGCTGGGTCTGCCTCCTCCCGGGGCAGCACTTGCAGGTTCACTACTTGGTCCCTGAAGGGGGCCGAAGGAACCTTGGGTTCATAGCCTGGTCACGGTCTTAGGACAACATGAGTGTTTGCTGGACTGAACTCTAGGCAGGTGTCGCTGACAGAGAACGCTTGCAGGTCCCCAACCCTCTTGATGGAGGCGAGCACAATCGGGGGGCTGTCTTCAGGAAGAGGGCCTTGAGCTTGACTGATTCTAGTGGCTCAAAGGGGGATCTCTGAAGACCCGAGAGGACCACTGAGAGATACCAGGGGGGAAACAGGCTTGGCCGGGGAGGGTTCAACCACCGGGTGCCCCTAAGGAACCTGATAATCAAGTCATGCTTACCCAGGGACTTGCCATCCACTGTGTCGTGGTGGGCTGCAATAGCAGCTATATACACCTTCAAGGTGGAGGGGGACAGCCTCCCCTCTAACCTCTCCTGCAGAAATGAGAGCACTGACCTGACTGCTCACCTCTGTGGGTCTTCGGACCAGAAAGAACACTTCAGGTCATAAAGTTGTCTGGTAGAGGAAGCTCTGGATTGGTTGATCTATGACAGCAGGTGGTAGGCCACTTAGATCTTCCGTATCCCGTCCAGTGGACACAGGTTGAGGTTCCAGGGGTCTGGGCGTGGATGCCAGAGGGTGCTACGTCCCTGAGAAAGAAGGTCCTTTCTCAGGGGAATTCACTAGGTAAGGGCTGTCACGAGGAGCACAAGATCCGAGAACCAAGTCCGAGTGGTCCAGTAAGGAGCCATCAGAATGACTTGTTCCTCGTCCACCTTGACCTTGCACAGCACCCGTGCAAGAAGGCTCATTGGGGTAAATGCATACTTGCGCAGCCCCAGGGGCCAGCTGTGTGCCAGCGCATCTGTCCCGAGGGGAGCATCCATTAGGGAGTACCAGAGCAGGCAGTGGGAGGTCTCTTGGGAAGCGAACAGGTCTACCATTCCCAAACCAGCTGGACCCCATGGGGTTGGAGCCTCCGCTCTCCGCTGAGTCATGACAGTGCAACCGCTGCCGTGTTGAGGTTGTCTGGGATGTGAGTGGTGCGCAGTGTTCTGAGTCGCTGCTGGCTCCAAAGGAAGAGATGGCGGGCGAGTTGTGACATGTGACGGGAGTGCACGGCGCCTTGGTGATTTATGTATGCTACTGTCACGGTGCTGTCTGAACTGATCAAGAGGTGCTTGCCCCGGATTAGTGGGAGGAACCTCCGTAGGGCAAGAAATACAGCCAGCAACTCTAGGCAGTTGATGTGCCAATGCAGTGGGGGGACCTTTCCAGGAGCCAGTGGCTGCGTGCCCATTGCACACGGCACCCCAACCCTGTTTGGAGGCATCTTTGGTGACCAGAATGCGTCGGGACACCTGCTGTAAGGGGACTCCTGTCCGATGAAAACAGAGGTCGGTCAAGGGTTTGAAAGTCTTGCGGCAGGCAGGCTGTTGCGCTGCCATGCCCATCTTGGGACTCGAGTCTGGAGCCAGTGCTGAAGCATTATTATATTCATTAACCCCAGTGGCTTGACCTCCACAGAGGATGCGATATGCCCCAGGAGCCTCTGGAAATGTTTTAGAGGAACCGCCATGCCTGGCTTGAATATGGTGAGGCATTTCAGCACTGACTGCGCATGCTTGTTGGTGAGGCACGCTTTCATTGAGATTGAGTCTAACTCTAAAAGAGATGTTCTTTACCTGGGCGAGCTTGCTCTTTTCCCAGTTGACCTGAATCCCTAGGCGGCTGAGGTGCCTGAGCACCTGGTCCCTGTGGGCACATTGTAACTCTCGGGAGTAGGCCAGGATGAGCCAGTCATCAAGGTAGTTCAGTATGTGGATGCCCACTTCCCTTAGCGGGGCAAGGGCTGCTTCGGCGACCTTCGTGAAGACGCAAGGGGACAGAGACATGCCGAAGGGGAGATACACCTGGTCGTCGAACACGAACCGTAGAAAGGTTTGGTGTCAAAGCAAGATAGAGACGTGCAAACCAATCTTGATGCCGGACGCAAGATAAGATGTGTCTTTGCATGAGCATTTTGAACGGGAGTTTGTGCAGGACCCGGTTCAAAACTCGCAAGTCCAAGATCGGTCGTAAGCCGCCGCCTTTCTTGAGTATGATACGGTTGTAGAAACTCATCTTCATCTCGGCTGGAGGGACAGGGACATTGCATCTTTGAGTAGAAGGGTCGAGATCTCCGCACGCAGAGAGTTGTCGTGTTCGGCGTGCACCGAGGTAAAGCGAAAGGGGGTGGGGGCCTGGCGAACTGGATCGCGTAGCTGAGTCGGATGGTCCTGGCCAACAAGAGTGACTGATTGGGAAGTGAAAGCCATGCGTCCAAGCTCCGTGTGAGGGGCACTAAGGGGACGATCGTTTTTGACGTTCCCGGCGGGTACTCCACAGAGCCCCTGCAGCAAAGGGACGGAGTGCGTAAAATTTCTGCGGGAGGATTTACGCTGAGATCGAGCCATTGGCTCAGGCTGTGGCGGAGCCGGTGTTGCCGCAGCAGGTGGATGCCCTCAGTAATGAGCAGACGGGGTACTGGATCTTGACTGCCTGTAGGCAGTGAATGAATCATGCCGGGGAAGGATGTGCCTCTGTCTGCTTCTTGACTGCCGAGAACTGCTGGGCAATGACCTTGGCAGTGTCGCTGAACAGGCCACCTTGAGAGATGGGGGCATCAAGAAAGCGGCGTCGCCCATCTCCAGAGGTGGCGGTCCTTGACCACCATAGTGGACATTGTCTGCCTGAGAGCCAGCGTCGCGTCACCGTGCATGGCTCCTGCATCAATCCTGGGTCAGGACTACTCTCGTGCAGCTCTTTCAGTGCCTTGGCCTGGTGGACTTACTGTCCAGCAGCACTGTAAGCCTTGGACACCAGGGACGACGTGAACTTACAAGCCTTGGATGGGAGCATAGGATGATTCCGCCAGGTGGCGGCGTTTTGCGGGCACAGGTGCACCGCATTCGCCTGCTCCACCTGAGGAACATATGTGGACCTCTTGGCAGCCCCACCATCAAGTGTAGTGAGAGCGGAAAAACTAGAGAGTCAGATCCGGGCAGTAAAAGTGATTTTGTGAGCTCCAAATGCACCTCCGGGAAGAAAGGAACAGGGGCAGAGCAGGGCTGTGTGCAACGCTCTGAGCCCTAGGACCAAATTTTCATCCACGAACGCTCAGGGTGGGGTGGAGGGTTCCACTCCAGTCCAACCCTCATCGCGCCCTGGACAAGCATGGCCATCAGCAGCGTCGGCCACTGACTAGTGCTCTCGATGTTGTTATTGATACCTCATCCTCTTCGCGAGTCCCGAATGAGACACTAAGCCCGCCCTAGGGTGAGCAGCCTAAAATCTGAATGAGTGGTTGCAAGCCATCTACTTTTATACCCGTATGTCCGGGGGAGTGACATGCAAATTCCACTCGCCAATTCTCATTGACCTTTTCTCAAATATCGGCGGTGTTTGGGGCTCCCAAGTTTGACCCCTAGTGTCACTACATCGACACAATGTTGAATGAGTGACAGATAGGGAACTTATACTTGATGAGAATTTTTGTATCGTTTTTCTGTAAAACATTTCTATTTGCCTTTATCTTGTGTTAGTAAGCAACAAAATTTAAAAGCAATAAGATATTTGGGCTTTTTTCAGATGATGTATATTTAACATGTGTGTGTCTTACTGTACTGACAGATTTTTTATAGTCAAAACAAGTGAAAAAATCTACCAGTGCCAAAGAAGAAATCCAAAGTATTTAGATTATGTTACTGACCTAGAGTAATCTCACAAATTACGCTACAAATTACAAATTACATTTACTGAGACCATGCTATTTTATGATAAAGACACATTTAATCAAACACATCTCTTGAAAAACATTTTTTTTTAATGCTTTTATTACAGACTCACCTACATACAGTAAATACACTTATTCCAACACAGATAGCTTGTGAAGATAGGACGTTGGACTAAGAGTCGGAGGACCGCTGTTCAAGTCCAATCATAACTCAAGCTGACGTGTCAATACAGAGTCATAGAAGCATAAAATGGTGTGATTCAGAAAATGTTCTTTTTCATTTTGATACTGCATTTTAAAAACTAATGGTTAGATTTGGGCATTGATTTGGTAAGGATGTCTTTTTTTAAATGTGTCATTTATATTTGAAAACACTATTGGTTAGGTTCAGGCAAAAGTGTTAAGGTTAGGGAGGTATGTTTTTAATGATCTAAAACTGACCTTAAAACCAAGTCTGAATACAACACCATTTTACTTGCTTTTGGCGCCCCTGCTGGACGTTTCACTGAAAACCTGCAGCCAAATGTGACATACAGCATGACAATTTTGAATTGCAAAAAATGTTGACATTCAGTATTCAGTGTTGCCATTAATATGCTCTTTAAAAATGTCTGTTAAATAGCTTACTATAATGTTGAATTTCACATAATGAATGAGCAACATAGCAATGTAAAAACATAAATCGGAGTCCAAAAGTCTGTATTGAGGCCATAAAAGTGAAACCATGTTAAAAATATGGAAATTTGAAGGATTTAGTTTTTGTCAGTTAAACTTTGAAGTAAACAAAATTACTTTAGAAACATTTAAACATGTTAAGATTAACATGTTTAAGATTCTGTATCACTAGGTCTGGATTTCTAGGTCACTAATCAAATGTAAGCAAATTTATGACTAATTTATACAAAAGGCCAGATTTCCTTGTTTCCACTAAAGCACAAAAGTTGCTCTATGGAACTTGTATATTAAAACTAATTTAGAATTATTATTTTTTTTGAGTGGCCTTAAACTTTAGAACTCCACTGATTCTCTCTCTCTCTCTCTCTCTTTTTGCAACCCATTCTCACTCCCAAGGTATCGCAAACGAACACGCACATACTGTATTAAAAAACAAACTTTTTTAAGAAGCATTTAATGTGTAAATGTGTAAAAATGGGAATTAAATCCTTTCCGATCAGAAATTGTTAAGTTTGGCTAAGGATTTTGAAACTGTAACAGAAACATCAAATCTCAGCTCAGCTCCCCCTATTGACTTCATTGTATAGTACAGATGTGAGGTTTGGGGTTTTCTTCAAACAGAGGCATTAACAACCTCCTCATCTGACCACACAACACCAGCTAGTGCAGACCTTTAACTATAAGGTTTACAAAGTCTAGTGTCATTTATCATTTCAATATCCAGAGAACACAGCGCATTTGTACTGCCTGTAATTTCAGATCTCCCTTTGTCATTTGTTTGTAATGGTCCATGGTCACAATTTGCATTTATGTAAGGTTCATTGGGTATAAATTTCCATGGCCAGGTCATGAACAGGTCACTGTGGGCTTTGATTTTAAGTTGATATTTTCTGGTTGTATATTTAGTCATAGTGTGTGTGTGTGTGTGTGTATGTGTGTGTGTGTTGTGTACAGATTCCCAGGACTGTGCTACTTGGAAATGAAATGCAAATGTACAGATATATAACTAACTTATTCCTTGTTGCATTAGATCAAAGCTTGAAACTGTTTGTGTAAACAGAGTGAGTGTTTGAAGTGACGGCGGTGTAGAAAAGCCCCCGGAAACTAGCAAAGATGGCCTGCTAATGGCCATTGCTTCTCTACCAGCATTGACAGGAGACTGTAAAAACACATTTGTTTTCACTGAAGAAATACATTTGTTTCCAGGACAAGAACAAATCCTGGAACAGCGTAATCATTGCTGAAAACCTCAACATGCTGTTTCAAATCCTTAAACTGCCAACCAATGTGGAAAACCTCAACTCAGTCTTAAAGATCTAATGGGTACATTAACCATGTTTGACTTCCAAATCACAGGCAACCCATTGATAATCCTGTCCTTTACAACATAGATCATATTAGCTAGCAATAGCACAAATGCTAAGTAGTTATGCTCCTTAAGTAAAGCAACATACAGCATGTTTTTGTGTAACTGTCCTCAAAAGTCACATTTTTAAGTTTTATTTTCAGTGCTGGCACGTGTGTGTGTGTGTGTGTGTGTGTGTGTGTGTGTGTGGACTTGAATATACATAGTGGTTACATTGCAGGCTGAGAAAATTGTTTGCAATGTGACAACATATGGTTATACTGCACATAGTGAGAGTGACGTGGGAAATCTCAGTTACTGGAAACCTTTAGAGTGGTGACATAATCTTTATGGGAAATGTCTTCACATAAAATTACAGTTATATTCATTGAAAGCCCCTAATTTTTGGGGGAATGGGGGCACACAATATTGCGAATAAGCTCACTGTTATAAACAGCTCTAAACAGAGCTATAGTCTAAGAACTGCTGAATGAAATCTGAGCCATTTTACCATTATAATTTTTCTAGACCAGTGCATAAATTTTGCTTGGTCTGGAGCCGTGGCTTAGCAGCATGCACATTCCAGACACTCTTCTCAACTGTGTGTTAGTCAAAGGTCCTAAATATCTTAAAAATACAAAGTGCATGGTGCACCGGGAGAATATACACACATACTGTAGCTTATGAGATCCTGAATCAATCATGTCTGTTCCCAACAAGGACTGTAATATTATTCAATGCAAAATTAATTGTATCACTTTTGTCTTGGTGCAAGTGGGGAAATACCGCTTGTGAATAAAACAGCATCAAGTGCAATTTTAGAGTCAGTTCTAAAAATAGTATTTAATTTATCCAATTAATGACACATTTGCTGGATCTCATTTAACTCGCAGAGGGTGAGAAAAAAACAGTGCCATATTTTGAAATGCCTCCTAAAGGAGACAAACCCATGGGATTATGCTTTTCATAGAGGGGCTAAACCTTCCCTGAGACTTCATTAACTCTCTGAAATACACAGACAGTGTTCACACTCTGTAAATCTACGTGCCTCACATCACAGGCCTGCTGCAGCAGATCACCTCCCGGACCTGCCCACTCACCTTTGACACAGCGAGACGTTTTTATAGTGCTGCTGCTGAAAAATGTTGGCTTTGTTTTCCTGTCGAATTTCATGAACTTAAATCGGTTCCACTTCATATCACAGTTTCAATGTCACACATATCACATATAAATCTAATTAATTATATTTGTAAAAATATTAACAAAGTGTACTTACAAGCAGTTCCCCAAATAATTACATATTAAGTACATTTGTTTCTTTTTGTTTTTACTTATTTTATATTTAAGGACTTGCACTTTAAATAGACCACAATAAAAAAGAGTGCTTCCTTAAATCTCAAATTAAACTCAAAATAAGCCATTTAAGCCTGCTCTAATAAAATGTAATGTTATTTGTGAGTTTGCAGGCTTGACAAATGTATCATACTTCAAACAAGGTGATCATTTTTACACTATGGCAAGAGCAGCATGGGAAGAATGAACATAAGAAATGCCTTATTTAATAATGCATGCATGTTTCCTTGCAGTAAGTGCACTGGAGGCACTGTTTTGATGAATTTGTGTTGTCCCACGGTAAGTATTGGGAAAAGCCAGGCACACTGGGAATGAGGGTTCTTAGAGAAAGTGCTATTTCTTTTAAAGAGCTTTTGGAAGCAAGTATATTATTATTATTATTATTTATTTATTTATTGTCAGCAAATGAGATGATTTAGCATGCATACAGAAGGAAAAAACAAATCTTGTTAGGGTGATTATCATTATTTATTTATTTTTTTTATTTTTTTATCATTCTATTTTCTATATTTTTATTACTTCAAATCTATACATCTAAATAATAACCAGCAAAGGAATGGAATAGAGAAACAGAACATTTTCAGCACAACAAACATGTTGTGCATTAAGTTACAGTTTTTTATTGCCCTTTCAACATGCACTCAAGTATATTTTGCCCCTTTTCATGAACAAATTTGATGAAATCAAGAAAAACTAGCCTTTTGGCCTGATGGCATGACCTTTGTGCAGCCCTATAACATAATGTGGAACTTGAGTAGACAGGTGCTTTTGAGTTTCCTGTCTCAAACAGAACCGTGATCAAATCACAAAGGAAAGCTGTAAAAGACAGAATGAATGGTCAAGCGAATAAGGCCTTTCAAAAGAATAAGAGGAGGTGAAAAATGTAGAGAGAGAGAGAGAGAGAGAGAGAGAGAGAGAGAGAGAGAGAGAGCGCGAGGAAGAGAAAAGCCCCTCCCGTGGTACACAATGCTCATAGCTGGGGTTAAGTGCTAAGATTTCACCCAGTGGGACTCGGGGTCCACATTTAAGCCTTCCATGATGCAGGGGCCACCCCAGTCATCTGACATAATCACAATGATGATATACAGGGACATTAGAACAGGGAGCCGCTGACATGCCGAACAATAGCTCCTCACAGCGGGACCGGCCTTTCTAGGCATCCAGGTGCAGTCCCAGACCGGCAAATTCCTCCTCACAACCCCCCCCCCCCCCCCCCCCCCTCCAACCCAGCCCTCATTGTGTGGCCAAAGATGCTCTTTCAGGAGTGGGATAAAAGGAGGAGAAAGAAAGAGATCAGAAGAGAAAAGAAAGAAAGAAGGTAAGAAGGTAAAATCAAAGTAAAGTTTGAACATGTTGAAAAAGATCGTGATCAGCTCTTTGGTGACAAGAGAGTTAATTTAGCAAAAATAAGACAATAAATTTGAAGGAAAACCGCACTCACAGAACAAAATAGGATCTTCTCTATCGGGTCAGATGATCTTTAAAATTATAGAAAGAACTAGACTCTGAGAAGGGAGTCGAAGATTCGTCTGTCAACAAGAGTTTAGAACTAATGGGAAAAAAGTATAGCCCCTGCTCTGGATGCACAGACGCAGCCCTGTGTCTGCTCACTCAAACGTGTGTCCGGCAGGGCTGACCAGGCACAGAGCTGCCCCTATTACCCACAATCCCGCACTCCCAACAGCCTGTGCCAGGCTCAGATTTGAAAGCTTCAGTGAGCAAATCCTTGACATTGCACACATCTCCATGTGTGGTCCAGTTGTGGAGTTTTTCGTTATATATATATACATATATTAAAAAAAAGTCAAATCCTCCTATTAACAGGTTAAGTAGTTACCTCGTCACCAGACACCTAAAATCCTGTTTCAAATTTGAGTATTTCTAGTTGCAAAAAAAAAAAAAAAGGCAAACTTGGAGGGCAGCCGTGTTATTTCTGAGAGGTGTTGTTGATTCAAGGCTGAGGAGATTCACTCTAACGGCCACCCTGCTGAAGATTCCAGTCCCTCGGAGAGAAACAAGTGTGAATAAATCGGAAAATCTAGAAGAGGAAAGGTGACGGGAATGTTGATTAATGGTGGCGGTGGTGTTCGCAGAGAGTCGAGTCTAAATAAAGGTTTGACAGGTTGGCATCAGATGGCTCACGGTCAGGGCGGGAAAAGTGCACGCTATCGACATGCCTCAGAGAGAAATATATTTTAATTAAAGCAAAGCATAACTCAGTCCAGGAAAAGTGGAGAAAAAAAAATAAATGTGTGGTATTTGCAGAAAGATTTATTCTTTGTTACCCCTCATACTCTTTCACATTTCCTTGTCCCTCTTCTGCATTCTATCTCTCCCACACTGACTGCTGACCATCTGTTTTTAACGATTTGAGTGTATTTTCACAAGTCTATTTTTAAACATATCTCTGCAACTCTTAAAGAGCAAAAGCTAGAGTACCTTTAAGGAAAATGTAACAACACAGACAAACTTGTCATATTTCCATCCTGCATTTGTCAAACAGAATAATCATAATAGCCAAGAGGGCTTGTTCTTAAAGCCATAATTATGAGTAATGCTGTGGAGAGTTGACTAGATGTGTGGTAGGTATGACATGAATTGTGGAGTGTTAAGCCATCCAGGACTGTAGTGGGCTCATTTTCTCGTGAAGATACAATATTCCTCTACGGCTAACTGATCTCCCCTCTGCGCCTCGGCTGAGCGCCTGTTTAAACTCAGCTGGTGACAGAGCGTGAGACATGCAGTCAAATTAATTCGTTTTTTGCGTGCCTTAATTTTCTCAATTTAGACAGAGCTTGATGATGATGGAAGAAATACTATTTTGTAGTAATATACACAAACAAGTGCATAGTTATACTTATCTGTTTATTACACAAGTATATGGATTCTGAAATCGCTGAATTATGCGAGTGACTAAGCTGGACTCTGCTGACCTCCGTAATGAGACATTTCAAGAGTTTTATGCCTCTGTTCAAACAACCTCCAGATGCGAATATAGTCTCAGAGCTGGGATTAACCGTCACATCACAAATCAACATTATCAAGTCATGCATTGCCATTTTAAAATCAGCTATGAAGCTATAGGAAACCTGGAAAAGACAACAGCGTTCATCAGTCCCCGTATTACTCACCGAAAGCACTTGTGAGGAAAGTATGGTTTGACATTCAGCTGTTTTGCATGGAGGGGGAGAGTAGGTAACCAGGCCTCATGAAATTCATGAAATTCATCTTTCACTGTCCGGCAAGACAAAGAAAAATTATTTTAACTGTAATATGATAAACATCATCTAAAACTGCTGCCCTGCTTAACGTGTGTGCTAGAGGGCACCCAACGATCACATGTCGCTGACTGATGCTCTGAATGGAGACTGTTTCATAACACGCAGCCTTTTGCTGTGTAGTAATCCTGTAAGGCCACACCGCAACTTTATTCTTAATCCAATCAATCATGAAGATACCATGTCAATGTCTCAGAGGTCAAAGTCTGTGCGTTTTGGAAAAAAAGTGCTACTTTTATAACTGTCAAGTCAGCAACGCCGGTTTTTCCTCATTAATGTGAATTTACAAGAAATAGGAATTAAATATTACATGTTCTGAGGAGTGCTGACTTTTCTACATTACGTGGCAATTTTTATATCTGGATTGTGTATTTAAATTCTTTTTAAAGTGTGTTTAGTCTCCAAAACTACTGTGATAATTTTGCACTACTTTATGTGTCTGATTTAGAATAGGAAGAACACTAGCTCTAACAACCTGTTGAAAACGTTAACCACCATTGTTATTCTTCCAGTTAATGTAAAAATCAATGACAGCTGTAACTAATCAGTGCTAGCATGTGACCATGTTATAAGCAGGATAATCCACGGCTAGGTGTGCAGTAAGTAAGGAATAATGTACAGCCAGCCGGTTGTTATCGCACAATAAACCCCAACAGGGTGATCAGGTTCTTCCATCACCCTGAAGGGGTTTATTTTGCGATAACAACTGGCTGCCTGTACATTATCCTGCTTATTTCTAGACTACTTGCCAAATAAACAAATAAATGGCCATGAAACACTGATTTGCTTTGAAATTGTGTAATTATGTGGGAAGAAAGAAATCATGAACAGCTAAAATCAACCTCTGGTTTGTGTCTGAGTTCTGATAGTGTTTATAAAAATCATCATCTGAATCCTCATTATTCAGCCTATTACAAGACTACTTGCCAAATTAATCAGATGGACATGAAACATTGATTTGAGTTTAAATTATTTTATTAGCTTGTAGAAATAACTCAGTGGTCCGAGAAGCAGGAGAGATGGCTCGCAGGACCCCGATGAGTGGTCTGATACATCTTAATCAGTGGTGTAGTAGTGACTGAAGAGGTGGGCATACTGTGATTTTATTGAGGATTGGTCATATTATGCATTTGGCATATGCTTTTATCCAAACTGACTTACAGTGCACTTAATACAGGGACAATCCCTCCGGAGCAACCTGGAGTTAAGTGCCTTGCTCAAGGACACAATGGTGGTGGCTGTGGGGATCGAACCAGCGACCTTCTGATTAACAGTTATGTGCCACCACACCACCACTCCAGGTGTGATTAACTGTTCTTCTTATTAACAGTAAAACAGGCTTTATTCCTACTCTAATTAATAAACTAATACAAACATAACCTTATACAAAATAAACTGTTAAGCAATGTATAGGTAATGACTGAGTGTTCTAATATTCATGTTAACATGTATCTTATAATACTTCTTATATCTCATCTTATATTATTTATTATCTTATGAGGATATTTGTTTTATTTGTGTACAAAAATGTTCTTTTATGTGTATAGTGAAATAGCATTCCTAATAATAAATCTAAATTAAGATGATTTGATATCACAGGGGAAAAAAGGAACCTCTGACAGCAGTAAAAGACAGAAAAAATTACATTTGATAAATTTACGGGACAACTTGTCACCTGCGAAGAGCATAAAAAAACAAGCAAGGGTGCAGTATTTTCCCGAAGTTTATTATTATTTTATTTATTTAAATTAATACATTTATTAATATTTTCACTTTTAGCAACAAAGTCAATTTCAAATTTTTGAATGTCACTGTAGATGCTAGATATTTCCCACCCCTTCTTGAAACTGAGAATATGATTGGTTTTTCACCTCCATGCCATGCATTAAACTGTTTAACGCACACCTAGCCATGGATTATCCCTTACATATAAGTACCACTAAACTGTAATTGAAATGAATCATTCTTTTCACATAATAAATTAATTTAAACTCAAATCAATATTTATTTATTGGCAGAGGCTATTTGCACTAAGCATGCACAAACAGTGATAGTGAGTAATAGTGATA
Organism: Moxostoma hubbsi; assembly: GCA_032164185.1. NCBI lineage: Eukaryota > Metazoa > Chordata > Actinopteri > Cypriniformes > Catostomidae > Moxostoma > Moxostoma hubbsi. The sequence goes on from JAVLUX010000046.1 coordinate 7,753,935, forward strand.
ATTAAATACAATCATACTGTATAGAGCCATCACTGCAGCATGTTTATTGTGTTTATTTAGAGTCCAAAAGATACCTTACATCAACCAGTACACCTAAACCTACCCAAAACTTCCCTTACAACTATTATGGTTTTACCACAGTATCACCATGATATTTTCCATGGTATGTTGTAGTAAAACATAGTAACCACATAAACATGGTTATTTAAGTATATTAACACCATATTACTGTAGTAGCACCATGGATCATTAAATTAAAACTACTGTATGTCTTCCTTCAAAAACATGGTTACTACAATATTAATAGTGCATGGCCAATTTTTCCCAAATCACCATGACCAAAACACTGCAAGGAAATCAACCTTTATATTCAAATGTATTATTATTATTATTATTATTATTATTATTGTATTATAATATTAGTATTAAAGGAATTATTAAGAATGGAGACAGGAAACAGGATGAGAAAAAGTCCGCCTGATTTGGTGAAAGTGACGTGACCGTGGCAAAATTTTTGCAAACCAAAATTACCTGCTTTATTACACGTTTCACTGCAGTTTCCTAGTGAAATGTTCAGCGGGGGCACCAAAAGCGGTGAAATGGTGTCGTAATCAGAGGAGGTTTTTAAAGTAAATGTTAAATGGAAGTTTGAATGGGTAAAACATACCTAAAACCTCGTAAAAACTTCGTTCACCTTAACGAAAATATTCTGAAGCAACCATATAATTTTGTGTTGCTTCCAGGGCTGGACTGGAAATCTGGCATACCGGGCATTTTCCCGATTGACCGACGCACTTTGGGGCCAATCAGGGGTGGACTGGCCATCGGAAGAACCGAGCACAAAACAGACCGATTGGTCCTGATAAGCTAAAATGAGCCGCCACGTTATGCAGAACGGACCACAAAACGCCGCCGCGATATGCAGAAAAAGACAGCGAACAAGTGTAAAATCCAATCATTTTTCATGTGAGCTACCACATAAATTAGTCATGTTGTAATAAGTAAATAAATAAATTAGTCATGTTGGAATAAGTGTGTAAATGTAGGTGGGTCTGTAATACAAATGTTACAATTAATTGTTTTTCAAATGATTTGTTAGAGTAAAAGTGTTTTGATATGATATTAGCGTGTGAGAGTAGTAGAGTTATAAAATAAGTCAAAATCAGCCATTGTACTTGTGGTTTGTGTGAAAGTGAATAAAACGCACAGCTGTTCTAGCGCCTCTAATTATAATTTTACCAGGAAACTGTGTCGAAATGTTGAACGCGGCACTTAAAACTTAGTTTGCAAACGATGTAGTTATATTAATGTTCATTCAATGAGACTTGGTTGGAAAAAGTGGGAAAGAAAGGCAGAAACTAAGCTGGGTTGTACGCACGAGAAAAACAAATCCACACCGTTGTTACACCCTAAAGTACACAACTCTAGCGTCACGAGGGCCACAGTTTGTTTTCAATTTCTGTGTTTACATCAGACTATTGTTGAGCCAATAGCAGCACTGTGTGGCAGATGCTATTTACAACTAGTGCAAATAGTCCTAAATTGTCAATCCATTATTTATTTCCTGATTATTTCACAACAGGGATTACATCCATTACTTTATGTGTTAGATTTATATTAACCTACTTAAAAAAAAGATATGGGATAACATGAAACATCCTAAAGTTGTATTTTACCCAAAGAAGTTTTGTGGAATTATTGTTATGACTTAACAATATGAAAGTACCGATGTATACAGTACCTTTAACTTCCAAAAAAATTAACATTGCATGGGAAGATCTCAAATCTGAATTGTTTAAATTAATATTAGTTAACTAAAAATAACATCTATCAAATCAACTGGAATGCAAGTGCCAAGCTAACAGACTATAAGCAATCAGATATTTCGCTGGCACTTGTCTGTATGTATACATATTTGTGTATGAAGTTTATTGAATCCTTAATCCTTGTTCATTATAAAAGCACTTAACTTCCAGAGTAATAGAAATTGTTCATATTGCTGAGTAATTTATCAAAATAAACTGACTAATGTTTTTTTCTATTCTAAGGCAGGTGAACTGAACTTGAAGTGAACCTGATAACATGTCTATATTTGCAACTCGTCGGAGCGGCGATGCATATTTGCACCTCTGACACAAACAAATTTACCAAGTGCCTTAACTCCATTCATTATCTCCATGTGCAAATGATGATTCTAAATCAGTATTGAATGAGCAACACTTTAGTATAAGGTTCCATTTGTTAACGTTAGTTAACAACATTAGGTAACAAGAACTAATAATAAACAATACTTTTACAGCATTTATTAATCTTAATATAAATTTCACCAAATACTAATTTACATTTTTAAACATTTAATGTTTAATTCGTTAACATTATGAACGAACACAATGAACACATTTATTTTATACTAACACTAAAAAAGATTAATAACTGCTCTGCAAAATATATTGTTCATTGTTAGTTGATAATTCCTAATGCATTAACAATTGTTAACGAATTGAACCTTATTGTAAAGTGACATCATAGAATGTTTTGTGACATCATTGGAGCAGGATGTATTCAACCATGAAGCAGTGTTTGTAGTCTTGGAAACTGTGTGCAGCCTATGGATTGGGAATGAAGAGAAGAAATGCTGAAATGGAATTAGTGTGGGACTAACTGAATCACTTTGTTTGAGGAACACAGGAGGGCAGTCTTTAGACACTAAATGCAGTCCCACATGAGGATCTGCACAGTGTGGCACTGATTAAATTACAAACACCCAATGCAGCCTAAAATGGCCCCAAATATATTATGACACTTAAGTCACATTTAAATAACAAACTAAATATATAACTTATAAAAATGCCTTATATCAAAGTGACATTTGCAGACAAATGATGCTGAACTTCAATGTTCGTTGCCATTTTTTTAATGACTTTTAACCAACTGGTGTCAATGTGATTTGTATTGTACTGTATGTATGAGGTCAGTTCCCCTCAAGTTCACACAGGTGTCCCAGCAGTGTAACCACAGGTGTAGTTCAGCACATTAACTGTGAACATGTTCCACTAAAGTTTGACAACCAGAACATGTCCAGATATTTCATTTAAGTTCATTTTGAACAGAGTAAACCTGTGAAATGTTTTTTCAAATTTGTTTTATTTGGAGGCGATAATGTACTTGTTTATCTGTAAAATAAATGCCATTTGGATTAACATTGTGTTACAATGACATTTAATGACAAGACAATGACATTAATACATTTGAAAGTGTGGCTTAAGTGTCCAATTACTTGATATATGTTTCAGGTTGTTTCAAAAGAAATAGGCTTTAGAATTACAACAAAAAAAGGCTGATCTGTATTGTGAAAATTGCACGTTTTGTTTTCAGTGAATGGAAACATGCACAAACTAATGCTAGATAAATCTGAACTCTATGGGGTTGCATTTTGAATTTGTGAGGTGAGATATTTAAGCTTTCTTTACACAAACAGGAACCAGGAGTTCCTCTCAGTTTGTTCACTGTGCATTGGAAATGAATTATGATTACATATCAATTTAAAAGCTAACAGAGACACTTCTTGTTTTGACTGTATGATTTTAACCCTAGAATGCTAAAAGGGGGTCAAATTGACCCGATAGGGTGTGATTTTTAAAAAATATTTTATAAATAAAAAACATTTAATTCCTTGATATTTCAAAAATAGTGTTTGTGAACTTCTCCAATATCATTTTTAAATGTAGTGGTCGAGAAAAAGTCACATTTTTGCATCTCTACACCAAATCTTCATGAATGGGGTTGAAATGACCACCATGCATATGCAATTTTGAATCACCATGCCATTTTTTTGATCAATTGTAAAGGGATTTCGACGGGCAAGGAGGAGGTGAGAACCGGCTTGACGATATAAATAATGTTTCAATAATAAACTTAAAACAAAGGACAAACACACACATGACGAACATTTCCGTAAATGATCTCTCTCTCGTCGCACCACCGTCTGCCATCGGCCTTTATCCCTCTCGGAGGCTTGATTAGCCTGATATGGGACCGGGTGTGCATCATCACGACCCGGCCCGCCCTCCGCACTGCCACATCAATATTGTATTTATTTACTGTATGTAATATTTGATTAGTTGGCATTCCATGGATTATGCAAAAATTTGCTTTGTAACTATGCTAATTTAATATTTTTTGTCTTGAACTTTTTTAGTTGTCAGTTGTCACCAACACTTAAGTGAACTGCCACTTAAGTGAACTGCCACTTACTTTCAGCAAGCACGGATATATTTTTCACATGGCACTGTAAGGTAAGTTTGGTCTGCAAACAGTATTTTTATTTTATTGTATTATACCATATGATAGGTAGATTTTGAAGTAGAAACATTCAAATATTCTAAAACAGCTAGCTAGCAAACTGTTAGAGCTAATAGCTAGCACATTTTAGCAAGTTGGCTTGATTTATGAGTGTTGTTCTTCATTGATTTATGAAATAATTCATTTGCACGCTGTAGGATTTTAGGTCATGCATCCTAGGGTTAAACAAGCCTCATTGATGATGTTATCATGTTTTAACAACTGATTCAATCTGGTAATTTACGTAAATTGTACATTACAAATTTCATTTATTTTGCTCTTTTTTTAATTCAAGTATCTTTATAAAACATCAAACAGCTTTGCTATGCAACTTACTGTTGATATCAGTTTCATAGCCCAACTGAACACCTTTTAGAGTTTGAGTTAGAGTTGCTTGTAATTAATGTCACTGTGGCCAGTTACACATTTGATAACTCTCTTCAATCAACTCACATACAGCAACAGACTTGGTATGATTTAAAACTTTAATCTGGTCATTTTGAGTCTCTCTAACCATGTTGTCTCAATTTTTTCAAAACTTTCAAAAAAATATCCAGTGTTCTGGAAGAGGGGGCATTCTCCTAAGAGGAGTATAAATCTATCTATCTCTGCCCTTTAGAGGAAATGAGCAGCGCAGAATGAGGTGTTTGCATGTGTGTTGTGATGTGTAGTTTGGCCAGAGCAGCAGGCTGATTAATCTTGCTGTCACATGTGCACTGCCTCAGATAGACTGCCTAATAAAACTCATAAACAGGTAAATAAGCAGCCGAGCTCAAGTCTTAATCCCAGCAGTGCATAAGCAACAAGAAGCAGTCCTCATCATGAATGAGGGACAATAAGAGTGATTTACTGCTCTGAGACTGTGAGTCTGTGTGTGTGTGTGTGTGTGTGTGTGTGTGTGTGTGTGTGTGTGTGTGTGTGTGTGTGTGTGTGTGTGTTGGTGCAGGTGTCTGTTAGTGCCTTTCTGTGTGTGACTATGTGTATGAGGGCATGTCTCGGTGGCATTTGCATTGGTTTGGTATTATTTGTGTTCGTTACATATTTGTCAACTGTCATCCTTTAAATTGTGCACATGCACACAGATTCTTCTTGTGTGAATGCTTTCAATGGCTGATAGTAAAAACTGCTTTTGTCTTCATTTTTTCTTTATTTCAGGAACAAAACATGAACAACTGACAACAGAAAACATGCATCTTAAATTCTTTTACATTACATTTATTCACTTGGAAACATTTTACATTGATGTTCCCTTTGTTGAGGGTTTATAAAGACTAATAAGCCATTTACAGATGCCTTATAACTCATTGATATGCGGTTATAAAGGCATGAACAAAAATGGAAACTGTAATGCTGTACTGGACAAATAGTGAACCATTTTTTATCACATGTTATAAATGCTTCATAACACTCATTCAACATTAATAACATGTGAAAATGTGCCTTAAAGGAATATTCCCGAATCCATGCATGTTAAGCTCAGTCAAGGCATTTTTGGCATAATAATGATTAGGCCTACCACAAAAATTATTTTGATTCGTCCATCATTTTATTAAACAAATAAGCTAAACTCGAAGTTACCGTGACACACTTTACAATAGAATTGAATGGGGTCAATCTGTAAAGGTTAAAATACTCACTGTTTAAAAAGTATATAAAATGTCTAAACAATGTGTGTTAAAATGATTTTAGTGTGATAAAATTGCTTACTAAATCATTCTGTGTAAAGTTATATCTAAATCTTTGCTGTGACAATATAACACTGTAAAATCTAGAACAGTAGTCTGCCGCAAACATGACAAGTTAAACAAATTTACAGCTTGGTGGTATTATTGTTTTGTTTGTTATTTATGATTGGATGGAACACCAAGTCAGTGTGAATGTGAACGTACCTTGAGTCCAAGACAAATTTCCCTTTGGGGACAATAAAGTGTATTTCAGTTAATTTCATTAAGTAATGCACAAGTAATTTTAAAAGAAGAATGAATACAATTGTGTTTTATATATTAATAAGCTTCAAATTTCTGCCTTCAAACCCTTCAAAAAAATTGGGCCCACTTCCATTGAAAGTACCTCACTGTAATTATTTTTACATTTAAAATTTTAAAAAAGGAGGGAGGAATCAAATTATTTTTGAGATAATTATGTCACAAATATTGTCAATTGAGCTCAACTTGTATTGAACCCGGAATATTCCTTTAATGTAAAGTGGACACATATGAAGCATTTACTGTATTAAGGATTTGCCAACAGTAGAAACCTAATACATAAATTTCACTAATGGTCATCAGGCTTTATTCGATTAAATATGCTGTGAATGAGAATAAAGACCTGAAAACAGCTTCCGCAGATGACTTCATATAACTAGGACTAGGGACACTTACAGTTGCACCATGCTTCTGACATGCAGGTGACAAAGAAAATAACAACTCATGTGAGTCAAGACATTACCGAAATTAAAACTCAAGTGGACTGTACAAACTGACAAAATCCCTCCTTTTAATCTCACTATAATAGTCTATTTTTGCTGCATTGTGACAAACCAAGGGCATTTTAGGTTTTTTGTTATATTACTTTGAATAAGTGTGTTTTATAAGCATTTATAATATTTAAGTTAAATTGTTGACTATTTGGCAAGTATTGCATGAATCTAATGTTTATAGTATTTTAACTAGATTTCAATGATTTATAATGCATTAAGTCATTAACACTCCTCTTTATTAACCCCTTCATAAACTTTAATGTGAAGTGCTACCATTCACTTGACAGACACTTTAATCCAAAGCAATTTACAGTACATTCAATTTATTTATTTGCATTTTATCAGTTTATTTGTTCCTTGGAAATCAAACCAATGGTCTCAGTTGGTCTCAAACCATACACTACCAGCTGAGCAAGAAACTACAGCTGAGATCTATTTAAACTAAAGCATTTTCAAAGACCTTCTCTCTTAATGGTTGTACATAAATAATCACATTACATCTAAAATCTTTTATTATTATTATTATTATTATTATTATTATTATTATTATTATTATCTTAAACACCTTTCATACACGCTTGACCTAATGATGTTTTAGCTCCTGTCATGATTCGGGGGCCTCCCTGTGCATAAAAACACAAATGTGTTATTTTTTGACAGGACGTCTGGTGAGGAGATGGTCCTAATCAAAAGGAAACTATGCACAGTCACTACAGGAAGGGCTGATGAGAAAGAGGAGGGGAACACTGAGAGGTCTTTCACTGAAACCTGCTCTCTTCCATTTATGAGCCATTCAGCCATTCCCATCTGCAAGTCAAAGTCAACACTCAGCCTGAGCAATGAATTCATTAGGGGGACTTTGATTTTTGGTTAGTGTTTAAATTAATTAGTGTTGCCATTCATACTTCAGACATTCAGACATTTCAACAATCCCCTCTGCCAAGCCTGGCTATAGATATAGCTATATAAAAGTGTAAATATAGTGTGTATTGCCTATGAATATAGATGATGATGGTAATGCTTCCCAATAGTTAAATAGGATTAATTGTGTTTGAAGGTTTTAATAAGGGTTGGGACCATTAAAGTTTCATCAGTTAGGCAGTTAACACATTTTAAACCCACATTCAGCCCTTGCAACTCGTCAACAGCTATTTTTATTATTATTACGTTATTAATATTATTATTATTATATGAAAGAGTGGTACATCGAACTTGTTAAGTTTTGGATTGCCTTATCATGTCAAAATGTGTCTGTTCGATCTAGTTGTGTAAGTGGGTGTTGGTTTCAAACATCATGTGTCCCGTCACGCACCTTTGAGTTTATGCTCCCATTTCCAATGTGGATTTGTGACTTGCTGCAACCCCTTGAGCCATTTCACCCCGTGTGTACTATTGAGCAAAAACGAAATGTTATTGAACACACATCCCTCAAATGTAATAAATGATTTATTAACCTTTTCATCTAGCCCATTTCATCGGAATCACACGTTAAAATGACTTGGAGAATATTGAACTTCACAGCATGACAGAACTGCAGTGGCTCTCATGCGGTGCGGTGTTTTTAAATAAGCAGTGCATGCAAAAATACATTGCGTGCTTTCATTTATTAGGCTAATGTTGATTTGATGCTTCTGAATGAGAAATAATGATCCGGTCCTTAACAACTCATATCAGAATGTATTTAGAAGAGTTTGCATAACGTGACCCACATACATGTACGTTTATGGACGTGTAAGGCTGAGTGTGTGTTAAACAGGTAATGAGTTAGTCATGTCATCAGGTTAAAGCTTCACTAAACAGGGCTGTGATTGGACGCTTGGGAAATTCGAAGTTTGAAAAAAAAATAATAATTTGAATATTTTGAAAACTATGTTCAAACTCAGTAAAGCATGTAGAATTTAAAATTAAGAGTGAAATAAAATGATTGATTCAAGCATTATACGTATAAATAATTTATTTGTATAAATAATTGAATTATGAATAAGTTATTTATTAGCGTTTAACATTTATTTATATACATTTATGTTAAACGGATTTTAATGCAATAGCTAAAGTTATTAGTTATTATTGACTTATTTTAATATAATGATAATAATATATAATTATATTATAGGCTATTATATAATAATATATTTTTATTATATTGACACAATTTAATTATGTATTATTTGTCTGTTTATTGTTTTATTATAATCAGTAATCGATGTATACATTAAAAAAATAAATAAAAAAATGTCAGTATACAATACACATGCACTGACCATTAGACGATCTGAAAACGGATCGCTTGATAATCTTCCTGTTAGCCGATATATGAGCACATATTTGTGAATGTAAGGAGACGCTGGTCGTTCCCGCAGACAGAGTGATTGATTGCATCATATTAGGGTAGTTCCTACACGGGGATAATTTTCTTTCCATGCCGCGGGCGATCATCACATGTGCATTTCTATGAAGTCTCCAGACTCCCTCTCTTTTCATATACAGAGATGACAACAATAACAACGACAACAACGAAATTTACCTTCCCGAGACGACATTTTGACAGGAAAAGCACTTTTTTTCTGTTTCTTCCGGCGCAATTAATCACAACTGTTTATGAAGATGGCGTAATGAAACCGGGTGAATCATTGAAGTATAATTAATGTAGCATGCCACATGCCTGCTTATTCAAGACTTATGGCTTATTATTTATTTAGCCCACTATTTGAAGAGGTTGCAGCTGGTTACATCGTTGTTAATTATATAAAACAATCTATATATTTATTTCTTCTTTTTTATTTACAAAAAACATAGGCTACAACTACAGAAAGGTGACAGCATGAGACTTGATAAAATCATAAAAAAATATATCTTGATCATTGTAGCACGCAATCACATATTGCTATTTAAAAACTCAAGAATGGGCAACCATTTGGCATTTGTGGAAAGTTGCATATGAATTAGAGAGATCAGATCAATTGGAACCATACACACACACATACACACACACACACACGCACACGCACACGCACACACACACACACACATATAGATGAGAGAGAGAGAGAGAGAGAGAGAGAGAGAGAGAGAGAGAGAGAGAGAGAGAGAGAGTCTGTGTATGTGCACACGAGTTTCTAGTGTATGTGTGAAATTTTATGTTTGTATGTTATGCATTTGTTCTATATTATAGGTGTAATTATGTGTGCATTATGAGTCCATAGAGTGTTTGTTTGTATGGATGCATGGTATGGCGCACGCAGTTCTTCGTTTATGTGAATGAGAGACGGCGGCGAAAAAAGAAAACGCTGTCTTGGATTAGCGGTCAGATTTCCCAAACACTCCCTGGATCTTCAAGCCAATTAATGGCTAATAATTACACAGGGAACTAAACTGTAGTTGCTCCCGGGTTTTCATTAGCTGTGGTAGACTGAGCAGGGGAACCTTACATTTAAGAGCTCATTGCTACTTAAAAACTCTGACCACTGAATTATGATCAACGAAATGCGCAATCCAACATATTATAATACAGATACAGTAGCCTATGCATGTATTGCACAATAATATAGGCCTAGGCCTATTGATAATTGTTTCACGTTGCAGGGTGGTGTTTGTGTCTGGATTTCATGTGCAGTCTGTAAAACAGATTGTTGTAAGTGCTCATGGATTTGTTTTCAACTATTCCGCCTCACCTCACAATTCTGAAAGCACCCCTTTTGCCTTCTTTAATAATCTTTTGTTGCTACCAGTGAGAAGCATATCTGTAACAGTTTTCTGATTTCTCGACGTGGGACTGTAGATGTTTGTTCGTGTGCGATGGAGAGAGGGGGAAAGAGGGAACATGCCCGAAGCCCCGTCACCTTGAAGTTGTGTTTACTTTGCCATTACATCAACTGTATTAGCATGTAAGGATCAGAGCGCTGCCGTAGTTGTCGCAACAAGTCGGTTTTTTCCATGTATTCCGACCGTGGCCACTACTGGGTGGATATCGTTCCACATATTGAGTGTGGTGAGATCCTATCAGTGCGTAACACACAAGCCGAGCCCTTTCCTAGCATGAATAAAGACTCGGTTTCACTTGCTTTGGACGAATGTACAACAAAAACAGACTATCGTGTCCATCTAATAAGATTTATTTCAAATAGTTAAAACCCAATAATAATAATAATAATAATTATTATTATTATTATTATTATTATTATTATTTTAATTATTATTATAAATATTGCTGTATTTTTATTTCTGTTCTTCTTATTTTTATTATTATTATTATTAATGTAGGCCACGCAGTTTTTTATTTCTGTTCTTGTTAGTAAGCCTATTGTTTTTTTTTTTTTTTTTTTTTTTTTTTTTTGTCATTTTATTATTAGTAGTAGTAGCAATAGCAGTAGGCTATTAAGCTATTTATTAATAATTTTAGCACATAAATGCATGGTCAAATCAGACACTGTTTGCCGAGCATTGACGGTTATATTGATTTAAATTTTACTGTATGTTGTGTCCAAAAGTGATCATAAGATAAACTTAGAAATAACCAATTTTTTTTTGTAAATTTAATCCAAAATAAAACATCTACACCCACCTAATAAAGTTATCTCTATAGCGACCGGACACAAGGACATGGGAGATGAATATGAATTTTAAATTTTTAATAAATAAAAAATGAACTTGATGAAAATCCACTGGAGACATAAACATCTTCTTGGTTAAAATTAAGAATATGTAATTATGAAATGATAATTATATATCTGGTAAGAAAATATCAATGATATAACAACACATATAAATATAAATAAATAAATACTAATTCAAATCCTAATAAAAATCCTAAAATAAAAATAACATTTTCATTCTCTTAGCAAGTCTCTTGGATCCTATAATTAAGATGACAAAAACTCTGTCACTGACATCAATACTGAAAGTGGAAGTTGCTGAGGCCTGGTTTGCAGAACACCTCTCTTCCGAGGTCTGGGCCAGCATCCCTCCCTTTCTGTGCTAAACCACAGGAAAATGGCAACAATCTGGAAAGAAAATAGTCCAAATGCGTGGTTACATAGCCGTCACCTTTCCATAAACTCGTAAAAAGGCAGACGTTTAAATGACGCAGAAAACTATTCCCCAATGAGCTAGTGATAAGGAGCAACACTTTTCTTTACAAGTGCAATTACAGTTAAATGCCTTTAAAAAGGTCTTGCTCCGTATGAAATAATGTGTCCAGCCCAATGCGTGAGAGATTTTCATTTAAATTGTTTTATAAGGAGTTGAGAAATACCTAAAACAAAGATGCTGTTTTATATGGATCTGTGTGTCAAGACATCTTGCTCACTCTCGAGATAAACTGACAGGTGGATTATAAATAATTATGCTGTTTTAAATACCTTTAAACCAGTATCTTTTGGTCAAACATCATTTGAGTGTAATGGAGAAAAAGCTTCCTGTTTTCATGACGCGTTCTCCATATGTTTGAAATATTATTGAAGAGTTATTCTACAGTACATAATAGCTCATTTAATGACAATACATGCGTATCTAGTGGATAGGTCTGGACAAGGGAAGGTTTTAGCAATAACAAGTTTAAAATTGATTCAATCAATAAATCAATAAATGCCATTAGTCTCACATTAGTCTATCGTGACCTCTTTAATCCACCTAAAGATGATCCAAATAAAGTGTGGAGTTGTTCATCAATGAAAGAAACAGGCTGGGAATTGTTTGCATTGAACCTAAAATACAGCAATTTGCCCTCTCAGTCTGAGAGTAGATAATTACGCACACACACACACACACACACACACAAAATGCAGTTAAGTGCGTCAATAAAGCTAATTACAATAGGCTAAATACAAAGAACACTGTATAAGCATTGTTTATACATAGCCTTCTTCACAATATGTTGCCCACGAATGTTTAAAATTATAGTTATGTTAATGCTACACCAGGAATGAAATCAACGAAATAATAGTGACAGCCACTCTCAAATTTAGTGCACGCGCATTGCTGTCACACATCAGTATATATACTGCAAGTCTCGCGCTCAGATCAAATGCAGTCAATTTCAGCGATCGACACGATTGCCTACGACAAATAATAATAATAATAATAATAGTAATAATAATAATAATAATAATCGTAACAATGTTTGAAAGGTCCTTACATTAGAGAACCTCATCTTTTAAGTTTCAATAATGATTTTCAGCCTTTTATATTATTTTTGTATTATCAAATAGCACATGCATACTTAGGGTCCTAGTTTCTAGCTGAGCTCCAATCAGGTTAATATCCGACAGTAACAGTCCACTTAGTCACTCTCTATCTTTGGATGTGTTTCCGATATTACATGCCAACTGCAGTCTTGGTTTTGACTGAATTCTTACAGACTGCTTACAACCTGCAACGATATTGCAGATGCAAACACGGCTGTGGACGAGCACACCGTAGCACACATAATTCATCAGAATCATACTTACGTGAGCGAATCGGTTGCCTTGTCGCTCGGTGCTTGATTTACCTGTAGGCTACATTAAACTGCCACGAATTCGCTGATGTGCGAAACCTGACTTACGTCTGTTGTTTCAAGAGAGAATTTACATGCATAGCCTACTGTACCTTTCTCACTGCAGATCCCACGCCTGCACTAGTATACATTTCTAGGGTTTTCTCCTCACGCATTACTCACCAACACACATCCTGTGCATGTGCGCACGGGGCTGCTGGCCGTCTGATTTAAGCGCTCGGTGACTCGGGTGCTCTCAATAGCAACATTGAAACTGAACACACCTTTTACCTATTTATGGAGCGCACCTAAATTAATAATGTTAATAGATTTTTTTACATATAAATAAAAAGCACATATCAATGTTGCTAGCCTGCATCGGGCGTGGACACAGAGGCGTTCACAATACAAATATCGTAGGCTAACATGTTGGATTTAGTGTTAAAATTTGTATAAAAAATAAATAAATAAATTGCAAAGAAAACTTTTTTTTAATATATATTTTATTTTTATAGATGTGACCAACACGAATAATAATAATAATAATAATAATAATAATAATAATAATAATTATGTTTTACTATTATTTCTTAAATTATGGAACAGTATTTTATACATCACCCGTTTCACATTTACACACATATTTTGGAGCAATAATTTCAGGATTTAAAGTGGATGCATATTGTTTGGGTGCATGTGATGTTCGTGATCACCTTGCATATGAGGGCAGCGACCTTGACCCCATCCAGGATTCATGTCCAGTGTCGTACCGGATTCCGCAGGACTCAGAAAAATACCACTTATTCCTCTTAAAGAGCTCGGGAAGGGGAGGTGGGGTAGATCCGAGATGTTGCGGAGCGAGTGGAGGAGGAGGGAAAGAGATAAGTGATCTAAAGGAGACACGATAGGACAAAAAAAGTGATGATGATGATGATGATGAATACATTGGAAAGTTTTTTGGCCCTGACGAGGGTGTCAGATTGAATGGCCTGTGCGCATGTGCGAAGGTGTCCAAACTGACAATGCTCGTGAGATGAAGATAGCGCTGCTGCTGCTTCTGAGCTCAAGGAGGACGCGAGGAATCTACAAGCCGACAAGATGAGATCGAAGGCGAGGGCGAGAAAACTGGCCAAAAGTAGGTCCTTATTGCACTTCTTTCATCCACAGCGGCCGCGCGGTACTTTGAACTCTTGCGCAGATCACCAATGTGTCATTTTCATTGATCAGTTCCTGCTGAGAACGCGTCTTTGTCCGGCTGCACTCCTTTTTACCTCTCGATTCCATTGAAATAGCTCAAACTCTCCGTGATCCGCGCGTGCACCCTTTAAACCAGATGCTGCCGTAGTGCGCTCGTTCAGAAGTTTCATATGTGATGGTGTTTTTGTTGAAATGTTCAGGAGAGCATTGCCATGCCATGTCCTTTCACTTTCTTGTTTTAGCGAAGTCGAGAAACCGTACAGAATTGTTCCACGAAAGTTAGAGAAGAGTTGTCGAAAGGGATAGTAACTTTTTTTATTGAGTGGTTCCAGGTCTTGTGAAATAATATTCCTGCTTGTTGAAATAGTGGGCGCTCTAGCACTGCTCATGGACCCCAGTTCGCACACAGTGAGTGTAGAGATCTCAAGAGCTTTCTGCCTGACTACTGGATGCCATAGAAGGAGGAATACGAAACAAAATGTTTCGCGGACAAATCTTCGAATAATCTTAAATTAGGAGGTTGCACTCATGAATCCTTTCCCTTTGGGGACGACGTTTGGTGCTGTGAATGTCACATTCAAGGAAAACATAGTGAGCTACTTTCTGGACTCGGAAAAGTCTGTGTAGTTCTCATCTGGACTCTAGTTTTGTGTTTGTTTGGCTTTCATTTGTTCCGACTTGGTTGTGATAGGTAGGAGTTTCTTAAAAATGGCCAAAAACTCCCAGAAACAATTTTTGTAAAGTGAGTGTGATTATAATATTGTGTGATTTATTTTGCAATGCCTGCACGTTCATCACTTGTGATATTAGTTAGTTATCTTAAACAGCATTCATTTGATCAATATCGAGCTCTACAATGTGCTAAAATATTTGTTTGCATGCGAACATGATAATATGCATATAGGCTATTTATTATTATAACGTTATCCTATACAGAAGTGGAATTAAGACTATAGTGGCATGTGAAAC
The DNA here is from genome assembly GCA_032164185.1 of Moxostoma hubbsi. NCBI lineage: Eukaryota > Metazoa > Chordata > Actinopteri > Cypriniformes > Catostomidae > Moxostoma > Moxostoma hubbsi. The sequence goes on from JAVLUX010000046.1 coordinate 7,769,393, forward strand.
AACTGCAATTATTTTGCTCGTCTTTTATGTTTATATATATTATGCTGCATTATTTAAATGATAAGACATTTTAGTGCGCTTTCATTTGCAGATATGAAGTAACACACGCGTGGGCCTGATGACCTGTTGATTCAGGTTACATGTACAACACGGTTTGTTTTTGGACAGAAATGTGGGCCTCGATATTTTCTCAAACTCCAATAGTAGACTACAATAAAAAAAAATGTTAATTTTTTTTTACTATTATTATTATTTAGATCCAAAGTCTTAGTGTGTGTGTGTGTGTGTGTGTGTGTGTGTGTGTGTGTGTGTGTGTGTGTGTGTGTGTGCAGCTCTCATTATATTTCCATTTTTTTATTTTATTTATTTTTATTTATATAAACGAGTGTAGAAGGCCTGATAACTATACATAAAATACACGCGCTCATTAAATCTTACATACATTATATCCGTTGTCTTTAATGGCTAATTCATCTCATAGTGGTGCTTGGAAAATTAGTGCTATGTTCTGCCAGCTTTATATTCGAAATATTGATTTAATAACTGCACTGAATATGTGCGATATCACTGAACTAAGAGGTTATTTGAGTCTACGGGTACCCGTGTTC